>JAVJAQ010004217.1:0-207116 GCA_032362365.1 Zygogramma bicolorata
TCGGAGATGAATAAGCCTCTGAAGAAGCTGGCCACTCGCGCTAGCGAAACGTCAGGAAGAAATTCCGAAGAACGACGGCCTTCAAGCCCGAAGAGAAGTAGTTATACTAATAACCTCGGCCGCGAAAGCCTTAACCATTTTGTCAATAAAAAGTTTCGCTGAAAAATTTTCAGTTCTGACAAAAAAAACTCAACTTTCGTAATTATTGAAGAGCTCTGTAACTTTCAGGATCTTTATTTATGTGAAATGTGAAATATGACATAAGTGATTTATAAAACAGTTTTTAACAAATTATTCTAGGAATAAATACTATGTAGAGTATATCTGAGAGCGATCTCAGAAATGTGTAATCAATATCTTTATTGGCATTTTATAAAATTCTAGATATGGGAAAGTGTGTTCCATAATTAGATCTAGGGAAGTCTGTAGCAAATGTTTGGTTGTTTCTTGTTTTTCTGGACGGAACATGCTGCTTGTCTTGACTTAGAAGAGTTGAACAAGTTATTTGATTATTCAATAGTTTTTGGAGGAATATCATGTCAGAAGTCCTTCTTGTAGTGAGTTTGAGCAAGCCGGTTGACGTTCGAATCTCAGACAGAAAACATTACTTGAAATATTAACTTTGAAGGTAATATGCCTGAGGAACTTGTTTTGAACTTTCTCAATATTATAATTATTGTTGTAATGTGTGGGGGACCAAACACAGGAGCAATATTCAATCACCGATCTTACCAGCATGACGTACAATAATTTGATGGAGCTGATGTTGTTGAAATCTTTTGCAGTTCTACATAGGAATCCTACGATTTTCATTGCTCTATTGCACATGTGTTTGTATTGTGCGATCTGAGAAAGAACTGAGGTCCATTTGAAGGTTCTAAGACTCCTGTTGAGTCTATTATCATGAAAATTTTGAGAGCAAAGATCAGTATTTATAAGTGACTTATTTTATCTTGGATATCGTTCACGAATATACTAAACAGAAAAGGTCTCAAGTGACTTCCTTGAGGTTCTACTGAAGTAACAGATATCTCATGAGATGTATACCCTTTAATTTTTACAAACTGTGTTCTACTACACAGGTAACTGGACAGTCAACCCAACAAGCTTCCAAAGACACCTATTATTGCCTTCAGATCAAATCTGTATGAATTAGCATTTGTAAATTATCCTGTTCCAAGGGGATCTTGATGCTATCACAAACGATGCGTTCAAGAATCCGTCTGTCTTTAGCAATATTGGTGGAATGCCATCGCGTCCTGGGCCTTCATAAATATCTAATTCAGATAATTTTTATACAATAATTTCTAAGTTATTGTGCAACTATTTATATCGAAAGTATTGTCATAACTCAGAGTAGGTATTTCATCGTCATGAGATACCTTCTATACTTATTGGAATTGGTCAGCAAATGTATTCGCAATATCAATACCATTAATAAAAGTATTATCATTTCGGTACATACTATCTGGCAAGCCATAATTTTTCCGTTTGTTGTTTACAAAATTCCAGAAGTGTTTTTCATTTGATTTCATGCTATTTTCAATTATTTCAATATAATTATCATTGCAAGCTTTATATGCCAATTTGCATCGAGCTCCGATGTTTAAAAATATCAGGTAGTCATCCCAATCATCACTTTGCTTGAAACCATGTGTTTTTTTCTTTTCAATGATAATGTTCATTAAGTCAGCGTTGAACCAAGGAACATAGTTTTGTATGGCCTCGAACAAAAGATAAGAAAAAGTGTTAGTGGTAAAATTTATATCTCTCATGTCCCAATAGATACTAGCCAAATGATAATTCAATCCTATGTGATTGGCATTTATGAAATCAAAGTAATAACATTCATGCTCTAATTCATTGTAACTATTTTCTCCTGATGTTCATTGAGTCAGCGTTGAACCAAGGAATACAGTTTTGTATGGCCTCGAACAAAAGATCAGAAATAGTGTTAGTAGCAAAATGTATATCTGTCATGTCCCAATAGATACTAGCCCAAATGATAATTCAATCCTATGTGATTGGCATTTTTGAAATCAAAGTAATAACATTCATGCTCTAATTCAGAGGTTCCCAAACTTTTTTTCTCGTGGACCACTTTCAAAGTTTTATTATTTTTGGTAGACCCCCTGCTGCAACATTTCTACTGTATTACCAAACTCCTAAAAAATATCTTGGGGGTGTTGAGGAGAAAAAAAGTAGCACATCATCTTGGGTCCTATTTATGAAAATGATACTTGTGGTTATACAAAAATATAAACATTTATTATTACAAACTATCAACAATTGACAAAAAAATCAACAATGAATTTTTAAATGTAAATCGAAAATAAAAGGTGGTCATAATTTTAATGAGACGGATGTGCTTGATGAATTGACAGTAAATTATTAATATTTGGCTTCGGTTTTGTAAGAAGTTACCTCAAATCTTCCCGTTCTGTGATGTTCAATCTGCTCCTTTTTTTTAAGTTTGTTAACTGCACTAAAACTTCTTTCGACAAGATATGACGAGAGAAACGCTTTCAAAAATTTGCTCGCAGTTTCCCACAGCCCAGGATATTTTTCGGGTATTTCTGCCTGCAACCATAATGTTTAATACCCTCTTTCAAATTTCACCTTCAGCTCCATTGGTACAAAGTTCCGTTCCTTCATATGGATTTATGATCGATCCATGTTGGTTTTTCCATCGTCAGAATATCTTCAAATCAATTTTTGAAGTCTATTCACTCACAGTCACACTTTTATGTTCAAAATACCGTAAACAAATGAGTAACGTTTTGTTTTTGGCATTCGTATTTATACTAATGTAGATTGCAAGCACAGCGCAAGTCGCATTTCATCCCTTTGCAGGTCTAAATGAGCATCCCGGGCAAGCGGGCTCACGGGCGGCACTTTGTAAGTCTCGACATGTGGTGTACACTTGTACTATTTTCTATAATTCTATTCAATTCTATGTTTGAACGGAGTCTCGAATTTTTTTCAAGTACCTATCTAGTGAATGATGCTACCTGCTTACGTTGATAGGTGAATTCAAACCAAAATTTTTGTTCTTTATTATGAAAACCAGAAAAATTTTCATGGACCCCCACTTACAACTTGTGAACCCCTATGGGTCCTAGGGGTCCACCTGGGCCACTTTGGGAACCTATGCTCTAATTCATTGTAACTATTTTCTCCTGATACAGTAATAGTTAGTGCAGGATGCTGAGGGTCACAAGGTAGAAGACATTCATTAGATGAATCTACAGCGCGCAACAGTGCAATACCGCCCCCCCCCCCCCCCCCCCCCCCCCCCCCCCCCCCCCCCCCCCCCCCCCCCCCCCCCCCCCCCCCCCCCCCCCCCCCCCCCCCCCCCCCCCCCCCCCCCCCCCCCCCCCCCCCCCCCCCCCCCCCCCCCCCCCCCCCCCCCCCCCCCCCCCCCCCCCCCCCCCCCCCCCCCCCCCCCCCCCCCCCCCCCCCCCCCCCCCCCCCCCCGCTTAGAAACCAATATCCGAAGGAAAAAACCCGGGTCCCCCCCCCCCCCGGGAAAAAAAAAAAAAACATGGGGGCCCCCCCAACCCCCCAAAAAAAAAAAAAATAAACCCCCCAAACAAAAAAAAAAAAAAAAAACAAAAAAAAAAAAAAAAACAAAACCCCCCCACCAAGGGGAAAAAAAAAAAAAAACCACCACAAAAAAAAAAACAAAAAAACAAAAAAAAAAACGGGGCCCCGGGGCCGGAAAAAAAACCGGGGGAACAAAAAAAAAAAAAAAAAAAAAAAAAAAAAAAAAAAAAAAAAAAAACAAAACAAAAAAAAAAAAAAAAAAAAAAAAAAAAAAAAACAAAAAAAAACCCCAACCATATATATATATATATATATATATATATTTCAAAAACACTCAAACCATTGCCACAGCCAAAACCCTCCAAACCAAAATTACCCGTAAAGCCATTGAAATCGAAAAACGTCCCAACTGTCTCAATAAACGCGACGATTCTCAAAGACTCCCCAATACCTGGAAACCACTCTTGGTCCGACATACTTCTACTTACTCCGACTTGGGAACTAATCCGTTCGAACCTCCCATCGACCGTCCGATCCCTGATCCTGCCATAATTACTAATGAACCCTTAAATCCCACCAACCCTCAATCCCCGATCTCCAGTGATGATAGCCAGCCAGTAAGACAACTCAGACCTAGACGCAAGGTCACTCAGTCTTGAAAATGGCTCCGAAATGGGAGCCGAAACATATATATGTATGTATATATATATATATGTATATATATATATATATATATATATATATATATATATATATATATATATATATATGTATGTATGTCTATATATATAATTTTTCCTTAATAAATACAGAATATACAGAGTTGTTTCCATGAGAAGTGAGACAAATTAGCTTTTTCATGAATGAGAATTTTCAGCAAAATTTTGTATTCATAGTAAAATTGATGTCCTGATTCGGAATTCATTGGAATTTTGAGCCTATATTGTCCTTAATACTATTTTTCGCAAAAATGAGTGATTCCATCACCCCTGGCGAGCAGTGTATATTACTCAGATCAACCCTAGACAAGATTGGCCGCGCTCAGTTTGGATACGAATTTGTGTCGTACGTATACGTACGATCGTGTTCGTACGAATTGAGTGCGCACACTGAATGAGTTTCAATCCGTCAAGGAGGTACTGATATCTTATTCGTAGAGTCATCTGTCGAAGTGCAATGAATAATATGTATCTTCTAGATAATTTTCTTATAACCCGGAGGCTTCGGCGGCGTCTGTGCCGTCGCAGAACCGAATGGGTGCGTGAAATTTATTCAAAAAGAAATGAGTTTGGAGAATTTCATCATATTATGGAAGACTTAAATAATGACCCTATACTGTTTCAAGGTTATGTACGTATGAAAAAGGAAACTTTTTAATATATTCTAAACACGATACGACCTAACCTGACTAAATACAGCACCTTTCGTGACACAATATGAAAATTAAGTCAATACATTTTTCAACTTCCATGTTTTTACGCACGAACGTGTTTACAAATCCCAACAAGTTCGGATTGATTTCGGACGTCGGAACTACACGTACGTATACGTACGACAAACTCGCATCCAGTATGTGCGCTTCCATAGTACTCAGAAGGTTCGGATCGTTCGTACGTATTGGTACGTATACGCACGAGTGAAATTCGTACGAAAACGCGTCCAAACTGAGCGCGGCCTTTTAGACTCATTGCCATTACATCTACTGATCCTGAATTTCACAGAGTTCTGCTTCAATAATTACAGAAAATATGGAGGTGTTTCCATGAGAAGTAAGACACACTGTATAGGAATAAAAATGAAATTAGCCAAATACCAACTTTTGAAAGTAGTAAAAATAATGAAAAGAAAACTACAAGCCCACATATGTTTTAAGCATTCTTTAAAAAATGCTTTTAAAGATGACTTAAAGAATTTTGTAGATATTAGAATCAAATGATTATTGTGTTCATTGTGGCTCCCTCAATTGTTGAGTCAGTAGCAATAGTTTTCAAACTTGTGGACTCTTGTCACTTGTTTTGCAAAAGGTGTTAAATACAGTCAGTTGATCATAATTTGCAAATAATAAATTCGTTATCATTATTTTGTATACCTGCTGTCTCGATCCATCTGGCAGAGTGGTGAACATATTAGGCAAAATAGCACTATCGTGATTGATTACAGCAACACATGGTGAATTCAACCTTTTTGCTTGGTGTACTAACATGTAACATCTTTTATTGTCAACATCATTAGCAATAACATACCCTGATGGTATGGGGTCATCTTTTGCATGGAGTAGTTCCAATAGTTGAGCAGTTTTAGAACCTGGGGCAGCACACATATCTAGAATCTTGATACTCAATAAATGAGGATCTCCTGGAGGCAGACTAGTTGGTACTTTACCTTATGATGAGATTCTACATTCAAAACCAATGGAGGAATCATACTGACAGTTTCCTGCCGAGATATTGTACCATGCTCAGTTTCAGATATCAGAAAATTATGTAACTTATAATATGCTTCACACCTCCTTATATCTTTCCTTGTTAATTCCATTTGCCATGCTAATTTGTTTGGATACCTGAAAAAGTAAGATTTAAAATTACGAAAACAAGAAAAAGGATATTCCTGGACCATGGCAATGGGAATATGTTGGGTGGTTTTTCATTTTCATTAGTTTGATCTACACATTCTTTGATGAGCTGTCCCTCAACAATTGCCAACATTTTAGAGGCAACACCTTTGGAACCTGTAATTCTGAATGTGGCTGGTAGGTCCGTTTTCAGGCATGTTATGAATTCCTGGAATTCTTCTTTTTTGCATACGCCCAATGTCTAAAAAATCATTGAAGAATGAAGATATGTGGAGAAATTAGAATTAAGGCAGATTCAAGCAAGCCAACTCAATCTATAACTCATCAAGATATAAAGATAAATTACCAGGCTTCAATGAGTGCATTCAGACAAGTTTCCATCTTTTATCTTTCATTTGATTAGATTTATTTATGAACTAAGTTGGCTTGCTTGAACCCGCCTTTACATGTGAGAAAGGAAAAATAAAAATATCCCCGTACCTCATAATACTTAATAAATTTTTCATTTTCCCTGATAATATCATTGTATGGTTTTCGAGAATCTGCAACAGGCTCTTTTCCTTGGTCTTGGGCACCCTAAAATCAGAATTTGAACTTTGGGAGAGTCTAGTGTTTGAATGAGCCCACTCTGTTTTTATGACTGAAATGGTGATTTTTCCTAAAACCAGCCTTCCTTCTTCCCATTGTAATGCAAAAAACACGTTGTTTATTGATATTAATAAACTTTAATAATGGTGCGGTAAAAACGAGCATGTGTATGACATGTGAGAATTGACAGTTGAACCACAAGCCACAAGTAAAGGTAGGATGTCTAGAAGAATGGTGTACTGAGTTTTATACCTGTCCATATATTGCATCATAATATACCATATCATAACGCTACATGGTAGAAATCGTAATGCGTCATAATGGTATAATATCAGAATCGTACTTTATAGAAATCGTATTTTATAGAAACGTATACTATCATTACATACATTATCAGAACGTTCTTCGTCATAACGTATTTTATCATAACGTATTCGATAGAAACGTGACAAACAAGGTTGTTCTCATGGATAAAAATATTGTACTGAACAAGTCTGTCAAAATGTAATGAATTGTAATGACAGTTCAAGTTGCCAACTTAAACTCAGTGTTGTGTTTTTGAACCCCCTATAGGCTAGTTTCGACTAGGAGGATAATTGACAGGCCGATTTTCTGTATAGGAATTCTATTGGTTGACGTGAAATTTGTTGTTCAGATTTCCAAATCTAAACAAAATCTGTTGAATTTCGATATACAAAATACAATAAAACAAGAAAATATACAACTCTTCAGAAACATTCTCAATAAGTCAATAATCTCAATTCTCATCCCCAATATATGCAAGTCACTTCTCACGTCAGATGTCAACCTTCACTCATCACTGTCAATTGTCAACAATTGACGCCTCGTCATATCCGTGTACCATAGAATTCTATTGTTGACAATTATATCATGTCTCTGTTTCTCCTATGAATTCGCCCATAATGTCATCTCATCTTATATATTTGATAAAGAGCAGAATTCTAGGATGTATGGTTTCGATTATAAAATGTAATGATTATTGCTACATTTCGAAAAGTAAGTAATGATGTAATGATGGAAGTGAATTGTAATGGAATCATTACAATTGTAATGATCAGCACAACCCTGGTGACAAAATCATATTCGTAATATATCATAACGGGACACCATCAGAATCGTACAGGATAGAAATCGTACACCATAGAATTCGTAAAATATCATAACGGATTCTATCAGAATCGTAATCTATCATAATTTGGATGCGCGCGCATTCAAAATTTAATATATGGGCTGACGTTAGAATCTTAATAATTTTGGCAACGTGCAATGAAAATAGTCTAATTCGAAGGGGCTAAACCGTTCTCGATTCATTTTGGAATCACTCCAGCGGTTATTGCTTTCTCTGTTTTATTCACACCAGAAAGAAATACCGCACCGATGTCAAAAACTTGACGAATAGGGTGCGTTCCACTAAGCGCTCACAACGATCAAAATGCTCCTTTAGTCGTTCCACATAACGACCGCGGTCGTTGTGGTCGCGGCGAAAACGTCACTCATGACGTCATGACTAACGCTCACGCGAAGCTCACAACGACCCATCTCAAGAGGTGGGTCGGCGTGAGCGTTGAGAAAATCATCAATTGATGATAGGAAGAAATCGTAGGGCATCCAGGAACGTGCCGAACTAAATCTTCTCGTATTAATTCATGTAAATAATTAAATGTATTTCTTGAAAGTCTAAAAAAAAACAACAAAGACTTACATTAGATAAATTTTCATAATCTACAATGTTATAGATATGCGCAAGAAAATTATTTACCTGAAATGACTTTTGAATTCATCATCGGAGTAACGATAAACTACGTTATCGTAAGCAATAATACGTGGTCGAAGTTTTCTTTTTTCACAATCATATTTTTGTAAAATTGTAGACCATTCTTCATCTGAACTGGATGAACTACTTTCTGAAGCATTATTACGACGCATCACCAAATATCCAACTGTTGCCGTCAAAGACATTTTAATAATATTCGAACTTAAATTAATCAAATACACCACTAATTATCTATTCTTTCAATATAAATCAATGTAATGATAATTATTTGTTTATTTATAAGGCTTTCAGATTAAAACTCAACCTCTTAAATATTTTGTGTTCTTTTTACTAACTCCCCATTTGTATTATTTACCTCCACGCTCAAAACGAACCATAGTCCATTCCACTTGGGCTTACGACAGTAACGCTCGCAGGTAAGTGGAACGGGAAAAACTGTGGTCGTGAGCCTGATCGTTGTGATCGCTTAGTGGAACGCACCCTACAAATTCATTTGAGTTGAACGTGTCAAAGGATTCTTCAAATATAAATTCAAGTATGTTGATTGTGTTAATCAATTAGCACCATAGCATGTAATATTTAACATGAGTTTCTCTGATTCCTTTTACCTTTCAATACAAGAGTTTAAAATAATTCAAAATATATTTTTTGCAGGTTAATGACAATGATAATCAACAAGAATCCACGTCTGAAATCGGATGGTGTTCTTTTCCTGAATCCTGAAGATACAATTCCAATATTGAAATGGCGAGCACCAAGTGAAACAATGACAAAAAGAGGTGACATTTCACAAGTGTTGTTCATAACAAAGACTTTCGAGAACAAGTTTTTAACGATGAACGAGAACGTTTCCTACTCATTCACCAAACTCAAAGACCTGTTCATACAGCTGCAGTTTCGAAAGAATGTATCATCTTTCCCACCAACTGATTTCTTTAGGACAACAAGAGGATTGCTCCAAATTCTTGTTGAATACTCTTCGTGAGCAGGAAAATTGCAAAATCAATACTCCTGACCGCTCTGGATTGGATGATTCCATACAGTCCATCTTGTCTTGTGTTTCTAGAACTTTTGTTGGAAAAATCCCCACTTTTTTACGTAGTAGTACATGTACAAGAGGTGGCAAAAACTTTTGTGACTTTCTGGAACTTCAAGTGGCGTTTCCCAATAAGACTGATAACCAATCCTTGCAAAGCTTACTGTTGAAACATCTCAAGAAAGAACTTTTAACAGGTGATCATCAACTGTATTGCCAAATATGTGTCAAACTGACTTTCCATTATAAGACAACAAGTATAGCTGAGGCACCAGTCAATCTAATAATAACACTGATGCCCTTCAAACATGATTCAACCTCTGGAGGAAGCACCAAACTCTTACGAAGATTAAAAATAGATGAACACTTCAATCTAGCAGACCACTATTATAATCTTCATGCAGTCATTGTTCGCTGTGGTTCTGGCATTGAATCTGGCCATTATTACTAATTGGTCGAAAACGAAACGGACTGGTTTAAGTTTAACGATAGTTGTGTCACTAAATATTCTGGCGATATCTTGGATTTATTGAAGCCCCAGGAGACACCCTACATATTATTCTATGAATGAGAGGACATTGGCAGATCAAGATTTTCAGGTGATGTGGTGCTGCAGGTTTTTCTGGGTTTTCCTGCAGCTGAAAAAGAAAATGTGCCACTAGAATCAATCAAGTCGCCCCGGATCGCCAATTAATTTTTGTTGTTGTTTCATAATTTGTATTACTTTTTTTTCTCAATAAAAACACTTTCATAAAAAATGTACTCAAAGTGTCTGTACAAATGTTCAGTTTTTGACTGATATTTGCTTACTAATTTTAATAAACGGCACATGAAGAAAGAAAAACTCAAGATTTCAATGCTTCATGACAGATTTTGTTTCAAGGAGTATTGCATTGAACTTATTCACTAATAGGATCTGTTGTGTATGTATCTTTCAAATAAAACGACGGCTGGAGATAGACTGTCTTTTTAATGTCCCATTCCACCGATCACAAAAAACACCTTTTGATATTCTTGTTAGAACTTTTTACATTCCAGTACAATCCAAGGTAAAAGCATTTTCATCTAGAGGTACAGTAAGTAGCATAAAATATATTCATGACAGGATCTTGCACCAATCATATGGAAAAATGGCTTTTGGCAGAATTATTTGAGTTGTAGATCTATAAAATAGCTCAATGACTTGACTCTTCTAAAATTCTGAGTCGCCAAAAAAACGGATTCAACGTGCTCTTCCACACTCTATAGGTATAGTATTCCATTTTTTTTAAATTGTTTCAAAAAATGTGTGCTGTTGAAATATAAGCACTTTTCTATATAGTATATACCAGATATTCATATTATCAAATATCAGAGCCAGACAAATTGACATTTTGTATGGTGACTTTTTTTGTACTCAAAATATTTCAGACATTTTCAAATTAAATGAACATACTCAGCTCACAGATCTCCTGGATTTCTGTGATTTAGATATTGGTATTCCAATTGAGGTCCTTTTTTTTCAAATGTTATTTTTTCTGGCAACAATTTTTTTTGTTAATGGTCAAGTTGTGAAGTTACACTGGACTAGGCCTCTTTGTGAATATTTGTTTTTTTATCAACATAATATTTTCCAGAATGATTAACAGAATGTGATTTATCAAATTCTGCACACTGTAGTATCGAAAATATCTAACTCACAGGTATGTTGTGTATCTGAATGTTCATTCAAGCTCTTGAATGTATATGCCGTTCCTATACATAGACTTTTTTGAAACTGTTTCATAAACATTCTGTAATTATTGAGGTGAATAAAAATCCATTCTTATCAGAAACACTAATTTAGCTAAAAGACACATCCCAATCTGTCTTTTTGATTAAATAAATGTTATTTGAATACCTGCAAATTATGCTTTAATCCGAGTCGAAGAACGAATTTTTGTTCTTTTAGGAAAAGTCTAAGATGTCTATTTCAAAAAATTTTTTTTATTCATCAACAACAATCATTTTTTTTAACATATCAACCTAGATTTTCATTACAATTGTCAACAAAAAATACAGGGTGTAAATAAAATATAAGAAGTAAACCATAACAATAAATATTGGTCGAATGCGCCTTACCGAAGCAGGAACCTATATGACCACCCAAAGTAGAGAGATAGAGATTACATAAATATATTTCTACTAATGAATTTTGTTGGTAATAGGTAACTACATTTCACTATATATCTTGTACAATTATAATTAGTATATTTCCATTCAGCCTCAGTAAAAAATGAGACGACTGAAATAACTTAGTTGTGCTGTTTGTTTAAAGACTTCAAACAAAACTTCTAAGTCTCAGAACACCAAACAGATAACACTGGTCAACATTGTTTTTGTCACATAAACCTTGTGAAGTTTTTTGTTGGTGTCATAAATATATAATAATTTTTTCAATCACATCCAGTTTTTTGTGACAGCCATATATTCATTTCTGACCTTAATATACTTATATTTGTTTGAATAAAGTCATGTAGGCGGCTGCATAACTATTGCATCAACTAACATACATTTTATGCTACATACATATGCTATTAAGCCACCAAAGGGTTCTAATAACCCGAAACGTCGCCTAGGGGAAGTATATATGCATTTTTTGATATATTTTTTTGTTTAATTTCCAAATTCATAAAAAATACGATACGTACGTAACATGCTTGTATTAAGTATAAGAATTTGAAACTTTCTTTTCCAGGGGACAGAAAACAAAAAAAAATCCAGGATGCAATATGTTAAACTTGTTAAAAAAAACAAGTACGATCGAGGAATAACGACCTTTCATTTTTTCAGATTTTAAATTAATTTAATAATTTCAAGAATCCTTGCTCCTTATATAGAACAAATTTCTATTGAAGATCATTTGAAGATATTACTAGCAATTTGAACTATAGCAAAATATTCTCAATAAATTTTTTGTAATTTTTTTAATCGTATAATAGAAAAAAAAATTGAACCTGGAACAGCATGATTCAAACAGCTGGAATCTTTCAGAAAAAACGTATTGGAAATATCATGTGTCTTTGATAGATCTATAGTGCAGAAAAGGACAAATTATTCCTATCTTTTGAAGGGAATTTAATTTCCCGAATGAGAAGAAGGTATAATTTGCCTTATATTTGCTGAGATACACAAAATACCTTTTTAGGGCCACCAAATAATATAATCTATGATGATTTCGATCTCAATTTTTCAATATCTTATAATCTAAGATATTAATTTGCAATGTGACAATATTGCAAATATTTTAAACATCAATATTTGACAGCGTTCAATATTCTACTTTCTTGTTTTTATTCTTTAATCTCGAATGTGTATTTTATAAAAAAAAAACTTTTTTCCATCGTTTCCGCGGAAAATTTTCAATGTCAATACTCGTTTTATGGCGTTTTTAATCGCCCTGAAAATTCAAAATCGGTTTGGACAATGCATTCTACACCTTTAACTACTCCTCTTTATGCATGCTTTGGCCCAGACAGACCAAATATGTGCAATTGAAGACAATTCATTACCTGACTACACTAGGGATGATGAAAAAGGAAAAAAAGTACCCTCAAAATCTTTGCCTACTTTTAGCAAAAGAGCAAGTGCTCTGAAAAATGAAATATCTGGATTGCCTGCTTATGAATTTAGCTCAAATAAACAGAAGGCAGTAGAAAAGCCAATAGAATGTCAATGTATGTACTCCAAGATCCTGAAACGCCAACCTCCACCACTAGATCAGCAAGCTCTGATGCTGGAATCAGTGAAAGAGATGAAAATATGCTTGTTAATGATACTGATGGAAAAATTATCCATACTGGAATTCAAAGTGGATGAGATATCCAAAGACTTGAAGGAATGTAAGTATTTAAACGATGATGACTAAACTACCACACTAGTTTTTAATTTGAACAATCTATCTAAAAAAAGGCATCAAGTACTATATGATTTCCTGTTTCAGGTAAAGAAAAAATCGTGGAAAAGTGCGCTGATATTTCTGAGCGTCTTGACAATCTTGAGAGTATATTGAAGAAAACGCGGAGAATTAGTTGCACATATTCCCAATTGACATGGTATCCGTATAAACAAAATGTTTTTACCTGACCAGATGTATTGGATCTGCAATGCCATATAAAACAACTTGTTACAACTTGGCAGGTATCACTGTAATGTTCAAATCCGACTATTCCTTCAGATACCCAGGAAGGGAGTTTCCTTTGTGATTGTATACTATAAAACACAGTTACACACACCTTAATTTAAATCAAAAAGATAAGACTGATAGAAAACGAAGAAAAATCACAAGGTATTGAAGAAAGTACCAATTCTATGGATGAAATTAACCAAGTAGCATATGATGGGGTTTTTACTGTGGGGAAGAATAAGGAGCTTTTAGGAGGATGACCTACATTAATAATTTCTTGATTTTACTGATAGTAGTTATTATTTGATTTCTTAGTCAACATTTAGTCAGGTGAATTTTTGTATTAGTGTATAGGTCTATAAGAATTAAATAAGGTAGTTGTTAGTGTGGAATATTTTTTTGCTAACATTCATTTTCTGCTACAGTTCATATGAACTGTGGTTATAGAGAGGACTAGGTTTCAATAAAAAATTAACAAACATAAAAACGTCTTTTTTATTTATAAAAATATGTTCCTCAGGTGGGTAATGGGTAGATACACAATTTTTCAATGTAATTTCAAAGTCAAGGCAGAAGTAACAAAAGAGCTACTCACAAGTCAACAATTTTTATTCATTAAATATATGGAAAGTATGAACAAGTGGTAATTGAAACTTCGTCTCCTCTGATTTTCAAACTTGTTTTATCACTACGGTCACATAGAAACATATTGTAAGCGTCTAATTTGATTTCACCATCAGGAATGTCACAATCTAGACAACTTTATATAAGGATGATTATATCATAGATATATAAGCTTCTGCTTTGAATAACTCCTCAAGTTTAGTTTCCAAACCTTCAATATTGTAACCATAAATCTAGAGTTGGGTGTACTCCTGTTTTCCTGTTTACCATTTTTCTTTACTTTTCTCGGTTGACCATTGTATTAGATTAGGTTCACCATTTAAGATTTTTGTTTTCAGTCCATCCTTCATCCTCTTGAAGTGTTCAATATGCATCTTTGTTCTGTCAGTGCTTATCTGGTAAGGTGCTTATTTGAGTTTGTTCGAAAGTCTCAATACTTTTTTTTTCTCTAAGCCATCAAATGTGACTGACGTTTGTGGAACATGTTTTGGCACTGGATCTATTGAAACCCATAATGTGATTCTTGCAATATTCTCGTCATTTATCTTGACTGATAGATCAAATTTATATGTATCTTCTGGATTAACTGATAAGGATTCTTCTAAACTATACATCATTCAGTTATTTATCCTGCTATTGAGCTGTCCTATTTCTTGTAGGATAAACTGTGTTCACTATACCTTGATTTTGTTGTTGCTTGTTCAGCTCTTCTTTGACCTCGTTTAACTAGCTTCGAATAATTACTACTTCATGTTGTAAGTCTTCATTGATTTTCAATTGTTGATCATGTGTCTATTCGTTATTATTTTCCATGTGTTCCAGTTTTTTTCATGATATTTCCTAGTTCTGTCAAAACATCTTCGGTGTGAATCTGGACGGTCGTTGGGATATTAGTCACATACATTTTGATATCTTCATGAATTAAGCCCACACAAGCAATGTGAAACCATATTGTACAGATATTACATCTAATACCACAAGTTTTTTGCAGCGATTTAATGCACGCCTCACACTTGTCGTCCTTTATATCTTCTTATTGAAAACAAGTCTTACGATGTTTCCTTGCCAGCATCTACAGTTGTCTTTTGATGACAATTGATGATTATTATCAAATATTACGATTTTCAATTATTTGCCAAGTTTGCAATTTTCTGTTTCCGTAAATTCCAGTTGGTATATTTCTCGTTTAGGTTGTTTTTACTGAGTATACACTCCATTGTTAACTTTTTATAGTCTAGATGTATTTAGGTGTTACTACATGTTTTTGTTGAAATATGGAGTCTTTCTCTATATTACTTGGACCTGAAAAAAAATACTTATAGAAACCAAACTAAAACTTGTAACAGGATACATATGGAATCTTAGGTCATCATAATAGTTCATATACCTAATTTAGCGACTCTGGAGTGAAAGTAAACAATTGTTCGCATCAGGAGCAAAGAATCGTCAAGGTGATAATTCTGGCAATATCAGTTTTTCCTCGCACAGATTCATGTAGAGAAGTAGGTAATCACCAGCCATTCAATCTTTTTAACACTTGATTTAACATCGCCGTCTTATTTTAGTGCATAAACTTTTTCAACAATTATGAATAATAACAATCAGGGCTATTCACTAAGTAAAGTGGTTATCGCAGTTGCTAACCGTCGTAGCAACTCTGATAATAACTTGCCATAATGACGGTGGTAAGCTGTTTTTCCTTAACAAGATATCTAAAGCAGTTGCCTGTGAACCACTACTCACAGCAACTGGTCATTATAGTAGCAACTTAACTTGAAAAGTGAATACCAATTTCGCGCTTAGCAACTTACCTTGAACATAACGACAATTTTTAGTCGCTATCCAAAACAACTCTGCTTAGTGAATGTGAATAGCCCTGAATGAATCAAACAGACACATAACAGTGCAGTGCCCACTTGACTGGCAACAGTGGCAACACTGCAACAGTGTCATGTCAATATAGGAATCAGGGTAGGCAACATTTTTTTGAATATTGAAGAATACAAAATATAAAAATTAGCTACAATAGGTGAAAAATAATGTTATTATTCAATTTTTCAAATATATTTGAGATCATAGATCTCTCCTGGATTCCTAAATGACAGCGGATATCCCATTACCATATATTTTTATTAATATTGTAAGCAAGCCCTTGTACTATTAGATTATGATAGAGTACGTTCTGATACTTTACGATTATGACGCAATACGTATTGATTTTTTACGATTATGATGAAGTACGTTTCTGATTTTGTACCATTATGATGAGTTACGAATTCTATGAAGTACGGTTATGATATTTTGATGTTCTGATATTGTAGCGATATGATAAGGTACGATATGACGAAATACGTTCTGAATATGTCCATTATGATACATTACGTTATGAAAGTGTAGCGTTCTGTTACTGTACGTTTCTATTTTGTACTATATGATAAATTACGATTTCTATTATGTAGCGTTATGATAGCGTAAGTTTCTTCGTTTTACGATTTCTATTTTGTACATTATGACGAAATAGGTGACCCCTACTTGGCGACACATGCCTACTATGATATTAAGCATCATGGCTTTTCGACATCAAATCGATTCAGATGGCGTTTGCAACGAAAACAAATTTCCTAGGAAATGTATAAACGGCCGACCTGACGGCTGGCTATGCTTTTACTTTTTAACGCTGACTGATCAACAACCTATATTATTTGTTTAGAATACTGGCCAAATTCTCTATAATTGTGATCCTTTCATTCGATTTTGTTTTTTATGAGTATGACATTAGATTCTGCTCATTTTGTTGACTGCTCGAATCGAAGAATATAGTTTGTCGATGGATCGGTTGACTATGCACTTCCAATTAGCGTCAACT
The DNA here is from genome assembly GCA_032362365.1 of Zygogramma bicolorata. Classification (NCBI taxonomy): domain Eukaryota; kingdom Metazoa; phylum Arthropoda; class Insecta; order Coleoptera; family Chrysomelidae; genus Zygogramma; species Zygogramma bicolorata. Next base: position 17,172 of record JAVJAQ010004217.1, read on the forward strand.
AGCGATGAAATTGAGAAACACACCACGATACGTAAAAATGACACTAATGACAGAAAAGTGTCGCCATAAAATTCTAAACAAAGGGGATGGCCCAGCTCTTCAGATTGACTGACAGTCATTCGATATCTGAAGTTAAGCAACGCCGAGCGCGGTTAGTACTTGGATGGGTGACCATACAGGGAAATACCGTGTCGAAAGCCCGTACAGCTGCAGCGGAATAGCATATCATAGCTCGCAGAGAATATATCAATGAGCACAAGATATATTGAGGATATGCCGTCCTTCGGAGGGGACGTAAAGCCGTCGGTCCCGAGTCCATGGATGTTGGGCTCGTTATAAGATCCCTACCTCTGGTTGGAATACCAGAGGGTTCGGCAAAATTTCCGGTTGGGGGAAGTGTGCTCACCAGCGTCGGTGATTGGCCTTGGTAGCGGAAATAGGCCGACGTTAAAAAAAGAATTAAACAAAAAAAACTCTAAACAATATCGCATCAGTCCCAGCACCGGGAGCATCTCGTTCTACCCACATTTCGTAACACCCACAGTGCATAACACCCAAAGTGCGCAACACCCAAATGTCATAACACCCAAATTTCGTTATGCCCACACTCCCCGAACATACCCGAATGATGCGCTGTTGCCAAATTCATCCTTCTTTTAGGTTAGGTTAGTTAGGTTAAGTTAGATTGGGTTAACAGGAAATTGCAGAATATCCGATAAATTTTGCAACAGTGCATCATTCGGGTATGTTCGGAGAGTGTGGGCATAACGAAATTTGGGTGTTATGACATTTGGGTGTTAGGCACTTTGGGTGTTATGCACTGTGGGTGTTACGAAATGTGGGTGTTACGCAGCGCACCCCCAGCACCATCCTTCTATAGACATCTCAAGTAAAGGATAACTTTACTGTGGTCAACGTTGGTATATAGGAGGAAGGTTACGAAATGTCATCATATCGATCCCTCCATATTGCGGGGGCGTCAATGAGGTTAAGGTGAAATTCCACGATATACTAATATGCAAGTGGATTTCAGTTTCTGGTATCTGATTGGTAGATAACAACAGATAGCAAAAAAATACCTGCTCCCCTAATACGATCTATGAATATTCGAGTATATTGAAAATCTAACTTCATGGTGTTCAATACTGAATGTCAGTTGAGAAAAAGTGTGGATATACTCTTCGTATTTGTGTTTGGTTTGACAGATAATTCAACTCGATCTGATCTCGATATATGTGAAAATTGAAAACGAAAGCAAATGAAAAATTGATGAATGTATATGGTTGGTGAAAATCCGAAAGGAATACCTGTGTTTTTAAAAAAAGTGGGACCGTTCCTCATGCAGCAAGAAAATTTGCCAGAGTATGATAATTACTCCTATATGAAATGGAAAGTATTTGGGTTTACCAGTCGTTCAAGGATCTTTTTCCGAGGCCAAGAAAATGTTTGAGCTTTGTATTATACTTTGAACGTTATCTACGTCTTCTAATGTATAGTGTTAAATTTATATATAGGAATCGAAATGAACTTATGAACAAAATGCCTCTTCAAATAGATATCGCTTTGTATTCATGCAACCAATTGTGATATAGTCCATTCATACAAAATGACTACCATGATTATTCGTGAATGAAATCATGTAGTGTATTTGAAAATAGCATTACTAAAGAAACTGATATAATTATTTAAATGTAACATCGGATTATGCAGCAGTTTTGAGTAATAAGAGATGGGAATTACCCAAATTTATTAAGACTAGTGCTTGAACGTTCCTATTGAAAAGTGAAGGCTGAACTTCTCATTACTCAAAACTGCTGCATAAATCATTAGTTGTCAGTTTCTGATATATTCAATATATGAAAAAAATCAAGTATTGTCAATTGAATTGTAGCAGTGGAAAGGTATAGAGAAATTCCTCTCACAATAACCAAGAACAAGATTCATTCACTTATGACTTTTTTGGATATATTTCTCATTTAAATTTTTTCACATATTTCAATTCATTTTTTTCAAGTATTATCATTCAATTAAAGCTGTTTAGCCTATTATAACAAGTTCAATATGAGTAAATATAGTTTACATTATGAAAGTTAGAACCAGTGATAGGTATTTTCTAGTAATATCTTCTCAAAAAAACATTCAATTTAATTTGAAGTTAGTGTAGCGGTTAGTGCTTTTGTCATGGTCAAAAAGATCTAAGATCAATTTTCCAATGAAAGTTCTCTCTCTAGGTTATTGGCCTTTGCTTCCTCCAAGGTGCATTCAGCCCGCCTCCAATGAAAGTTTTTCTTTGGAAAATTTTTCTGGCATATTGAATCAGAATTCTGTCATGTTTTATAATCGACATAACTATACATGGGGAACTTATATGGGAACACCTTATTTTGTGGGGATTCAAACTCACAAAAATAACTTCATACAGTTCAAGCGTTTATTAGTTCTTAAAAGATCTAACAGAATATAAAAGAACAAGTCAGTAAAATGTGATAAAAAATGTATGAATATAAATAAATGTGTATAGGTCAGTATGAAAAATAGTTAAAAAACGTTCAGAATTGACTTCTCCAAGCATTATAGTTGAGTACAAAACAAATAGAAACATCCAAAATATCTTAAGAACAAACCATCACAGAAATTATCAGGTCTAATTTGAATGTAAACTTGCATCATATGCAAATTATAAACTAAAAACTGACCACCACACAAATACTAAAATACAAAAATTATCATGCTTTTTATTGTCAACAAACCCCACTGCCACAATACAAGAAATACCAAAATACAGAAAACGGGAAAGAATGGGTCAATAACAATATCAAACAATCGAGCAAACATTTGAAAAACCTGTTTCATGCCCAAAAGAAAGATTCTAATTTAAAAGAAACGTATACAATTTCAAAAAGAAAGCACAATGAGCTAGTCAAAACCACGAAAAGCCAATTTTACTACAACAAAATACACACCTCTTCCAACATTAATAAAACTACCTGGAGTGTTATCTCCGCCGAGCTGAGCGGAAAATCATCTACGAATAAAAATATCTCCCTGAATTTAAAAGATGAAGTAACTGAAGACCCACTCGTAATATCCGAAGCCTTCAATAACTTTTTTATACAGGCCCCATACGATACCATCAATAAAATTAACATAAAAGGGAAATCTCGCACTTCTCAGAGAAGTATACCAAACAGCATTTTTGTAGAGTATATCACAGAAAAAGAAATTATGGACATCATAAAATATAAACTTAAGAAAAAACACTCCTGTGGTCCTGATGAAATTTCAGGTTATTTGATAAAAAAAATTGCTGACTACATTATTGAACCCCTCACCCATATAATAAACATATCTTTCCAAGAGGGTATGTATCCTACGAGACTAAAAAATGCTCTAGTCTCTCCGATTTTCAAAAAATTAGATCCGCATAATTTGGAAAATTACCGGCCAATCACAGTGCCCCCCGTACTCTCAAAAATTTTCGAATACGCTATGCTCTCTCAACTATTGGACTTTCTAAACGTAAATAACTTATTGCATCCCGATCAACACGGTTTCCGCTCAGGACACTCAACTATCAGTGCTATCCACTCTTTTTATGGAAACATTATAAAATCTATTGAATCTGGACAAAATCCGACAGGAGTGTTTTGCGATCTTAGCCGAGCTTTCGATTGTGTAGTACATAAAAAACTGCTTGACAAACTTCATCTGAATGGAATAAGAGGAAAACCTCACGAATGGTTCAGTTCTTTCTTGGAAGGAAGAATCCAGCGGGTTAAAATCAACCACACCAACGATAATAAAACAATAACTCATATCTCAAGTCCACAACAAAATAACATAGATGTTCCCCAAGGATCCGTCCTAGCTCCTATACTATTCATCATCTACATAAACGAACTGCCAACTGTCCTGCCAGGAGCTTTCACGAGTCTGTATGCTGATGACGCTACCCTACTTTTCTCTGACGAATCGTCACTTGAACTCCAAAATAAAATAAACAATACAACTGACGCCCTACATAATTGGCTGGGCAACAACCCGCTGTTTCTAAATGCATCAAAAACAAGTTTTACTACTTTCCATACCAGACAAAACACTAATCTACCACCCCTAGATCTGAACATATGTGGCACTCCTCTTGAACATAATACATCCCCCAAGTTTTTAGGTATCACAATCGACAATGATCTCAGTTTCAAATCACACTGCAAAAATCTAACCAGCTCTCTACACTCCAAATGTTACCAAATTAGAATCTTGAAAAGTGTTCTGGACACACCTAGTCTACTCCTGTTTTATCACGCTCAGGTTCAATCAAGACTCCGCTACGCAATCACAATATGGGGAAACTCTCCAGCAGCGAAAGACGTATTCATCGCACAAAAGCGAATAATACGTTCCATTGCAAACGTCTCCCAACAGACCTCATGTCGAGATATTTTCAAGGAACTTGGAATTCTTCCACTTCCCGGTCCTTATTATATTTTAGAAGTGTTAATATACATTCACACGAATAAAAAAATATTTTCCACAAATAAACAATATCATAATCACAACACGAGGAGAAAAAACGATTTTCATCTACCAAACTCACATCTCACCATCTGCCAAAAATCACTAAATGTGATAGGACTGAGATTATACAATGTACTTCCTAATGAGCTAAAAGTAATTGAACAAGCCCATATTTTTAGAAAAAAAACCAAACATTTTTTACTGGGTATTACTCCATACAACCTTGATGAATATTTTGGACAATGTTAGAATAAGATTTTAATGTATTATTTCATTTTATTTCTATAACGAAAATCTGACCTGAAACATATCTATAACCATTGTTTAGATATTTTCAATGCACGTTGTTGATATATCTCATTTGTTCTTTTTTTTTGTCTTTCTCTCTTTTGATTTTAATCTACATTTCAATTATGTATTTTAAGAAAAAAAAAATTTTTACACATACATGTACTCTCCGTTGACCTGTCCTATAGCTTTGTAAGCTCGTATTTGGATTAATAAATTATCTATCTATCTATCTATCTAAGTCAATATGATGTATTTCCGAAACTGTACAAAAGTATAAATCTAAAGAATTATATTATTTACTGAATGAATAACAGAAGCAAGTCATTGTTAGAATTTTGAAGTAGTAATACTTTCATTGCAACATATGCCATTAACCTGCTAGGACATGAACATTTGTTTTCACAAAGGAAATTTTTCAGCTTTTATTGGATCACATCCTGAGTGAAATATGTTAATTTGTGGACCATACTTAGGTGATACCTGATCTACATGTCTTACTACTTACTCCTGACAAAATATCGATAACCCAAGTACCTAAGTAATGATCCTAAAAATGAGCACCTAATTGCACAGCAACATATTTTACTATTGGTATTCAAAACGATTTCAGGTACAAAAAAAAATCATAAATATAAATAGTTTGTTACATGATTCCTTGGTCTAGTTTTACACCTATACACTACTACAATGAGTCATAAAGTTAAATATTTTTTCTAATTAGCATTATTATTATCTTCCGTCCATAATATCTTGATGTGAAGATTTCTTTCTGCCTTTCTACAAGCTGTTCCACTCCAGCAACCATTGCATCCTAATAACGTTTCAAAAACCTCACTTGCTTGTTATCATTCGAAACGCCTTCAGATCCTTTAAAACTTAATTGTTCTTAGGTAAGGATATGTGCAACCCCCGATGACTTCCATTCTAAACACTGAATGGTGATACATTAGTGTTGACAATTTTCAGTTCGTTTTCCCTTATCAAAACAACATATCTCATTCTCTTGTTTTACTTTATCCACAGGCATTCATAATACATTTTTAAATGCTCCAAGCAGGATATAATGTAGAGTGTGTTCAATCATTTCTGTGTAGCATTGGGAACCTTGGACTCCTTTCAAACACTTTCATAGTTTGTCTCCTCATACCGCAGGAATCATGTTCATTATACTAAATGAAATTTTTCCTAACTGGTTATAACACGAATAGTAGATATTCCAATTTCTCTGGCATCTGCCCAAGTAGGTACAACGGACTAGCAACAATGCAGCGTATCAATGTTGAAATGCTCATCATTGGAGAATGGAATGGCAGCCCAAGTCTGAATGTGAAAGTACCCATATCTTGAATCAACTTCATCTTATACCTATAAACACATCATTGTAAAGAAAACATAAAAATTCAACCTACCTACCTACATTCTCTTTCAACATGATCTTCATATGAACAATCTGAATGGCGAATGTGGATAATCAAAGAAAAATTCGTAAACGCTCAAGCACAAATTGCTCGAAAAAGATAAAATAAATACAAAAATATTAGGTTATGTTACACGCTCCAAATGTTCAAAACCCGTTCGTTTTTATATCTTAAGCTCCATGCGCTCAGTGATCAGCTGATCTCAGCTCAGTCTCTACTCGCTCCATGAATTAACGAAGTTAGCTATAATAGTATATTATGCAACGATCGTGTAATGATGGTTATTAATATATGAGCATAAACCGGGATACGAAACGAGCCGAAGGTGAGTTTCGTATGGTTTATGCGAGTGTATTAATAACCATTACATGAGAGTTGCATACGCTATTTTATCTACACCCAATAAATAATGAAGAACTAAAAATATTATAATATTAGGTATTTATATTGAACACAATAATAGTGGGTAATCAATCGTATTTCTTTGAAAAATTCTACAGAATTATAATTAATGATATAAGCACCGAAAATACAACAATGAGAAGAAAAAAAAATTAAAGAAAGTCTTTGCCGAGGTCTGGTATTGAACCCAGGACGTTTGTGATCACTGCCCGCGCCGCTGACCATTCGGCCATGAAAGCACATTTGACTTGAACGAAAATAACAACATATGTGTTGCATTTGTCAAATGAAAAATATAATCCTTTCGATTGTATTTTTTTCTTGTCTAAGACATCTGTGGAGTCGCTGGTAATTCTTCTATATCACTGCTATAAGACATTTTCATTCGATTATCGAAAATTGACTAAATTCTTCAAAAATTCAATACCTAATGATTTTGACTTGACAAACGTCAAAATGCAAAGCTTGCACATCATGCTTGATTGAAAAATAATGGGTTTCTATTGGTTGAAAATCTGTATCGTAATGAAAATCTGTATCGTAATGGATTTCATTATAAAACGGGTGGTGAGCATATAAGGGTATTATTAGAGTACGGGTGTAGATAAAACATAATATATGTTTGTGTGTTCTGTGACAATTTCTTTGCACTTCTTCTGTTTATCTTCGGTTCTATGGGGTTATGCCACCTATAGAGATTTTTAATTTACCCAATTTACCCCAGAATTGCCAACTTCGATTTCCACAAACCCTGCCCCTAGCCTCAGGTACCCCTTCGCCAATAAACTCGTGACATTTCGTAACTTTTGGCAGCGATGGAATATTGACAGTTGACATTGACATTGGAGTTCTGGAGCGATCTTGTTTATTTTTCATCATTTCGAATTTCGAACGTTCGTTCTTTGTGGTCTTGTGGTTAATTATGTGGTTATCAACATAGTTATATATAATACAAATTTTCGAGTATTGGCGAAAACGAAGAAAATGAAGGATTGTTTGCCTGTCTGTGAAAGTTGGAATTATTAGGGTTGAATCATTAAATTCGTCTGTGAAACACACAAGATGTCATCATATTTGAGAGGTTCTACCAATTTTGTTTGGTCGACTACTAGTATTCTGGGAAAAGGGGCCACTGCAACTGTTCATCAAGGAGTCAATAAAGTTAATGGAGAACCTGTTGCGGTAAAAACATTCAACCATATAAGTACACTTAGACCCCAAGAAATTCAGCTTCGGGAGTTTGAGGTGTTACAAAAAGTCAAACATGAAAATATTGTCAAGCTTCTTGCGATTGAAGAAGAACAAGAGAATAGGGGAAAAGTTATTGTTATGGAACTGTGTACAGGTGGAAGTTTGTTCAATATTTTGGATGATCCTGAAAATACATATGGATTAGATGAATCGGAATTCCTGCTGGTCCTGGAGCATCTTTATGCTGGAATGAAACATCTGAGAGATAACAATTTGATTCATAGAGATCTTAAGCCAGGTATGTCAATAGTACATGAATGTGCATACAAAATAATGTCCCATAGAAAATCAGCAAACTTGGCAAAGCAGTACTTACAACATATTCTTGTTGAATATAGTTTCATTTTGTACACCTGTACTGTAATAATACACTTATACACCCATAATTTGTTTCATAATGAGATCCATTATAAAAGGGATTGAAAAATCTGTATTTTAAAGAAAAATCTGTATTGTCATGAGTTCATTATGATACAGATGTCATTACGATGACAGATGTTCAATCATTTGGATTTCCAACTCAGTAGTGGAAGGCTACATTGGAACTGTCATTACCATGACCGATTCTTAATCAATGGGAAATCCAATATGGCAGAAGGCGACATTGAAATTATTTTCAGAATAAAACAGAATTTCTATTACAATATTGAATTCTGTTGAGATTAGCAATGAAATAAATTTATATATTCCTTCAACTTTCAGATAAGTGGGACCCACAATAAAAATATAAATATAATATTCATAGTTCTTCAATATTTATCTGGTGTAGAAAACAACATAAGCATAATGCTTGTGTATTAATAATCATGATTTGATGATCGTTGCATAATTATTCATAAAAAAATTGCTTCATAACAGAAAAAACTGTTTCAGTGCATGATACCAAATAATTTACAATCTAATTTTTCAAAGTGGTTATATAATACACCGGATTTATGCAGCAGTTTTGAGTAATAAGTAATAAGCTTTAAGTTGTAAGAGATGGATATTTTCCTACTTTCTTAATAAAAGTGCATAAATGTTCCCATTGAAAAGTTAAGGTACTCAAAGCAGGTTGAAGCAAGCCAACTTAACCCATAAATAACTCAGCTCTCCTCAACCAAACAATAAAAGATGGGAACATTCCAAGTTAAGTTGAGAACTTGTCTGAATGCCCTTATGAATCGTAGCTCAGACCTCTGACAACTTCATACTGGGTGGGAAAGAGATTTGTGAAATTCTATCTTCGCAGGTGCAAAGATCATGCACATGAAACAATGAATGGAGGACAATCTTTATTCAATACCAAGACATCACCAAATCGATAAAGATCAAATAAACCTCCATAAAGTTAGCAAGGCCACTTGCAGTGAAATCATTGTAACCTTTCTTTTCACATGTTATATGATTGTCGAGAATTTGTCGTGGAAAGAAAATAGTTGTCGCGCTTATACTTGTTTTTCTAAGGGGTGGCTTTGCTAACTTAATATTAAGTTAGCACAGCCACCTTGCTAAAATTCCTAATGAAACTCAAATCTCGAAACTATTATCGTAGATAATTGTCGAGTAATTGTCGTAGTTCATTCCATATAAAAAACCACCAAAAATGTTTTTAATTTCCTGGATATCACGCCCTTGTCATGTTTTACCTCGCATATTTTCTACGTTTTCTACCATGTGACAACACTGCAAATTTTCACCGTTTTCTTCAACATTCTTTCATAAAATCGCGAAAGGAACCGGGCTATGCAATTGTCGAGAAGGCAGTATCGATATGTCATCACTATTTTTGTTGAAAAAGCGCCTTAGGAGAGAACAAATTGTAACTATGGATTTTATCAAGAATTCCTTTCGAAAAACAATTTTTTCCAATTCCCAATGTATTGATCGAATGTCGTATGATATTCAACAATTGTTAATGAAAAAAAATCAATTGTCGCGCATATAGTTTTTTTTCTAAGAGGTGGCTTTGCTAACTTATTATTAAGATTGTAGTTTTGATTGCCGAAGCACGTTGAAGGAGGTTTTTGGTTTTGTTTTTTTCTTTGGATGGCTTAGACATTGACGTTGTTTACAGTGGAGTTTCGCGTACTTTGCCCTTCATCGTAGTAGATATAATATGTATTTGTTTGTTAAGAAAAAAAAACATGTTTCTAGGTATGATAAAAACAGCCAAACAGTCAACTACAGCTGATTACTTTCACAACAAAAATCTTGAATGAATGCAACGAATATGTATAGATACAAGCATATACTCTGTGCCACCTAACCACACTGAACAGACCAGGAAAAAATACAGCCAAATTTTCTTATAATCCAAGGACATTGATGAATGTTCGAAAAAAATGTATTACAGATTTTGAAAGCTTGTTGCTTGATATAAGACATTTTTTATGGAAAAAATACAGAGCCAACCCAATTACGGACGGAAAGCCGGGAAAAATTGAAAATTGTTATTGATGGTCTCACTTTTATAATTTGATCGTTGATCACTCAAAAACGAAAATGAAAGCCACCTGGAAAATCTCGCAGAATACGTAAAATATCATGGGTTTTTCGAATAAAAATAGGACCAGTGTGAAGGTGGCCATGTGTTTTCATCCATGTGTTTGGTGAAAGAGAGGCGAGCGCGCTATTCCGCCATAGGTCGTTTCACCACAATTATTCACATGGCTAGCCATGTAAATTTTTTAATTGATAGACTCAATGCTGGAAACGAACTGATGTGATTGGAAATGATTCATATGATGATGAAAATCCTTTTCTTTTTTTATGAATTGAACCGCTTTTTATTGAAATTGTACAAACAACTGATGATAATGGAGAAAAATAATTTTAAAATGAAATTCGTTGCAAGGAAATTTTTTCTGCCGATTAATTAAATACACCCCCGCAACTACCCTTAATTCAATTTCCATTGAAATAATCATAAGTCCTTGCAGAAACACATTGCTGGGACTATTTTTTCATGAAACCATCGAATTTCGCAAGCTTATTAACCCCAGAGGGGTCGCTGATTTTGTCTCGCGAAAGAACACCCCCGACTACCCTTAATTCAATTTTCATTAAAAAAAAATCATAAGTCCTTGCAAAGACACATTGCTGGGAGTATTTTTTTATGAAACCATCGAATTTAGCACGCTTATTAACCCCAGAGGGGTCTATGATTTTGTCTCACGAAGATACACCCCCTTCTACCCCCAATTCAATTTTCATTAAAAAAAATCATAAGTCCTTGGAAAAACACATTGCTGGGAGTATTTTTTTATGAAACCATCGAATTTAGCAAGCTTATTAACCCCAGAGGGGTCACTGATTTTGTCTCACGAAAATACACCCCCTTCTACCCTTAATTCAATTTTCATTAAAAAAAATCATAAGTCCTTGCAAAGACACATTGCTGGGAGTATTTTTTCATGAAACTTTCGAATTTAGCAAGCTCATTAACCCCAGAGGGGTCGCTGATTTTGTCTCGCGAAAGAACACCCCCGACTACACTTAATTCAATTCTCTTTAAAAAAAATCATAAGTCCTTGGAAAAACACATTGCTGGGAGTATTTTTTTATGAAACCGTCGAATTTAGCAAGCTTATTAACCCCAGACGGGTCGCTGATTTTGTCTCGCGAAAGAAAACCCCCGACTACCCTCAATTCAATTTTCATTAAAAAAAATCATAAGTCCTTGGAAAAACACATTGATGGGAGTATTTTTTTATGAAACCATCGAATTTAGCAAGCTTATTAACCCCAGAGGGGTCACTGATTTTGTCTCACGAAAATACACCCCCTTCTACCCTCAATTCAATTTTCTTTAAAAAAAATCATAAGTCCTTGGAAAAACACATTGCTGGGAGTATTTTTTCATGAAACCATCGAATTTAGCAAGCTTATTAACCCCAGAGGGGTCGCTGATTTTGTCTCGCGAAAGAACACCCCCGACTACCCTTAATTCAATTTTCTTTAAAAAAAATCATAAGTCCTTGGAAAAACACATTGCTGGGAGTATTTTTTTATGAAATCATCGAATTTAGCAAGCTCATTAACCCCAGACGGGTCGCTGATTTTGTCTCGCGAAAGAACACCCCCGACTACCCATAATTCAATTTTCTTTAAAAAAAATCATAAGTCCTTGGAAAAACACATTGCTGGGAGTATTTTTTCATGAAACCATCGAATTCAGCAAGCTTATCAACCCCAGAGGGGTCACTGATTTTGTCTCACGGAAATACACCCCCTTCTAATTGTTTTTGGAATGTTCCGACGTTTCTGTTCATAAAATACATCAAAATGGTTAATGCAATGATATAAATATTACACTGTTCTTTTTAGAATATGGTTGATCACAGGATCAATCAAAAATAAAGAATTGGGTGTTATTGGTGACGAATCCTTCCTGTGATAATATAATGAGCGAATTTCTAATAGCGTGTATATCCTGGAATATTTTTAAACGAATGTAATGTGTGAAAAATTCCGCTCTGATATTTGTTTTTTCAATTTTTGAAGGTGACATTGCCTCATAAGTCAGTTATATATCTTTATTTTATTCAGATATGCAAGTTATTGAAGTTGAAACGAATTTTATCGAAACTTTGTATCCTCTGGAATACACGTATAAGATTCTGAAAACTTCGTATGAGATTTCGCAGAAAACAATATATTTCAACCACTAGCTCTTGAAAAAATATATTCATAAAAAATACTTCGGTTCCAAACCCTACAGATATCAAATTATTCCTATACTGATTCGACACAAGTTTCTCTATCTACCTCAGCTATGCATTCTTTTGATGAGAAAACTATGGTAGAACTAGTTTTTGTCGGATGCATCATGTGAACTGTCATAAAATTAATAATGAATACTAAATGTCCCAGTGACTCTTTCGTAATTTCCTTCCGTCAGTGTATCTTTAATGAAATGCTCTCAGCTATCACAAGAAGATACATTGGAATATTATTCTTTTCTGAATTTACAAAAACTGCTATGAGTCCATCAAGTATTTAAGACTAAAGCAGAAAAAATGAAACGTATGGAATCTCATTGTTGACTGGAGTATTCCCAACTGACCAGTAACTTTTTGTTTATTAAAATGAATATGTTTGTTTTATTTGTTTGTATGTCTCTAATAGACTCGAAAACTGCCGAATTCGATTGTCTGAAATTTATGGAATATTTTCGAGAAAGGTTGGTTGGGTGGCAGGATTTTTTTTAACAATTGTTTTCTTGCGGGCGTTTCGAATTTGATTAAATTATCCTTTGGGGCTCTGTAACAATGAATTCTCATAAATATACCTCCCACAAAACTTTTATGATTATCATTATTTCTATTTTACAAGAAATGATGAAATCCTAATCAAATTACTCACAGAAAAAGGATTTTTTTTTTGTTTAACTTATAACTATATTAAAAACCATTAGATTAGACACATAATGAAAAAAACATTGCAACAACAAAATGTCATAGACAAACAACCAACACAACCGACATGAAACAAACGAATAACTTCATGTATGATCTCTATAACGTGGTGTTTGTTTTAATCAATGACAGAAAGAATGGGACCTAAAAATGGGGGGAATTATTTAGGTATTTTACTGATCAAGTTGAAATGTGCGTATGCAGGCCATCGACATCCCTTCTAGTGTTGACACTATCGTGTTAGAGAGTTCGAGGATATGCATCATTTCGCTAAGAAGTCATTTGGATGAAATAAATATGGTTGAACATCTAGAATAGTTGGATGATCAAAATCAATCATGTGTCTATGCTGCCCTTATATTCTATGAGTGCTGTGCGGTTTTTCATATTTATTTTCTTAGAGTGTCTCATGTGTTCTGAAATTCGTATTTCAAGAAACTGTCCTGTTTGGTGTTTAATTCTTTTATTTTGAGAAAAAGTTTTTTCCAACTGTATTTTCATTCGAGAAAGCCACCTTCATTTGATCGTTACTGAGTAGCATTCCAAGTTTTTCAGATGAATTTTCTATGAATGAATAATTCAGCGTTATCGGATAGATGAAGCCATTCATTTGTTTCATGTCGTTTTTGTTGGTTGTTTGTCTCTAAAAAAAAATTGTTGTTGAGGTTTTTTTTATTCTCAATTATGTATATGAGTGATATGCCCGTTTGTTTTTGAAATGTTTATGAGGTTAAAACGAAAAAAAAAAAAACTTTTTCGGTGAGTATTTTGATTGAGAATTCATCATTCCTTCGTTAAATTGAAACTTTAATTGTGGGAGGTATATTTATAGAAATTCATTGTTACAGAGCCTAGATAAAACTCATTGAACTCGAAACGTCAGCGAAGAAACAATTGATTTTTTTTTTATAAAAATTGATCTCATTACTCAACCGACCTCTCACGAAAATGATTTTTAGATCACTAAACCAGTCAAATGTTTACGGAATATGTTCGACAGATTTTGAGGATTTTTGAAGTACTCCGAGCCATTTTCATCAAGATGGCAGATCCAAGATGGCGAACGAGTTCCGTAATTATGGTTCGATTCGATTCAAATTGGAACGGAACGGAAAGGCATGCTTTGCAATGAATATGAAGAAATAAAGTCATTAATATAATCACCGGCTCTGGAAACCGAAATAAAATCGGACCCTCATCATATAGCTTGGCAACCATATTGATCACTATCATTACTCAAAAAAACATTCATGATACAATTCATGAAACTTCTTTTAAAATGATTTTTGAATGATAAATATTTTTCATACGTTCACCATTTGAAAAACGGACTGAAGAAAATAAAATATTTTCCCTATCCCCATAAAGATTTATATCTGTATAAAGATTCCTTAAATGAAAAACGTGAGGGTGCATGCGCTTGTTGTATTATACATTGCAGGCACCCCACGTTTTTTGTTGAAGGAATCTGTATGGGAATTGAAAAAAGTCATTAATACTTTTCAGTCCGTCTTGAAAATATGGTATATTGAAAAATATCTAGTAAATGATAATTATTTTCTGCTTTTCAGTCTTGTGTCGGGTCTACGAACAAAACATTCGTAGTCCCCGACCCCGAAAGCCCCCACACAAATTTTGAATAGAGTCGAACCATATTCACGAAAACTGGTCGCTATCATAGAGTAACAATTTCTTTTTACCCAGATACAAATTTCGTTATGCATTGTCAGCCACTTCTGAGCTATTGGCCAAATTTCTAGTAGGTATCTATCTCATCGGGAAGTTTAAAATCGATCACAAAATTCCACTCCATTAATTTTATGTAATAAAAATATGGTGATTAAATATCAGAGGATACTTTTGGAGAAATATGGCGTAATGAATTGACACCAGAATTATGAACACTTGAAGTCAATAGGAAAACTAAAAGTGGGTCAAATGTTACTTGCGATATTTCCCAGGTAACAGGTAGGTAGAGAGAGAAACCGATAAACCGAGAAATACCTGGAACCAAGAAAATGCAATGTTGCCATTTTCGGAGGTGACAGCATACCCGCTGATTAACGGAGGTAACAGCGTCAAATATGTAACCTTAAATGTATGCGACGCTAGCGCCAGTGATATACGGTTGAACTAAAAACTTTTTGAGTGGGTAAAAAGGGGTCCTAGTGACCTCCGGACAAATTTCTGATATGATGATCCTTGGAAGCTGTGGAACCTATCTGGCCAAAAAACAAGCAGAAATGTTGTCACCTCCGAAATCGGAGGTGACAACGTTATTTATGAGGTGACAACGCTGTTTGAGTTTCCGTTTTTGAGGTGACAAGGTACCCTTTATCAATATATGTATATATATATATATATACCCAAATAGCACACGACGTCCTGAAGACGAACCATTTATGTCCCAGTTACGTCGATACGTCCCGGGACGTATAGGAGACATTCGAAGAACGTACATTACCGGATGTACCATGTATGTACTGGTTAGACGTCCCATGTAGGTACATACTTGGTCCCGTTCCAATCGGAATGTAATAAAAACGTACATATGCTTGGAAGTACTATGTACGTACTTTATTGAGTGTCCCTGATACGTTTACATTAACTCCTCTTCAGGTACGTACTTTTCGGAATGAATTAGGGACATACCAATGACGTGTTTTTTTGTGAATCCCATGTACGTACTGCTCAGACGTATCTTCACGTACATGTTTGGAAGAACTATGTTCGTACTATTTGGACCTTCCAAGTGCGTACATATTGAGTCCCTTTCAGATACGTATCTTTCGAAACGTTTGCGGGACATAGTAATGACGTACATTTTTGGAAATCGTATGTACATACTATCTGGACGTCTCGTTGACGTACTTTTTTGTACATACTGTTTGGACCTCCCAAGTACGTACGGATTGGGTTCCTTTCATTTTCTACATTTCTGTTAGTATGTACATACTGTTTGGACCTCCCGAGTACGTACGTATTGGGTCCCTTTCGGTTCAAGGGGTATTGGGATTTTGAGAGTGATCACTTAGTGTATTCAAACATATATCAATATTGGTAATGCAATATTCATAATGAATTATTTCTAAAAAAAATTGGAAAAATTGAAACATCGACATGTGGTGAATTTAAATACCAGAAAATTACATACAGAATTTTTTGCACAGCAAGTTTGATATTCCAAAACCGCCATCACATATGAGACAGTGATCCTTTAGTGTTTTTTCGAATATATTTTCATTGTTACTGAACTTTCTAAAATTTTAATATTATCTCGAACAAAACTAACTTGAAGTCATCACATCTATAGCACCCAACTCCTTCTTAAAAACAAGTATCTCCGTGCCGTAGAGCGTAACAGTGGTCGACAATAATATCTCCATAGAAAAGGTCGAGAGTTCAAGCCCCGCAGCAACCAGGTCTTTTTCCAAGTAAGTATTCGGTTAGATGGTTATAGTACACTTGAATGAGTAAAATTTCCACCTTGACTATTTGGTAAAAAAAAATGAATAATCCCGAATATGAAAACTGAGATTCATTAAGTGATATCAAATGATATATCATTACGTTGTTTTCGAATATTGATCTAATATCGCCGAATGTTCACATTTTTTTTGTGGCCACTATTGATATCATCTACAATATAAGGTTAATATTCCCGTAATATTGAACCAATATTGGTCAAATATGTTTGTTCTACTTGGGATAGCGCATACAGAATGGAAAATGTACGTTTTCGGAATGTCCCAAACAGTTCCCCTTTCTGTACATTTCAGGTCCTGTGTGGACTAGAAAAGTACGTACCTGGGATTACCGACTATGCGGAAACGGTAAGTCGCAGGGAGGTCTTATGTACGTCTGTCGGAGACAAAAGTACGTCCTAAATACGTACAATGCATCCCCACCGTACATATGCAGTACGTCCACTGGACGTACTTGTGCTATTTGGGTATATATATATATATATATATATATATATATATATATATAGGAAAGTAGTATTTGATTTGACTATATTGATCAGGCTAAAGGTATCTTTTATATTTGGGTATTGTAGTCAATTGGAGGGCTTCAGTAAATGAGAACTATTTTCTGATTATCCGAGCTTTCGGAAAATTTATTTCCTTTTTCAAGAATATATACAAAGTAAATGGGTTTACAAGTGATACCATATATGATAATAGAACTCACCAGAGTAAGATTATAAAATAAACTGGCAAAGTAAAATAATACATAAGAACATTGTAAAAAGAAGTTGTAAAATTGTCAGTAAAATATTGACATTTGTCAGACTACTTGTTAAAGATATAAAATGAATATTCGGACATGTACAGTGTGTAAAGTACAGTTGAGTTGTAAAGAATATCGACTGAATTAGGTCTTCAAAACACAAATCATTGATCAGAAGTTAAAATGTAATTGTGGATTTTGCTTAAATTTTGAATCTCTGATTTTTTATTCAAATTGTTTGGACATTTACTTATATGTACCATTTCGAGAAATAATCTCTTAATTTTGTTTTGTTCAACAGTTAAAATTTTTGTATTTTCATAATCCATTATGTGATCTTTTGAAATAACATGGCATGCTAGTCCACAAGAAGATTTGTTCAGCCTGCAGTCACTTTTAGGTGAAGTGATTCTTCCAGAAAGGTTTCGAGATGTTTCGCCTATATGAAATGAATTGCAAGAAGTGCACGGAATACTATAAATAACATGAGATTTTTCTTTGGAACTGAGAGGAGTTTTGATTCTTGAATAGAGTGAAGAAATTGTTTTTTGGCATTTTGTAGAAATTTTGATATTTCTGATATCTCGAAAAATATTCGTTAGTTTGGGTGTTAAATTGGGAATATATTGTATGGAATAGTAATGTAAGGATTCAATATGATTATTCGGAAAGGACAAGTTGTTAAATGGGGGAATGATGATATCAGATGAGATGGAATTATTTGAATTTGGATGCTGTCTTGAATTATAGTCACGTAGTTTCATGAAAATCTTACTCTGGTGAGTTCTACTATCATATATTGTATCACTTTTAAACCCATTTACTTCGTATATATTCTCGAAAAAGGAAATGAATTTTCCGAAAGCTCGGATAATCAGAAAATAGTTCTCATTTACTGAAGCCCTCCAATTGACTACAATACCCAAATATAAAAGATACCTTTACATATATATATATATATATATATATATATATATATATATATATATATAGGACTTATGATTTTTATTAAAGAGAATTGAATTAAGGGTAGTCGGGGGTGTATTTTCGTGAGACAAAATCAGTGACCCCTCTGGGGTTAATAAGCTTGCTAAATTCGATGGTTTCATGAAAAAATACTCCCAGCAATGTGTCTTTGCAAGGACTTATGATTTTTTTTAAAGAGAATTGAATTAAGGGTAGTCGGGGGTGTTCTTTCGCGAGACAAAATCAGCGACCCCTCTGGGGTTAATAAGCTTGCTAAATTCGATGGTTTCATGAAAAAATACTCCCAGCAATGTGTCTTTGCAAGGACTTATGATTTTTTTTAATGAAAATTGAATTGAGGGTAGTCGGGGGTGTTCTTTCGCGAGACAAAATCAGCGACCCGTCTGGAGTTAATAAGCTTGCTAAATTCGATGGTTTCATAAAAAAATACTCCCAGCAATGTGTTTTTCCAAGGACTTATGATTTTAAGAAAATTGAATTAAGGGTAGTCGGGGGTGTTCTTTCGCGAGACAAAATCAGCGACCCGTCTGGGGTTAATGAGCTTGCTAAATTCGATGGTTTCATAAAAAAATACTCCCAGCAATGTGTTTTTCCAAGGACTTATGATTTTTTTTTAAAGAAAATTGAATTAAGGGTAGTCGGGGGTGTTCTTTCGCGAGACAAAATCAGCGACCCCTCTGGGGTTAATAAGCTTGCTAAATTCGATGGTTTCATGAAAAAATACTCCCAGCAATGTGTCTTTGCAAGGACTTATGATTTTTTTTAATGGAAATTGAATTGAGGGTAGAAGGGGGTGTATTTTCGTGAGACAAAATCAGTGACCCCTCTGGGGTTAATAAGCTTGCTAAATTCGATGGTTTCATGAAAAAATACTCCCAGCAATGTGTCTTTGCAAGGACTTATGATTTTTTTTAAAGAGAATTGAATTAAGGGTAGTCGGGGGTGTTCTTTCGCGAGACAAAATCAGCGACCCCTCTGGGGTTAATAAGCTTGCTAAATTCGATGGTTTCATGAAAAAATACTCCCAGCAATGTGTCTTTGCAAGGACTTATGATTTTTTTTAATGGAAATTGAATTGAGGGTAGAAGGGGGTGTATTTTCGTGAGACAAAATCAGTGACACCTCTGGGGTTAATAAGCTTGCTAAATTCGATGGTTTCATGAAAAAATACTCCCAGCAATGTGTTTTTCCAAGGGCTTATGATTTTTTTTTAATGAAAATTGAATTGAGGGTAGTCGGGGGTGTTCTTTCGCGAGACAAAATCAGCGACCCATCTGGAGTTAATAAGCTTGCTAAATTCGATGGTTTCATAAAAAAATACTCCCAGCAATGTGTTTTTCCAAGGACTTATGATTTTTTTTAAAGAAAATTGAATTATGGGTAGTCGGGGGTGTTCTTTCGCGAGACAAAATCAGCGACCCGTCTGGGGTTAATGAGCTTGCTAAATTCGATGATTTCATGAAAAAATACTCCCAGCAATGTGTTTTTCCAAGGACTTATGATTTTTTTTAAAGAAAATTGAATTATGGGTAGTCGGGGGTGTTCTTTCGCGAGACAAAATCAGCGACCCGTCTGGGGTTAATGAGCTTGCTAAATTCGATGATTTCATAAAAAAATACTCCCAGCAATGTGTTTTTCCAAGGACTTATGATTTTTTTTAAAGAAAATTGAATTAAGGGTAGTCGGGGGTGTTCTTTCGCGAGACAAAATCAGCGACCCCTCTGGGGTTAATAAGCTTGCTAAATTCGATGGTTTCATGAAAAAATACTCCCAGCAATGTGTTTTTCCAAGGACTTATGATTTTTTTTAAAGAGAATTGAATTAAGGGTAGTCGGGGGTGTTCTTTCGCGAGACAAAATCAGCGACCCCTCTGGGGTTAATGAGCTTGCTAAATTCGATAGTTTCATGAAAAAATACTCCCAGCAATGTGTCTTTGCAAGGACTTATGATTTTTTTTAATGAAAATTGAATTGAGGGTAGAAGGGGGTGTATTTTCGTGAGACAAAATCAGTGACCCCTCTGGGGTTAATAAGCTTGCTAAATTCGATGGTTTCATAAAAAAATACTCCCAGCAATGTGTTTTTCCAAGGACTTATGATTTTTTTAAAGAAAATTGAATTAAGGGTAGTCGGGGGTGTTCTTTCGCGAGACAAAATCAGCGACCCCTCTGGGGTTAATAAGCTTGCTAAATTCGATGGTTTCATGAAAAAATACTCCCAGCAATGTGTCTTTGCAAGGACTTATGATTTTTTTTAATGAAAATTGAATTGAGGGTAGAAGGGGGTGTATCTTCGTGAGACAAAATCAGAGACCCCTCTGGGGTTAATAAGCTTGCTAAATTCGATGGTTTCATAAAAAAATACTCCCAGCAATGTGTCTTTGCAAGGACTTATGATTTTTTTTAATGAAAATTGAATTAAGGGTAGTCGGGGGTGTTCTTTCGCGAGACAAAATCAGCGACCCCTCTGGGGTTAATAAGCTTGCGAAATTCGATGGTTTCATGAAAAAATAGTCCCAGCAATGTGTTTCTGCAAGGACTTATGATTATTTCAATGGAAATTGAATTAAGGGTAGTTGCGGGGGTGTATTTAATTAATCGGCAGAAAAAATTTCCTTGCAACGAATTTCATTTTAAAATTATTTTTCTCCATTATCATCAGTTGTTTGTACAATTTCAATAAAAAGCGGTTCATTTCATAAAAAAAGAAAAGGATTTTAATCATCATATGAATCATTTCCAATCACATCAGTTCGTTTCCAGCATTGAGTCTATCAATTAAAAAATTTACATGGCTAGCCATGTGAATAATTGTGGTGAAACGACCTATGGCGGAATAGCGCGCTCGCCTCTCTTTCACCAAACACATGGATGAAAACACATGGCCACCTTCACACTGGTAAAAATAGGACGGAATTTTCAAATCGGGCGGGAAGCAAGAAAAAATTGAAAACTGTTATTGATGGTATCACTTTCATCATTAAATCGTTGATTACTCGAAAACGAAAAAGAAAGCTACCTGGAAAATATCGCAGAATACGTGAAATGTAATAGTCTTTTCGAATAGAAATAGTATTGAATTTTCAAAGTATACGGATAGCCAGGAAAAATTGGAAATCAGTATTGATGGTATGACTTTCATATTTCTATCAATTATTACGCAGAATATAAGGTGGCTTTCTTTTTCGTTTTTGAGTGATCAACGATCAAATTATAAAAGTGAGACCATCAATAACAATTTTTCCCGGCTTTCCGTCCTATCTGAAAATTCCGTACTATTTCTATTCGAAGAGACCATGATATTTTACGTATTCTGCGAGATTTTTTAGGTGGCTTCCTTTTTTGTTTTCGAGTAATCAACGATCAAATTATGAAAGTTATATCATCAATAAAAATTTCCAATTTTTCATGGCTTTCCGTCCGATCTGAAAATTTCGTTCTATTTTTATTCGAAAAGACCATGATAGTTTACGTATTCTGTGAGATTTTCCAGGTGGCTTTCTTTTTCGTCTTCTAGTAATAATTGATAGAAATATGAAAGCCATACCATCAATACTGATTTCCTATTTTTCATGGCTTTCCGTCCGATCTGAAAATTCCGTACTACTTTTATTCGAAAAGACCATGATATTTTACGTATTCTGCGAGATTTTCCAGGTGGCTTTCTCTTTCGTTTTCGAGTAATAATTGATATAAATATGAAAGTCATACCATCAATACTGATTTTCAATTTTTCCTGGCTTTCCGTCCGATCTGAAAATTCCGTATTATTTTTATTCGAAAAAACCATGATATTTTACGTATTTTGCGAGATTTTCCAGGTGGATTTATTTTTCGTTTTCGATAAATCAACAATCTGAATATGAAAGTAATACCATAAATAACAGTTTTCAATTTTTCCTTGCTCTCCGTCGATTCGAAAATTCCGTTCTATTTATTTATATTTTGCGTATTCAGCGATATTTTCCAGGTGGCTTTCTTCTTCGTTTTCAAGTAATAAATGATAGAAATATGAAAGTCATACAAAAATATATAACAGTTTCCTGTATGATTTTCACTTACAATGGGTTTACAAAACCGCGACACGTGTTTCGCTATTACAATAGCTTCTTCAAGCAAGATAAATAAATCACTATTCTATAATACGCTATTTATATACAAGTAGGTCGAACGTCTCTTACAATAAAGGTCCGACTTAGGTCCGATATTCGACCCATAATTTGTCCAAATACTATACTGTAATTTTATTCGAAAAGACCATGATAGTTTACATATTCTTCAAGATTTTCCAGGTGACTTTTTCGTTTTCGAGAAATTAATCAAGATCAAATTATAAAAGTGATACCATCAATAACAGTTTTCAATTTTTCCTGGCTTTCCGTCCGATCTGAAAATTCCGTACTATTTTTATTCGACGAGATCATAATATTTTACGTATTCTGCAAGATTTTCCAGCTGGCTTTCTTTCTCGTTTTGAAATAATGATTGATAGAAATATAAGAGTCATACCATCAATACTGATTTTCAATTTTTCCTGGCTTTCCGTCCGATCTGAAAATTCCGTACTATTTTTATTCGGAAAGACAATGAAATTACACGTATTCTGCGAGATTTTGCAGGTGTTTCTTTTTTGTTTTCGAGTAATCGACAATCAAATTATGAAAGTGAGACCATCGATAACAATTTTCAATTTTTCCTGCCTTTCCGTCCAATCTGAAAATTCCGTACTATTTTTATTCGAAGAAACCATGATATTCCACGTTTTTTTGTAGAAAAACAAATAAGCATGGTGGCGTGGCTATTTTTACAAAATCTCATCTCAAATTCAAAAGAGTTGACTGTGTTAATTTTTCAGAGGAGTTTAATTCTGAGTTTTGTTGTCTGGAAATCATAGATATGAAAACTTTGGTTGTCTCTCTATACAGATCTGGAGCTGGTGATTTCGATGTTTTTTTTTATCAAATCTTGAGTCTTTGCTTGAGGAATGTTTCCGGAAATTACGTAAAATCATAATATTAGGCGATTTCAACGTGAATTTCAGATCAAACTCAACTAATCTTCAAGAATTAATCTCTCTTATATCTTCTTTCAATATTAAAGTTACAATCTCTGATTATACGAGAGGGTCGGTGTTCAGAATACTTGTTGAAATTGTTTACTTAGATTAATTTTTTGTTTGTTTTATATCAAGAAAGAATTCCGAAATGTAACTTGTTGTGTTATGGTTTCGGAGGAATAATAACTAATGATCAAATGATTAAAGAAAAAGTCGATGGCTCAAACACAGAAGAACCTTTTATTCATAACCTCCAAAAAAGCTACCTTTTTCTCCAGCCGTGTTGGCAACCCAACTTGCAGCCGTCAACTCCCCCAGCAATGTTGCCAGTCTCTTTCACATGAGCGCTAAAGCTAAGCTTACAATAATAACGTATTACGCTAATACAACATCTCTCCTTTTCCAAAAGTGAAGGACAGACCCCTACTCTAAACCTAAAACAAGTAAACATCTTAACCTACTCAGTGACATAATCTTTCAACCAACTCGGTTTACTTTTAGTACGTAAAGGACGTATTTTGTCAAAATCACTTAATAGAGTCTCTGTCTGATTCATAATAAGACTCGAATCTTCGGGCGACTCAATTTCACTCCCGGTTTTTTCACACGACTTTTCGATAAGCACATTTTCGCCAGACTCGATTTTTTCACCACCCGCACTTGCACTCTTATCTAATACATTCGAGTTTGCGAGGCTAGTACCACTTATTTGTGAAGTTGGGGTTTGGACTTTTCCATAATTATCAAATTTTGCATATGGTGCCAAGACTAAATGCCAACGATTACGCCTGAAATTACCATGAGCTGTTTGAATCAGGTATGATCTTGGTTCATCTAGTTTTTTGATAATTTTTCCATAAGTTCTTAGATCTGTAATCCAAACTCCATCTCCAGGACAAAGTTCTGATAATTCTTTAACTTTATGCCTCTTATCATACCCTTCTCTCTGTTTTTCTTTCCTATTTTCCTCAATCTGAATCGAGGACGTGGTATTCACAATTTCCTCATATTTACTAGGCAACATCGGTAATGTTGTACATAATTTACGACACATGAGCAGTTCTGCTGGAGTAAACCCATTTGCCAAAGGTGTTGCTCTATAAGACAGCAGCGCCTCAAACAATTCATCATTGTTCTTTTTTATTAAAGTTTTTGCCGTTTTGACTGTAGCCTCCACTTCTCCATTAGATTGAGGAAACCTGGGACTAGATGTAATATGCCTAAAGTTATATTTTTGCGAGAATCTCACAAATTGTTCTTTGAAGTGTGGACCGTTATCGGTTCGCACTATCTCAGGTATACCGTATCGAGCAAAAATCTCTCACTTTTTGTTTTATAATTTTTTGTGTCATGTACTCTGAAAGAATTACAATTTCAAAAAAGTTGGAATAATAGTCGGTAACAATCAAATACCAACTACCATGGCACTTGTACAAATCCATTGCTACCTTTTGCCATGGCCTCGTAGCAGCAACATCTCTATAAAACGGCTCTTTAATATTAACCCTTTCCTCGATACAGTTTGGACAATTTCGGACTAAAACCTCAATTTGTGTCGATAATCCTATCCACCACACCGACATCTTTGCCCTTTCCCTACATTTAGTAATGCCTTGGTGTCCCAAATGTATAAAGTCGAGAACTTGTTTTTGCAGTTTAGGCGGAATTACTAAACGAGTACCTTTCAACAAGAAATTTCCATTAACAGATAAATCATAACGATACTGGTAATAATTATACAAATCAGGAGAAAGCTGATGTTTTTCAGGCCACTTTGTGGAAGAGTACTCAATTAATTTTTTACAAATTGGATCTTTCTGTTGTTCCTCAACGATTTGCCTCAGAAAATTATCTTTAACAGGCATATTCTTTTTAATCATAGAAACGTGAGCCTCTACTTCGTATTCCAACTCCTCCGGTCCTGAATACTTCAGTGGATTTCGGCTCAGCGCATCAGCAACAACTAATTGTTTTCCCGGAATATAATTTACTTCATAATTATATTGCATTAATCTGATTCTAAAACGCTGTAACCGAGGAGTCAAATCGTCTAAGTTTTTTGTACTTAGAATTTGGAGAAGCGGTCGGTGATCGGTTTCTAAAAATATTTTTGAGAGTCCTAGAATATACTCTTTATACTTCCCACATGCCCAGGTGAGGCCTAAACACTCTTTTTCTATTTGAGCATAGCGAACCTCTGCGGATGTCAGAGTACGAGATGCATACGCTACAATCTGTCTCTTTCCATGCTCGTCTTCCTGCATTAAGGTTGCTCCCAGTCCAAACGAAGAAGCATCTGAACTTATGATAATCTTTTTATTTTGATCATAGAAAGCCAAACAGGGAGATTTTCTTAATAAAGAAACAATTTTCTGAAAAGCATCCTTCTGTAAGGTGCCCCAAGTAAAAATAATATTATTTTTTAATAATTCATTGAGAGGGCTTAAAATTTCCGATTTATTTGGTATAAACCTGGCTGCAAAATTAACCATTCCTAGCCACTGTTGAAGTTCACGTTTACATGTTGGTTCTGGAAATCTTGAAATTGCTTCCACTCGAGATTGGTCTATTTCGATTCCCTTGTTAGAAATAACATGTCCCAAAAAGTTAATTTTTGTTACCCCGAATTGACATTTATTTTTATTCAGTGTAACTCCTGCACTGCTTAACTTATTCAACACTTCTCTCAATATTTTATCGTGTTCTTGAATAGTTGGCGCATATACCAAAATATCATCAATGTGCATCACAACCCCTTTAATTCCTGCTAATATTTTATTAAATTGAATACTAAAGTATTCTGGAGCGCAAGATATTCCAAAAGGTAATCTTGTAAATTTATATTTACCGTATGGAGTGATAAACGTAGTTAAGTTTTGACATTCTTTTTTAATCCTAATTTGATAAAAGCCATTATTGGCATCTAATTTAGAGAAATACTGTGACCCAGTTAACTTGGCCAGTGTTGTTTCAACTTTAGGAATTGGAAAATGCGAGCGTAGAACACTTTTATTAAGTTTTGTATAATCGCAACATAGACGAACCCCTTAGGCACTACTACTATCGGGGATACCCATGTTGTCGGTTCCTCTACTGGCACAATTATACCTAAAGATTTTAATCTTTTTAATTCAGCCTCTAATTTACCCAAAAGTGGCAAGGGAACTACTCTTGGAGCTGTCTGAACGAAAGGTGTGGCTCCCTCCTTAATTTTAATTTCTATTTCATCGTGAAATTCCCCAATTTTACTAAACAAGTGAGGATATTCAGTAGAAACTGATAATGGAGTCGTAGGTGATTGATTTAGATTCCCTGCAAATTTTAATATTTTAAGCTTTACTATTCCTGGTCTTCCTAGTATAGCAGTTTGCAAATTTTTCAAAATATATACTTCAGAAGTTGAATTTTCTCCTCGATAAGATATACCCAGATTCAAAGTACCTAAAACATATAGATTTTGACCATCTGGTCCTGATATGACATCCTTAGGTGGTTGTAATTTAGCTAATAATTCATCTGTTAACATTTTCTCTGGCAAACATGTCACATCAGCACCGGTGTCAACCAGAAACTTAATTTTATTAGAAAAACCTTCTACATCCAACATACAAAACCATTGTGATATTTCTGTAGTACTATTTTGGTTAGATCCTATCAAAACCCCTAAAAAATGTTCATTATCTTCGCCCTGCAGGTAACTCTCTTGCTCAGTTTCTTGTTCAATAGCTTTTACTGACTTATTTTTGCAAACCTTATGCCAATGGCCAATTTTATTGCACCCTGAACACCTTGCCTTTCTCGCAGGACACTTGTCCCTAACATGATACTCTTTCCCACAAAAATAGCATTCTACGTCCTTTCGATTCATTGCCCCCGAAGTTCTATTAAACATGCCATCAGCTGTTTGTTTGCGCACAGCTCCTTTAAAGCGTCCGACTGCACAAACTTCTTGTGACCCGCCACTTCTTAAAATCGATTCTTGCTTAGAGAGCATTTCTGCCTGTTTAGCTTCAAACACTGCATCTTCGAGCTTCAAATCGGCTTTCAGTTGCATACGTTCGCTTGTTTTAATGTCTCGAATACCAACTACAATACGGTCTCTTATCAGCTCTTCCCGTAATTGTCCAAATTCGCAGAATTCCGATAGGCCATGCAAGGCAGTAATAAAGCTGTCTACGGACTCACCTGGCTGTTGAATTCTTGTGTTAAATTTGTACCTTTCGAAAATTACATTTCTTTTCGGGAAAAAATAGTCGTCGAACCCCTTCACGGCTTCTACATACGTTGTAGGCTTACTTTTAAACTGAACCACTATTTGTTCGCTTTGCTCGCCCATGACATAGCACATGATATCAATTTTTTCTTCCTCGGACCTGCTACTCAATCCGGAAACTGCAATGTATCGATCAAACCTTTTCTTCCATTGCGGCCATCCTGCCGGCTCCTGGAAGTTGAATTTACTGGGTGGTTGAACATTTATACCTGGTTTTTGGGAAGTTGTGCCCTCCATTTTTCCTCGCCGCCTCGGCTGTGATCAGTGTCAGTGTGATCCCGTGCAAAACCACTTGTTGAATGTTTAATTTCCTTTTTCTGCTGTATTCTGGCCTTTTACCGCTGCCACCATGTTGTGTTATGGTTTCGGAGGAATAATAACTAATGATTAAATGATTAAAGAAAAAGTCGATGGCTCAAACACAGAAGAACCTTTTATTCATAACCTCCAAAAAAGCTACCTTTTTCTCCAGCCGTGTTGGCAACCCAACTTGCAGCCGTCAACTCCCCCAGCAATGTTGCCAGTCTCTTTCACATGAGCGCTAAAGCTAAGCTTACAATAATAACGTATTACGCTAATACAACATAACTGATCACTTGGTAGAAAATGAAAGCTATTTGACAAGCAAAAAAGTTTAAGACAAAATAATGTCGAATGAAAAATTGTCACTGAAATGTCGGAATTCTTACTTGAGAAATAGTTTGAATATTAGAGGCAATCGTGGGTTCAAATTTATTGTATAATGTTCCTCAGTTAATTATCTTGTTTTTTAGGAATTTGAGTATATATATCATTACATATCGCCATAAAGTTACAACAAGAAATATACACGTTGCTATAGTTAACAAAGTGCTTTATTGGTATCGTGATAATATTGCAAATTGGTCTCTCAATACTATATTCAAGCTTAACTTATTCTCAACAAAGCTCAAATTGCCTCTAATATTCAAACTATTTCTCAAGTAAGAATTCCGACATTTCAGTGACAATTTTTCATTTGACATTATTTTGTCTTAACTTTTTTGCTTGTCAAATAGCTTTCATTTTCTACCAAGTGATCAGTTACATTTCGGAATTCTTTCTTGATATAAAACAAACAAAAAATTAATCTAAGTAAACAATTTCAACAAGTATTCTGAACACTCCCGCCCGGTACAACGCTCTCCGAATGAAACGTTGTACCCTCTTCAGGTTTGTCAACAGATAATAATGCAAGCTTTGCAGTTGGCCTTTCGAAAATACCGGTAACAGTTTGTACGCGGGCCTCGCTCCGTTGAAAAAACCATCCCTTGGCCCCTTTTTTCCCCCCCCCTCCCCCCCCCCCTCCTCCCTCCCCCCCCCCCCCCCCCCCCCCCCCCCCCCCCCTTTCGCTTTTCTCACTTGTCCATCGCATGACTTGGTTACTTCAATTATTTTTCCCTTTGGCCAGTTGCAACGGGGAAGGTCTTTGTCACAAATTATTACTAAGTCGCCTTTTTCTAGCGGACGTACTTGTTTGTGCCATTTCGAACGCAACAACAGTTCTGGAATATATTCACTAACGAATCGTCGCCAGCATTTATCAGCGAATTGTTCTCGGTAGAGATAACTAAATTTCAGAACCTTTGCATTGGAATCTATGAGCCCCATAGGTTTGTCGCCATTGGATGATCCGAGAAGAAAATGATTTGGTGTTAAGGCCTCCGACTCTTCGGAATCTAATGGAAGGTAGGTCAATGGCCAGGAATTGACTATGTTTTCCGCAGCAATCAAACAACTTCTAAGTAGTGAGTCGGTAGGGGTTCTTGTTGGTAATGCATTATACAATGAAATTTTTACGGATTTAACCAGTCGCTCCCAGGCTCCTCCCATATGGGGTGACAAAGGAGGATTAAAATGGAACGAAAGTTCTGAACTCACAAATGAATCGGCAATCACTTGACCTTTGAGTTTCTGCAATTCTTCTCGTAGAGTACGTTCAGTCCCTATGAAGTTTGTTCCACGGTCACAATAGATATGCCTGGGTCTTCCTCTTCTGTTCATAAAATTGGTGAAGCAGAGAATGCAGTCATCTAGATCCAATTTATGCTCAATTTCAAGGTGTATAGCTCTCGTTGTTAAGCACGTAAATAAAACCCCCCATCGTTTCTCCACTCTTCTGCCTATCAAAACATTGATAGGGCCAAAATAGTCCACACCAGTGTGTGTAAATGGAGATGTGAAAGTTGCTAGACGACACTCAGGCAACGGGGACATTTCAGGTATATTTGGTGTCGCAAACTTGATTTTACAAAATTGACAATTCCTTCTGATTTTGTTTACCGTTCTTCGCAGTTTTGGAATATAATATTTTTGTCTGATCTCATTAACGACACTTCCGTGATTACAGTGTTGAAAAGTTTTATGATAGTTCTCTATGATCAATGTGGTAAGATGGCTGTCTCGAGGTAGAATTATTGGTCGTTTAGAATCCGATTGCATACATTTGGCAGCATCTAGTCTTCCTCGGATTCGAAGTAATCCATCTTCATCTAGATAAGGAGATAATTTGAAAAGTTCACTCGTGATCTTCACTGTGGACTGTAGATCTGTAGATGGTTTTTTCAGAATCCTTATTTCTTCTCGGAAAAACTGCCTTTGGACCATCCTAATAAGTGCATTCTGAGCATATTTGAGATCTTCGGATGTTAAAATACCCATTGATTTTCGCTGACTTTTGTTATTATTCCTCGTTATTGTAATGAATTTATAGACGAAACCCATAGTACGTAATAATTTACTATAACGACTGAAATTTTCTATTTTTATGACAGGGTCGTACGTCTCATGGTGACTGATAGTTTCTTCTAATGACTGATCTTCAGTTATGACTTCCGACGGCCAAACTTGTTCCTCTTCATAAAGGAATTCCGGTCCTCTAAACCATCGATCTGTTGCTCCCAACGAAGGTTGCTTAGACCATTTTGTGGCTTCATCAGCAACATTTTGTTTTGTAGGGATGTATCGCCAATTGGAGACCAAAGATTTGTCTTGTATTTCCGCAACTCTGTAGGCGACAAATTTCGATAATTTTCTTGGATCGTCTGAACGTATCCAGCTGAGGACGATTTTGGAGTCAGACCAATAGACGGCACTCTGAATTTTGATGGAAAGGTATTTCTGAATATTTTTTGCGAACCTAGATCCCATCAAGGCAGCATCCAGTTCAAGACGTGGCATTGTCTGAAGTTTGATTGGTGCAACATGTGTTTTGGCACCAATAAGAGAGCAGTGTACGCCTTTATGTTCTTCGTAGATCCTTAGATAAGCTACTACTGCACCTGCATTCTCGCTAGAATCAACGAATATATGGAGCTGTATACTTTTGTTTTCCCAATTCGAAAAACTGTTCAGGTAACATCTCGGGATGAACAGATTTTCCACATCTGGGAGATATTTCAGCCACAACAGCCATTTCTTGAATTGTTCATTTGTTATTTGTTCATCCCAATCAATCCTACTTCTCCATATCTCTTGCAGCAGAATCTTCAGATATATCAGGAAATTCGATATTAACCCCAACGGATCATATATACTCATCAAAATGCGCAATAGTTCTCGCTTTGTTGGCTTTTTCTTGCCTTCTAGAACTTCTTTATTGCCCTTATTATATTGCAATGAAAATGTCAGAGAGTCTGTTGCTATATTCCACCACATTCCGAGAACTTTTTCTGGTTTTTCTTCAGAACTCATATCCATATTGAAATCCACAGGATTTTGGGTTGATCTATTCATAATCTGCATGAGGTTGTTAGAATTAGACCGCCAGTTTCTTATTTCAAAGTTTGCTTTCGAATGAATGAAAGCGACTTGTTTTGCGATCTCTATGGCTTCTACTTCACTATCTGCAGAATCTAGTAAATCGTCTACGTAATGATTTTTTACTATAGACTCAACGGCTCTTGGGTATTGTAGCGTCCATTTTTTAGCATTCATGTTCTTCACGTATTGTGCACAACTTGGCGAACATGTCGCTCCGAAGGTCATAACTGTTACAGCATACGTTTTCAAAGGATTGTCTGCATTTCCACTACGCCAATAAAAGCGTTGTGCATGTTGATCATCATCTTTTATTCCAATTCTTAGGAACATTTCTTTTATATCTCCAGTGAATCCGACTTTTCTTTCTCTAAATCGAAGGAGTATTCCAAGAAGATGAGAAAGTTGATCATCACCTTTCAAAAGCATGGAATTAAGTGAAATTCCTTGTGTCGTGGCGGCCGCATCCCAAACTATTCTGAATTTTCCGGGTTTATTGGGATTGAATACCGGAAATATGGGAAGATACCATACTCTCTTGTGTGACTGAGAAAGTTCTTCTGGTTTGAGTTCTTTCACATATCCCTTTTCAATGAATTCTTGGATTTGTGAATTCATTTTCGTAGCTAGATCTGGATTGTGTCTCATTCTCTTCTCAATACACTCTAATCTTCTAAGAGCCATACTTCGACTATCAGGTATCGTCAAGCTTTCATATTTCCAAAGCAAGCCAATTGTGTAACGGTTGCATTCTTGTATCAAAGTTGATTGCATTATGTGATATGCTCGTTTCAGTTCCGTCGACGTGATATCTGTCGAAGCTTTCACTCTGAGACTCTCAACTGAATAATATTTCCTTACTACCTCGTGGAGTTCTTCGTTACTGATTGTAGAATCAGTGCATTCGCATACATGAAAATTATTATAGTTTGGTTCAGTTGTGGAACGTGGAGATAGGAGTGCAAATATAGTCCATCCTAATCTACATTTCGCAGCAATTGGTTGGCCTTCATTTCCTTCTTTGACGCGAAGTGGTACAGCTAGATTCCAATTATCTAACCCGATGAGTACTCTCGGATGAGCATTTCTGTAGGACTGAATAGGTAAGCCTTTCAAATATGGATATTCAGTCTTAAGTTTTTCTGCTACAATTGTTTGTTGTGGAAGACTGAGAGTATTTACCGTACGTGCTTGGCGATGGTCAAACTGTGTGGCCCCGGGGAAGTTTCCGCCGATAGAAATTCGCACTCTCCGTGAATTATTTTCTAGTCTTTGCTTGTCACCAGTCCATTTCAAGCACAATGGTTCATATTCTCCGTCCAAGTCCAGTTCTTCTGAAAGACTTTCGTCTGTCATTGTTATTGAAGAACCTTCATCTAAAAATGCAAAGGTTACAACCTCTTTATCTTTGTTTCTCAATTTAACTGGGATTATACGGAATCGAATACCCCTTGGAGAAGATTGATGATACACGTTTACCTCAAGCTACGTAGATGTATCATTGTTAGCAGATCTAGTGGACATTTCTGTTATTGCTTGAGTATCTTCATGAAGAAGTGGATGGTGCTTTCGTTGGCATTGATTCTTCTCGCATTTGACTGGATACCTGCACGGAAATCGGTGTCTTTTCAAACATAATCGGCAAAGTTTCAAGTCTCTGACTATCTTCCACCTATTTGGTACGGAATTTTGACGAAAACTTTCGCAATCTGCTGCAACTCTACACATTCCATTGCAGATCTTGCACTTAGATGGTAGTTTTGATTCTGACGCACGGGTATTTATATCATTTTTGGGACTGTGAATGTTGAGGCGATCATTTTGACGATTAAGCTTGATACCTTCTGTTAATGTTAATGTTGGTAAAGCCGTGCACACATTTGTCGCTAAAGTGAACATCCATTCTGCGAAATCTGATAATCCGTCGCAATTTGGCAGAGAAGCACGATGTAAAGCCCAATTTACTTTCATCTGTGATGGGAGCTTATCAACTAGTTCGTGCATCAACATTGGGTTGTTCAAATACTCCGAAAGTTTGGCAACTTGCAAGGAAACACATAAATTCTTGACAGCTAAGGCGAACTCTACTAAAGTTTCTAATTTTTCGGGTTTAGGAGGTGGCTGCCGACGAATTGTTTTGATGTGTGTTTCCAGAATTTGTTCGGGTCTGCCGAAGAGCATTCTTAAAGTCGATATGATTTGTGGTACACATTCAGGTACTGTGAGGAAACTAGAGACTACAGACTTGGCAGTACCTTTGAGAGATTTTTGTAACCGCAACAAATTTTCATAGTTGTCGAATCCACATATTTGCGTTGATCTTTCATAACTACTTATGAATAATGGCCAATCATAGGGGTTTCCGCTGAAATTTGGTAATTCATTTGGCGTTGATCGGCGCGCATTACATTGTTGTGGAGTCAACAATGGCGATTGATCAGTTGAGAAAAGGGATTTTTGTACCCGTTCTCGTGACGTTTCAAATTCAACTGAAGGATTTTTTCTATTCTCTCCAATATGAACGTCACTTCTTCTGGTGTTGTTTTCAATTTGAAGGGATAGCAATTTATTCGCCAATGGATCAATAGCATCTATTTCTTAATTATCCAATTCTTGACTTTCATCTGTCTCTTCTTCAAGAACTCTTCGTGTTTGCTCAGCTAGTTCTCTTTATTTTCTTAGTAGTTGCCTTTCTTCTTGCAGCAGAAGTTGCAATACAGGCATATGGTAACTACATAAAAGATTCT
This sequence comes from Zygogramma bicolorata, assembly GCA_032362365.1. Classification (NCBI taxonomy): domain Eukaryota; kingdom Metazoa; phylum Arthropoda; class Insecta; order Coleoptera; family Chrysomelidae; genus Zygogramma; species Zygogramma bicolorata. Next base: position 51,522 of record JAVJAQ010004217.1, read on the forward strand.
GATAACGTATCCAGGAGCACTTGGAAACTTAAAAACTATGAACTCAATCGAAATTATTCACGGAATAAAAGTGAAATTCCTATGGAGGATTTCAACGATTATTTTGGTAGTATTGCAGATATTATCGTTTCTTCCCTGCCTAACACGGTGGATGATCCTTTGAAGTTCATGAACAATAGTTATAATTCATCTCAATCTTTCTTTCTCACTCCCACTCCTCTGAAGGTGGTGGGCGGCATAGTCGAGGGCCTTGAGAAGGAAGAAAACATCGCCATTACCATGTGCGATCTTTCTAAGGCCTTCGACTGTGTTTCTCATTCTATTCTTCTCGGAAAAATGGAGTTCTGTGATGTCAGGGGAACTGCCTTAGAGTTGTTCAGGTCATACTTGCATGAGCGCAAACAAATTGTATGTGACGATACTGAGTCATCGTCTGTAGTTACTGTTAGACATGGTGTCCCACAAGGGTCAATATTAGGCCCTTTATTATTTTCGATTCTTGTGAATGATTTGAACTTCTTTATGAATCCTACAAAATGTATTTAATATGCCGATAACACTTCTCTGATATCAAGTGAGAAAGACATTTCAAAACTTCATTCAATATCGAGTATTGCACCAGGTCGAGCTTTTTCTTGGTTCACAATGAATAAACTGAAACTAAATTGGGAGAAAACTCGGGATATAATTTTCTCCTCAAATTATCATAACTCTCAAACTACTCATGCTGAACTACTAGGTATCATTTTAGATAATAATCTCTCATGGTCAGCGCATATTGAGGACCTCGGAAAAAAATTAGCTTCATGCATTTTTGCTTTCAGACAACTTCGTGATACCCTAAATATTGACGCGTTATTGAAAGCCTATTTTGCACTGTTCCACTCGAAATTGCAATATGGTCTAGTATTATGGGGTAACTCTTACCACTCTATCAATATTTTTAAACTCAAAAAAAAGTCATGATAATAATATGACATGCTGGATTCAGAGATAGCTGCAGACCTTTATTCACCCGAAATAAAGTTTGCCTTTACTATGCGTTTATATTTTCCAATCCCTTTTGGAAATTCATAAAACAAAACACGCACTCGCTTCATATTCTGAAGTGCATAGTCATAATACTAGAAATCGCAACCATCTTGTTAACCCCCATTTTAGACTCAACAGATCTCAGAGAAACTCCCTGAATATAGATTTGTATAGTCATCTTCCGGAAGAAATGAAAACTCTCCACATGAAAACTTAAAAAAAAATATTCGACAATTTCTTCTGCACCATTGCTTCTATAGCACTCCTGAATTCCTTGAAACTCCATTTGAGATTTGATTTTTTTTCTTTCTTCCTTCGAGTCCTCAGGCAGGCATAACTTCTGTGATAATTATATATTTTAAAATATATAATTTTTATATTCTCACATAGATGTAAAATTTTATGTCAAGTGACCTCTTTATATTTTAAATATTATTTTTGCCTTTATAGTATTTTTGAGAATGTTTTTTCCCGATTGACTTGCATCAAACAAATATCTCCTATATGTAACGATGTCAAATGAAATTTCTATTCTATTCTACGTATTCTGTGAGATTTTCCAGGTGGCTTCCATTAACTGTTATGTCAAAAGATTACTTAATACCCCTCTATCATCTACTAATTTCAATTTAGAATTAAATATACTGAAGCAGATTGCTGGCAACGATGGCTACCATCCTTTTATTATTCACAAACTAAACTAAAAACAGGTCAGACAGGAGACTAGCCTTCAACTCAACCTCCTTGAATAGTTCATCTCCATTCAAATATTTTTCTTTACCATTTTCAATCAAAACGTGTGTTCTGACATTTCCAAACTCATAGAAAACACCATTCCTGGAACTAAAATCTGCTTTAATTCTTGTAATAATTTAAGCAACTGTTTAGTAAACTCCATTACTTTCCACGTTAATTTGAAATGACACTTGACGCACCTATCACAAGTCGTCCTTCGTTTGACAAAGTCACATGGCGTAAATCTCCAGCATGCTTTTCGCTGGTTATAAGCCAAATTAGTTTGTATATAAATCAAATTTCATAATGTATACTATTCTCATGTCGTCGATACTTCCTGTCTCCTGACGAGTAAGTACTCAATCAATTTCCAAATTTTCATTTTCAAATTTCAAATTTTCACAAACTTTTTTTTCGATCAGAGTATTTACATCCAGGCCAACACTGAATATGACGAAAGTCGAAAGCGCTTTCCAAGAGAATTTTAAAAATTATTCACTTTATACAAAAGTCCTCGATTAATTCATTAGCTTGAAGTTTATTTAGCTTCCCAAATTCATCAAGTTTTTGATAACAAAATTGCTGAGCCTGAAGCTGTCGTTGAAGCAAGGCAGCGTTTTCTTTTATCATTGTCATTGTACGGCGCTAAACCTTCTTACACATCCTTGAACTTTCACCGTTACTGTTGCTTTTTGCAACTACAAGCAAAACCCACCTCTCCTTATTACCACCGACCGAAGCAGCAGCATGTCAGCATTCTTTGAGAACTTACCACCGAGTGCAACTTTGGCGTGGTAATGAAAAACCACCTACAAACTAGGAATGGAAAATAAACGACAGTGGACTACTTGTTCCAGTTACGACTTTGCAGGACTCCGCGCCAAAAAAATTGCTGAAGTGCATTTCGTGTGAATGTAAAAAAGGCTGTGGACCGGCCTGCGGCTGCAGGAAAACTGGAGTATCATATGTGGAAGCTCGATTGAATACGATTCGTGGATTAGGCCTGATGGGGAAACCACAGGAAAAAAAAAAACGAATTAGGAATTTGTGCAATTGCGATAAAAAGTAATTACATTTACTTACCCGCTGCATCGAAACTATCAACTTTAGAAATGAATGGGACATAAATTAAATGGAATTTAGTCCCCTTCATTTTAATATGGGTACATATTTTGCATGAAACGCACGAGAACCGAAATATTTGTCAAAATTTTTTTTTCAACAAAACACGTATTTTCGATATCGCAAAATGAATATGTTATTTTTGACACTTGACCTTGCACCATACATAAGAAATCAAAACTCCTTGAATTATTTTTAGGTAGAGCCCCTTTTAATGCTCTGATGACTGGGCTAAAGAAACCGGCTGAAGGTTTGGAATAGTCACTTAACCTTCAGAGGGCATCTAGATCATTTCTCAAACGGGCAGGCTATGTTGCCAAATTGTGCAATGTCTGTGTCTAGAAAGTCATCACTTGTCAGGAATGGCATCGCGTTATGATCGATTAACGTATCGGTGTCAGGGACCATTAAAATAGCCAGAACATGTATATATGTGTCCTGCTTGTTTTCTAATAACTTAATTTTATAAAAACTAATGAATTGAATTTTACAGGAAATATAATGAAATTCATACGTGAAGATCGCACCACCGTCTACAAGCTCACAGATTTTGGGGCTGCGAGAGAACTTCAAGAAGGTCAGTATTTCCAGTCTCTTTATGGTACAGAAGAATATCTTCATCCTGATATGTATGAGAGAGCAGTTTTGAGAAAAAATGCCAATAAAACATTTGGGGCAACAATTGATTTGTGGTCGATTGGTGTAACATTATATCATGTTGCAACAGGAAATTTACCTTTTCGCCCATATGGTGGTCGTAGAAACAAGGAAACCATGCATCACATTACAACAAAAAAGGAGAGTGGTGTTATATCTGGAATTCAAACCAAAGAAAACGGTCCGATTGAATGGAAGAGAGAGCTTCCAGTGAATTGTCAGTTAAGCTTTGGACTGAAAAAAATCATCACTCCATTATTGGCTGGTCTGCTAGAGGCAGATCACAGGAAGATTTGGAGTTTCGAGAGATTTTTCAAAGAAGTGGAAGTTGTTTTGTCTAGAAAGGTAGTCAACATTTTTCACGTGACCAAAGCTCAGTTGATAAAAGTCTACATCTTGCCTGACCAAACATACCAGCAATTTCAAAATTATATCACAGAACAAACAGACATTCGGGAAACCAGCCAGATCATAATATATCAAAATAATCTGTTCAGAAGTCTCATAGATGAGTATACCTTAGCAACTGGTTACCCAATAACCACCAACGAGGACCCTCTGTTTTTATTTGATAGAGAAAATAATAACATAACTATCACTCCTGATCAGGAGTTGCCGAAATTTAATGATTTCTCAAGTGTGGTGTCTGTGGAAAATGATGCAGTCCAAGCTAAATTTGCTTGCAGTATAGGGCATCAGTGCAAAAGACAAATTGAGAAATATTCTTTATTCAGTAAGCTCATACGTGATACAGTGGAAAACTTTACGAAATACATAAATGCAGAGTTGAAACAACTGCACCAAAACACACAACATCTACTTGATAAAACTATGATATTCAATAGTACTGCTCAAATGTTGGAATTGTCTCAGCAAATAACTAACTATAGTCTGAAAAATAATTACGTAGATAAACTGAATAAAATTAGTAAAGAATTTATGTCCGTAATAGAAGGTGGGGTTAGCATGTTATATAAAGTTCACTGTGCGGAAAATACTCTGAAGTTGCAATGGGATAGTATGAGCAGAGATCTGAAGTGTCCCTACAAAACATTAGCACCTGCGAGGGCAAAAACTCAAGTGGAAAATTTGAGAGATTCCTGGCAACACTTGGTTAGAGATAGGGCTACCCGAACTTTGTCCTATAACGATGAACAATTTCATATACTGGAACGAATAAAAATTACTGAAACTATGAGCAGAATCAAGGCTCTGTTCGAAAAAGAAGTATTTCCCCAATACGAACAATTAGCTGAGAACTTTGGGGACTGGTACAAAATGGCACAAAATGCCCACTTGAAGACTGAAATTTACATTGGTGACATTAGCAGATTTCAAAACAATCTGCAGAAATTTGAAGTGGAACTCATGATTGACAATGCAGAGTATACGGAGTACATAAAAAACAACCAAGTTAAAAAAAATAATGTACCCAGAACGGGTAGAAACTCACAGGGTCAAAAGTTCAAGATGTATTTGAACGAATGTCGTAAAGTTAGTGAGGATCTCAGAGAAAAAATCAATGAAAACACCCGACTCACTAATAAATTGAATGAGTCCACTAAGAAATTTGAAAAGCAATATGACAATACTGCTAAAGATATCCTATTCGGATGAAAACCCCGAAACAATAGAGGACTCCTTAAATAATACAAAATACTACTCAAATTCAATGAAAATACCCTTTTATTTAATTGTGTACCTTTTTTTATCGGTACATTTGGTCTCAATTAAAAAATAAAGTGTTCAAGTTATGTCGATGTCTTCAGGTGAGGAAAGAACCAGCCACACTCTTTATATAAAATTGTTAACTCGACCCACTTGAAATTTTTGGTATGTTGTTGAGCTTCGTATATTTTTCCGATGCTTAGTTTTCCTAATATGGGGCTGTTGAGGTTGATATCAACTGACCCATATCACCGGTAATACTAGCGAATATACATATTATTTTTAATGTCAGTGAGATAATTTTTGTTTAATTTTCCAAGCTCAATAACACACCAAAATTGCGGACATAGACATTCCATGTTGGTGGTCCTTCAAAGACAGGATTTGGCCTCTCCGATGAAAATATTTTCTTATACATTCAATGTGCTATGTTTTGAAATCATGGTTCCAGCTAGGATTAAGTGAACGAATTAAATGAATATTTTGATTTGTATGTCTCATATAATGATTATATATTAAACTACAGTTCGACCAATTTCACTTTATCTCTCAAGGTTGAATTGAGTGGTACAATCCGTGACTGAATGATAAATATAAAATTTACTTCGTGAGGAGGGTCGAATAACTGAAAACCTCAATTGATTACCAAATTTCCAGGATTATGGAGTGAGCAAAATTTCTACGCGGAGAGTATATGCTCTCCGTCTCACTCATAGCACGGTCTCTGTTCTACTTGCTCTTGCAGAGAAGAAGTTGAATTGATCGGGCTGTGGCTTTATATATGTCGGACTTAATGACAGGGTAGCATTTGAATAGGAACTCTTAATTTGTCCTGTACTCTTATTGTGCTGCTAACAGAAATGATTTGTTTTTAGCCCAGAAACTTGAGAACCTCATTTACTCACAAACAACGTCTTCCATTAATTTAGCATCGGTATGAATGAAAATTTTTCATTTGCAGAAACGTTTTGCGCTGTTGAGATACTATTGAGAGGTGCAGTAATATTATATTCATATATAGGGCTAATAAAACTAATTGGTAACTTGAAAATTTTTAAAAATATTTTATATAAAAATTGTTCGAGGTATTCATGTTGAGCTGTTTAAGTTTGGTGAAAGATATTTCCAAACTGTCATTCCTTACCTTGACTCTGTTTTTAATTCCCCTGACATTGATTCCATTTCACTACCTTTATCAGATGATATATTTGCAAAAGTGATTGATATCAAATAAACATTCATTAAATAAGTGGTGTTGACGAAATCCGGATTATTGAAGTGATATCAAGTGCATGTATTGTAATATTTTTTCTGTGATATGTAAATTTGAACTGAATCAACATTGTTATCAGTATGTTGAACACTTCTCCCAAGAAGACGATCCTTATATTATAAGATCATTCAAGTATATGAATTTTTTCTCATTTATATATATATATATATATATATATATATATATATATATATATATATATACAAAACTTGGGAATTACTTTTGGGACAGCAGCAAAAGCGGAAGTGTACTCTTATATCAATATATTGTCATCATCAGGGAGCTACAAAAATGATACTTATGAGGGAAAAAGGAACAAGAAACTTACAATTTTTCTTGTACTTACCTTGTTAGTGAGGATGGTCGCTTAATGAATTTGTTAAAAATAGAGTCAGATGACACATCATAGTATAAATCATTACAAAAACAGTGATACGTATCAGTAAAGCATTTATACAATTTGAAAACTAATATTGTGTGGAATTGGTGTTTTGTGGAACACCATGTGGAATGAGAATTTTATACAATATTAGTTTTTAAATTGTATAAAAGTTTTACTGAAACGTAACACTGTTTTGGTAATGATTTAACTATGTGTCATCTGAGTCTATTTTCAACAAGTTCATTCAGCGACCTTCTCCACTAACAATGTAAGTACGAGAAAAATTGGAAGTTTCTTATTCCTTTTTCCTTCATCAGTATTATTTTTGTAGCTATCTGATGATGACAATAACTATCTGTTGAAATTTTGGAAATATATTATTATAAGAGTATACTTTTGCATTTGCTGCTGTCCCAAGAATAATTCCCAAGTTTTGTTCTTAACTTGTCAGCAATAAATTCCTCTCTTCTATATATATATATATATATATAAATATATATAAATTGGAAAATGCATAATATAGTTTAAATAAATATAGTTAACTTCTTTCATTGTTTCTCTCAACTTGAATCAAAACGAATAATTCAACGATTATGCTCTCCACAAGATTTTCCAGTTCTTTACTCATAAATTGAACACAATTCGATGTATGCGTGTGACGTCAATGTGATGCTAAATATGCAAGAAAAAAATCACGATCCCATCCATTCTCTGTACTATTTAATATGTTGGGTGTCTCAAAATTCAGTTCAAAAAGCGATATCTACATTATTAATAGAGATAGAGATCTCGAAATGAATTTTTCTCACATATTACCCAAAATATCCTTCCCAGCTTTTTTTTCAAATTGCCGCCAATTTTTTTTCTTTCCAAATGAACCTCTAGTGTGAACATATCTGAGTTTCGAATCACTATAATGCAGGGATTTCCAAAAATATTAAGTTTCATTTTTTTTGTGATTAGGAAAAAACAAAGTGGAACGTCTCCAGACTGATCATATTTGCTCAGGCCGATTTTATGCAAATTTGTGGAGAACTCTTACTGATAGCGACAAATCTCCGAAAAATATTAATTTTTCGCAATCGGTAGTTATTGTGTGTAATGAAAGTACTTTCAGATTCCTATGATGACAGCGGTTTTCGTCTCCAGAGAGCGATAATGCCTAACTCTTTCTTACATATGAGAACAACCTGAAATATAGAAAATGAAGATTTTTTTTCCAAAGTCAATGTTTGGTACAAGTGAAAGAAAGATAACATCTTCCAGTTGAAATACATCTCACTCCTCGTTTTTCATGTGTTCTGTAGTGTTTTGAACGAGAATTGCTACATAGAAATAACATTTTTCCAAGAAGAACCAAACTAAACACTTACATTATCACAACTATTAATCACTTTTCAGGTGAAGAAAAAACTGGGATTGCGGAAATTGAAGTTGCTGTACTTGTGGCTTTTACATAACCTGTAAATTTCCTTTCACCCCTATTCGAACGGTCTACATTCAGGAAATTGTTGGGGGCCAAAGGGCTTGTATATACGCATTCATTCGAGAATCGAGAAGTCCTTTTGTAAAGAAAGAAGAGTTACCGAAAGCGACAGAGTCTTGGATTCGTAGAATCCAAGAGCAATTTGAGGAAGAGGATATAAGGAGATATATAACGCAAAAAATGCCACTATCAGCCATCTCGATCCATCCTTGAGCAAACGAATCCTAAGAGTTGGAGGTCGGCTCCAGAATGCACCAAATTTGTTAAACGAATAAAAATACCCCATATCTCTGTATGGGGTCGGATTAGAATAACCCCGGGGTAGATTCTGCCTGTCGTAGAAGGCGACTAAAAGGATAACCTAAATGGAAGATGGTCTAACCATCGCCCGGTGAAATACCAACTATATGTGCTGTGAAGTGTTAATTCACGTTTCAGTATGTGGTTGATATTTCCGGTTTTCCCCAACTATTGGATTTGTAAAATGATGATAATGTTTCCCAGAGTAAAAAACTCCGGAAGTAAAATACCTCCCCAATTGGATTTCCGGGTGGCAGGTACTCGGGGGGAAATTGAGAATTGATTATTGTAATATTCCTGGTATGAATTAAAATACCAATGATGTGCTTCACCATCTGCAAACCGAAAAACCTGACATTCTTATTCTAACTGAAACTTAGTTCAATTCATATACGAATAATGTACACATGCTCTGTCCAAGTTATGAATTCTATTCTCGCTTTCGTTTCAAAGGTGGTGTTTGTTTATACTCTAGGAATAATTTATCGTGCCAACGCGAAGAAGGACTGGAACCGAAAGATTTTGACGCGATGTGGTTTAAGCTTGTCAATCATCAACAAACTAAATTTGTCTGTTGTCTTTATTTATCACCTAACAATGACTCTTTTGACAGACTATTCGAATTTCTATCGGAAAAAATCGACTTCATAAAAAAAAACATCCAACAGCTGACGTCACCATATTGGGTGATTTTAATGTACATAATTCTTCATGGCTTCAATTCTCGAATAGAACAGATGAAAGAGGACTACAGGCAGAGGCATTTGCTATTACTAATGATCTGGAATAACTCATCGATCAACCCACTCGTATTCCTGATACGAATAACCATTTTGCCAATACACTGGACTTGTTTCTTACTACTCATCCTGATATTTATCAGATCAAAATTCACTCCCCCTTGGGTAATTCTGATCATACTTTGATTTCAACAACTTGTTCGTATTTGGCTCCAAGAAATCTCTGATACCATTATTCTGGGAATGGAAACATTCATTCCAAGTAGTACAAAGAGACCACAGTCTAAGAAACCATGGTTCAATAAAAGCTGCTCTGAAGCTGTCACATCCAAACAAACAGCATTCAATCGCTGGCGCCAAGACCCCAGTTTAGAGACGAGATCTGAGTATGTTGACGCAAGAAAAAGGTGCAGTGCAACAATTGAAGCTGCTAAAGAAGCACATAATCAGAAAGATCGTTCAAAACTTGTTGGATGTCCAAACGGTTCTCGTTCATTTTGGTCATTTGCTAAAGCTGTCGCCAAAAATTTCACTTTCAGTTAATTTCCCCTCTTTACCAAAGAAGATGGATCACAAGCCACCACTGCCCAACAAAAATCCAATTTATTGCAAATATGTTTGCTGGAAATTCTACTCTGGACTCATCGGGAAAAGATCCCTCGGATATCACGCCTGTCGACAGTCATATGCCTGAGATGATTTTTCATCAACAAACTATAGAAATATTTTAATGGACCTGAAGACGAATAAGGCTTGCGGATCTGATGGAATCCCAGCAATTGTTCTGAAAGTATGTGCCCCCGAATTGACACCAGTACTTTACGAATTATTCAACCTTTCATATATAGGATTTTTCCTGAGTCCTGGAGGACAGCAAAAGTTCAGCCAGTTCCTAAAAAAGGGAAGAAAACTTTACCTTGTAGTTATAGACCAATTGCATTGCTTTCTATCATTTCCAAAGTCATGGAAAAAGCAATCAATATGAAGCTCTAGAGAAAGCAGAAATAATTAATGATCGACAATACGGATTTCGCCATCAAAGATCAACCAGTGACTTATTGGCTTCTGTTTCTCATATTTGGCAGCAATCAATCGAGAAATTCGGAGAAACGATAGCTGTTGCACTCGATATTTCAAAAGCGTTTGCGAGTTTGGCATCGGGGTCTCCTTTCTAAGCTACCGTCTTATGGTTTACCTCTTCAGTTGTGTGCTTTATTGAAAAGTTTCATGTCTGATAGGTCTCTGTATGTGGTTGTTGATGGAGTATCATCTGATATTCTTCCAATAAATGCAGGTGTTCCACAGGATTCAGTTCTGGCGCCCACTTTGTTTCTGCTTCATATCAATGATTTGCTCGGGAAAACATCTTGTTCGATACATAGTTTTGCGGTCGACAGTACTCTTCATACTAGTTTCTCTTCCAGAGTCCCCATACCAGCTCGAGAAACCAAAATTCGAAGAAACATTCACGTCAATGAAATTAACGATAACTTGGCAAAAATAATTGAATGGGGTAACATGAACTTGGTGGAATTTAATGCTACATCATCAAACATTCAGATGTCAGGAGTAACTATTCCTACAAAATCAAGTATCTCGATGCTAGGAATTACGATCAGTGATAATCTCTCATGGGAAAACCATGTGAGATCGATCGCTGAAAGTGCTTCCCAGAAACTTGGATTTCTATTTCGTGCGAGGAAATACTTCACTTCTCATCAGCTTCTAATGATCTACAAGGCTCAGATACGAGCTGTCATGGAATACAGTTCTCATGTGTGGAGTTCGGCACCAAAACGTTCATTGAGGCTCTCGATTCCATTCAGAGGAATGCAATTCGTCTTGTTGGTGATTCTTCGCTCACAGACTCGCTCACTTCATTGAAACATCTTAGAAGGGTCGGAGACTTGTCTCTCTTCTATAGATACTGTCACGGTCGGTGCTCTCCTGAACTGTTATTAATCGTTACACCCTTGGTAATATCTACAGGGATGACTCAACGAGTACAGAATTCCAACCCCTTTGTTGTGAACTTGGAGACCTGTCGAACCTCTCTTGCTCAGGGATCTTTTTTCAATAGAACAGCTGAACTATGGAACTCCTTGCCCAGAGAAATTTTTCCTGAGGCTTACAAACTTCAAAAAATGTGAATGTTAATTCGTATCTCCTGTCCTTTGATTCACACAGTGTTCTTTGAACATTAAAGGGTTTCCCGTTCGTGTGAATCTGAATTAAAAAAAAAAAGTGTTACCAACCCAGATGTCCCCAAGATATCCAGTTTCAGATAGGAGGTGCCATCCAATGAAAACTTCCCAACGGTGTTAGGAAGACGTTTGGAGTAAGTATATGAAGACGCTCGATTCATTCTGCATACGCTCTGAAGACGTCCTCGGAACGTCTATGTTACAAAACAGATTTTCCCAACACATTTCATTGGGGGCCTTATCCGAGTCTTTGGACGTCTACTTTCAGATGTTCAGAGGTAAGTAAAAAAAAATATTATTATATGTCTATAGTGTCAAAAATACATGTCGGTACGTTTGTAGTACCTACAGTTTACAAATTAGAAAAACTATTGCTATATTCAAAATAACATAATACAGATTAGATGAAAACAAGAAAAGTATTGGCCTGGATCATTCACTCCTAACAGTTCAATCAAATGCCTTCTGGTGATCAGAAAAAAAATGCAGGTTTCTGAAAATAAAAATAGTGATTCAAATTGAATACTTATCAATAATTCAGTGAATTATAATCTGGTGAAAGTGTTCTCCCCACACCTCTGAACCTTCTGAAAAAAAGTTTACTTAGTTCCTAAATATATATATATATATATTCCTACGAAGAACACGAATCTGACGACAAGCTGTGCCTTAATCCGAAAGGAGTGGCCCTTCAGAGTTTGAAAGGGCATATTCTGCTTTCAAAAGGCTCGGGTGTGTATATTATATAACAGATTTTCACCTATTAGGCATTCCAGATCACGTGATGACTGGGGGGCAAACAATAAACAAACCGATTAGTTTTCTAACCAGTGTAAAATTCCGAAAGAATGTAGGCTTCCACGGCCGGTGTTGATGTTTCGCAAGTTTTTCGGCCTCAGGGAATTTTGAAATGAAAATTCCAGTACACGGTCCTCGAGCCCGAAAAACTTGCGAAACAGGGTAAAATTTGTTTATAGTGTTTTGGTAATCGATCATTGTCAAGAATATATATTACATATAAGTTATAACAATAAAGAAAATTCTAATAGAGGATCAGGGGTGGTTTTATATATCTCCCCAGAGGGTAGGAGGGGGGAGGGGCGAAAATAAATAAAGCTACAGAATTGTTGAGGCGCGCGGATTTTTTTAAGTAGCCCCAATTTCAGCTGTTTTTTGTTAAACTTTCTATTGCCGATTTGCCGCATTGATAATTTCAGAATTTTGACGAAGGGTTGAAGAAATAAGAGAGGCCAAGATGATACTGCTGAATAAAAATATATTAATAAAAAAAAGGTTACATACGTCTCAAAATGAAGTCAATATTTCTTTTGCGAAATTTGTGGCAAGTCTATTTGTAACTCTGGGCCCCATTCTTGATTCACTCGCAGTACTGCGAATACGCTGTTGCTTTGCTGTGACAGATCTGATTGGTCTCTCTGCCTAGCAACAACGTATACGTTGAACGAACGTGTGATTCAAGAAAAGTGGCCCCTGTCTGGAGATACTGGTATGTCTCGTGTGATTTAAGCCATGTTTCGAGCCTGCAGAGAGTGGAAAAACTGCGTCGGCCGATGCAACGCTTACTGGTAATGTACCAACAATAATTAAAATATGTCTGTTATTTGGAAAAAGTAGAGAATTTTTTATTCAATTCAACTTTTTTGTCAGGTGTTTAGGTCTATTGAATTGGATTATTGTGTAAACGTAATGGAATAAAAATAAACAATTGAGTAGTATGTTTAGGGGGGCGATCGCCTCTGCCCCCCGCCTCTAAAAATCGCCCCTGCAGAGAATGCAAGGCAAGCTCCTGAAAAGAATTCAAAATGACTTCACATAGAAAATGAAATCGATTCCCTGATTATGCAATAATATATTCGACTTCAGATACGAAGTGATAATGTGACGATCCTAAAGTGAAAGACAAGCATCTATCAGTGATTGTATGAATGAATGAATGAAATCTTTATTGGTAGGATACATCCTAATATACAATACAATAATTATTTCTTTAATCTTGATATTAAAAATAAATAAAGATAAATGGCTAAATATAATTACCTTTTAAGGTTATATGAAACGATTATAATAATAATATGTAATAATAATAGTAATATAACAATAATAGTAATATATACAGACATACATGAGTGTACATTACACTTCTCTAGTAACAATTAATGAGGTAATTAAAAAATATAGTAGCAATAAAAATAGACAATAGTGATCAAATGACATATGACAGATAAAAATCATTTCCCAGCATAATATTAAGAATCAGTTTTGATTTTTGAGATTAAGATATTCTTAAATTCATTCACTGATTTCGACTCTTTGATGGAGGTTGGTAATTTATTGAACTCATTGATGCCTTTATAAAAGAGTGATTTCCTGGAAGAGGACATATTCAGTCTTGGTATATAGAGATTATTGTTACCTCTTGTATAATGATCGTGTATAGTAGAATTGTATGTAATGAATTCCTCGAAATATGCAGGTAGTTGATTATTCAATATTTTATAAATAATTACCATTGAACGCAGGTAGAGTCATTGCTTTACAGTCAGCCATTGTAATGTTTCAAGCATCAGGGATATATTGGTCATACGATTACACCTAAGGATGATACGCATTCCACGATTCTGAAATTTTTGTAGTGCTGATACTTTATTTGCATCAAATAAATACAGGATACTTGCACAATAATCGAAGTTTGGTTGTATTATAGAATTGTATACTGTTATTTTTGAATGCGTTGACAATCGCTGGGAAATTCTTGAAAAGAAGTATAATTTTTTTGGACATATAGTCAAAGTGAGCTCCAAATGATAAGTTATTATCCAACATGAATCCTAAATATTTGAACTCGGTGACAAATTCAATTTGTCTATTGTCAATAGATATATCATGATGATTGAGGTTGATGTTTTTATATTTGTATGAGGTTGTAAGGATCATTGCCTTAGTTTTGTCTATATTAAGTTTAAGTTTATTCGAGTTCAAGTAAATCTGAATCTGCTGCAGTGAGTAATTCATTTTGTTTATGGCATCATCCAAGTTGTTACTAGAAATTGACAAGAGAGTATCATCTGCGAAAAGATTGACAAAATCACAGGAATGGTATTGATTTATATCATTAATGTAAATTAAAAACAAAAGTGGCCCCAGAACGCTCCCTTGAGGTACCCCATAATCATTTGCAATGGGTGTAGATAAAACTTCATTAATTTTAGTCATTTGTTTCCGTTCACTCAAGTAATCTATGAACCAATCCAGAACTGTCCCATCAATGCCAATTTTTTTCATTTTTTTGATAAGTATGGTGCGGTCGATTGTTTCAAATGCTCTCTTTAAGTCCAGAAATACAGCTACAATGTACTCACCCTTATCGATAGACTGTTTCCATTTTGAAATTGTCAACTGTAAAGCTGTTTCGCATGAATGATTTTGTCTGAAACCCGATTGATTTGTTATTAGTATTTTATTCGCATTCAGATAGTCTGACAATTGCCTGTACACCACAAGTTCAAGAAGTTTTTCAGCGCTGGGTAGGGTGTTAATTGGGCGGAATTCCCATGATTTATTTGTATTATGTAATTTTTGAATAGGTACAAGTACACTTGACTTCAGTTGGTTGGGGAATTTTCCATAAGTCAGTGAAATATTAATCAGATGCAATAGAGCATGACCAATCACACCATATGTTTGTTTGATAAATTTACTATCCATTATTTCCCTAGATGACTTATCCATAGAATTTATTATTTCTGTGAGGTCCTTCAATTCGATTTGTTTGAACTCTAGTAATCTACTTTCAATGTCGTTTTGTTGCCAGTCATCAATAGTGACATTATCTATAGTATTTATTATATCCCTAATGCTATCCACATAATAATGATTGAAATATTCAGCAATTTCATCATCCTTTCTCACCACCCTCAAGGTATTATCTATCCTGAAATGAATCCCATTTATAAAACATGATTCATTAGATTTTGTACTTACCAAGGTTTTTAAGGTTTTCCACATTACATAAGGATTATTTTTATTCATATCTATTTTGTCATAATAATATTCTTTTTCTTTATTCCTCAATAAGCTTACATATTCATTTCTCAAAATCTTGTATGCCTCCCAATCTCCCTCACTTTTACTATTTTCAAATAATTTATAAGCTGAATCTCTTTCTCTCCCTTTCATTTTTAGTTCTAAATCATACCATGGGACACTATTTTCTTTACATCGAAATGTTTTTTCTGGTGCTATTAGGTTGACTGTTTGTTCACATTTGGTTTTTAAATCTTCATAAAATATATCCACATCTACACAATCTAATAAAAAGTTACATGATATTAATTCAAGATTTATTTTATTTACATTGGTAACACCTAGATTTCTATATTTTTTAAACTTATTAATTGAAGAAGTAAAGTTTTTCCCCGAGAAATCAACCGAAATTACCGAATGATCCGATATATTACCAACATCATGCACTTTTGTTGAGACGTCAAAATTAGTGAGTACATAATCAATTGTACATGGATATTACATTTCAGAAAGCCTTTGAGATCGCATTTCGATCGACTCAGTTATTTTACTTTTCAACCAAATGCTGCGGACATTTGGCAGCAAATGCGAGCCGGGAGTTAAGAGTGTACCGCTCTTGCAGTCCACAGGAATTCGCATGCGAGCTCTAATAAGTCGCCAAGTAAACTGGCATAGGAATTAACTGTTACTGCCTGGTGTTTGCTGGAGCACTGAAACCAAAATATGAAAATTCTCAGCATATGATACCGTTGCCTAGTGTATCGAATGCTTTGCTGCAGTCCAGGAGTATCATCAAAAGTTAATTCATTACGGTCAGTTGCATTGAAAATATCTTGGATGATGCTGACAAGACCTGAAGTATTACTATAAGTAATCCTACGGAAACTCGACTGAATACTTGTTATCAGGTTGTTACTGAACATAAACATGGATCCATTTGATCTTTTAAAATCCACTCGAATACTGTGGAGTAAGGTGGCTCTCTAGAGAGAACAGAATGTTTGCTTATTAGTCTCTAGTTGGATAATTCGTTTTCACGTTTTGGTAGCAGGAGTACAATCATTCCATTAAGAGGGAAAATGGTTAATTTCTATTAGGAAGTTGAAAATATGGGTTATATGATCGATTGGATGGCTTTGGAGATATAATGTCAGAGCCCATACAGTCATTTTTAATACTATTATATTGTATTGTTGTGTTTGGAGGGATGTTACCCTATTAGATCTTTAAGTGGGTCCGGTGCAATTTTGATTATATCGCTCAAGAAGTGACAGCTGATTTAGAGCGGGCGCTGCGAAACATTCCGTTTGAAAAACCCGATGACCTCATTCTGATTGATGATTTGAGTTGAGGAAGACTTGAATAATATTTTGGAGGTTGCCGGACGGAATTATGGTCGTTTTTTTTCAGCCCTATAATAGGAGTTTTCGATTCCATCGCTGTAGTTGTGAAAAAATATGTTGTAAAGAATTCAAAAACCATTGACCGCTATTTCTCGACTGGAATGTTTTTGCAAGATCCTCTCAAACCTGGAACTGAAAGTTGCCAGAATAGCCCGTTGTCAGTTTTATTATAAATCTCCTTCCCAGCGTCACATACCTTCTCTCGAATTTTGGAGCGGCGAAGAAAAAATTCCTTGTCCTCACTGCATAAGAGTCCTGGAAGAAAGAGCTTCATCATCAACACAGGGCGTAGCTGGCCCATCAACTGACCCACAAATCAAAAAGAAGCAACAGCGATTCGTCGAGTGACTCATGCTGTTCCATTTGTGGTAATACGACAATAACCAAAACAAAAAAAAGTAATCTTTTAACTGAAATTTCGGCAGCTTTGCTGTTTTTCAATACTTCGCGTCAAAAATACTATGAAATTTTCACAAATTTTTTTTATACGAAACACCGGAAGATTTGTTTGCAGAAACTTCCAATATCATACATCGTGTTACAGAAATTACGTTCCATAACCAAAATCTTCCAGTAACGAAAGAGGTCGACCAACAACAAACATCACAAAAACAGTTACTGGCTGCTTTTGACAAATTATAATAGCGGATATAAAAGACGGTGTTTCGACGACCGCTTTTGAATTGACATACTTGGCTCAACGCATGACTGTACTCGCTGAACTAGAGGATGTATTTCTAATCGTGATCTCAAAGTGATGCTGATCGATAAATTTGATGACAAGGTTTTATTCTCATATCTTACTGAGAGGAAGCAATCTTCTTTTGTTTTCATGGTAGGAAGTTCATTAAGGAAATAGCTGAACGTGTACGTCGGCTAGACTAGCAGAAACGTCATATGTGCTAAAGAATTACGGAAAGAACTATCCACTACTGAACTCACACCAAAGGACAAGTTGTGTGATGAAATTCTTATAGAAGATGCCGCGAAGAAATGCACATTTACGCCGAAATGGAAGACTTTCATACAAGCCTCATTTAGCAGTCAAAATCTAAAATTGTCAGGCAATACACTCCATGAAGCATTAGCGGTGTTTAGTGATATATATCAGTGTAACGAACAGAAAGACACCGCAACATACAGCTCTAGCCGAATTCATTCACCAGGTACCTAACTAAATCGAAACATATTCTACACTGTTGAACAATCTTAGACACTGTGACAATGACTTTCAAGGGAACATTAAGTGGCGAAGATTCTATGCACGTTACAATCATGATAGTTAATCAACAAAAGAATGATGAAAAGAATAACTCACGGGCATGGCCTAGCTCTTCAGGTTGACTAGTCATTCGATATCTCAAGCTTGTAGGGGTACTCTTAATTCCAGGGCTTCTCTTTTGGGGCTCCACACCGGTAGTAAGATTCCAACACAAGGAAAAAGGCCAAATTTGGGTAACGGTTTTATTCTCTCCCGATTTACAACCTACGACTGACAAATCAAAAAAAATAGTGATAACCTGGGTGAAGTTGGACAAAAAATACAAATGGATATAATTAAAAAATATCAGTCAAGTCCAGCAAACAATTTACTAACTCACCTGACAGATCAGGCACGCCGATTCTTGAATGAATTTATTCAATAGCAGCTCCACCAAAAGATTCTGTGCAATCTGTATCATTTGAAATGGGGAGATTCAACTGAATCCGTCTGATAGAAAGCCAAAAATCTCCACCGACGTTAAACCGTAAACCAATGAAGTTTCCAGGCACACATAAAAACTATACCCAGTTTTTTTTAAATGTTGATACCGCTCTACCAGGGCCGTATCCACAATGTTAAATCAGTAGGCGCTTAGGAAAAATGAAACGCTCCTGTCGAGTTTACTGCACTAACTAACTGTATTACGGATTACATGGAGGCAAAAGCATGAAACACACAGGATGTCATATTACTTACTAGTCATAGCCAACAGATGGCGCAACTGATATGAATTTATGAATATTTGATATAGTAAACATATTCCAATACCCCCACTTATCAAAAACAACAAACCTTTGAAATGTAAACGTAAACCTGTTATATATATAAAAATAAAACTTCAGTTTTCTAGCCCTAAACATTTTACAAATTTAGCAAATTTACAATTTTGCAAATTTTTTGTTAAAATATCTGCTATCATCTCATCGGTTGGCAGATATTCAATTTGTATTATCTTATCTAATATAGCATTTCTCACAAAATGATGTCTAATATCAATGTGCTTAGATCGATCATGAAAAATTGGATTGATTGACAATTTTTGGGCACTTTGATTGTCATTAAACATTAACACACAATCTGATTTACCAGTTAATTCAAAAATCAAGTTTTTTAGATACATAGCTTCTTTTGAAGCCTCACTGAGGGCCATATATTCAGCCTCTGTACTGGAGAGAGCCACGGTTTTTTGTTTAGAACTTTTCCATGATACACAGCCACCAGAAAGCTTGAAAACGAAACCAGTATATGACTCTCGGTCATTTTTATCAGAACCCCAGTCTGCATCTACATATCCTTGCAGATCAGGATTATCATTCTTAAATGTCATATGATAGTTTTTTGTACCTTGCAGGTATCTGAGTACCCTTTTGGCACATTTCCAGTGATATTCAGTGTTGTAAGTGTTAAACTGACTTAAAAAGCTTACACAAAACAAAATATCAGGACGTGTCAATACTGCTAGGTACATTAAGCTACCAATTAGTCTTTGATACAAAACATGTTCATTTTTGTTACTTGAAATGCTTGCATTGAAATCGAAATTATCCAAGGGAGTAGTAACACTCTTACAATTTACCATATTGAATCTTTTTAGTACTTGATCAATATATTTTTCTTGGTCCAAAAAAATACAGTTTTTCTCATAATCTCTACGAATTCTCATACCAAGAAACTGTTTCACTTCACCAAGATCTTTGATTTTGAATTCTAATGTCAATTGTTTTTTTAAGATTTCTGTGCCTTCAGTATCATTTGAAAAAATCAAAAAATCGTCTACATACAAAGCAATGACAGTCAGGAAATTGTCCTTCCTTTGTGTGTATAAACATGGTTCAAAGTCTGATTTTTTAAAACCTAGTTTAAGCAGTACTTGATCAACTTTTTGATTCCATGCTCTTGACGATTGTTTCAGGCCATAGACAGCTCTGTTCAATTTACAAACTTTACTTGCATTATAATTATCAATACAACCTTCTGGTTGTCGCATGAAAACATTTTCTTTTAAATGACCATTTAAAAAAGCGGTTTTAACATCCAGGTGTATCACCTTCAAATTCAATTTCAATGACAAAGCTAAAAGTAATCTCAGACTAGAAAATCTAATCGCAGGAGCAAAGATTTCATCAAAATCAATGCCAGGTTTCTGCGTGAACCCTTTTGCTACAAGACGCGCACGATAACTAACCTGATCTTCACCATCACATTTCTTTTTAAATACCCACTTGCACTCCACCACTGTAGCTCCTTCAGGAGGATCAACCAAATCCCATGCATGATTTTCTTCAAAGGAACTCAGCTCCTCTGCTATGGCTTGTCTCCAACACTCAGCGTCTGATCTGGAAAGAGCTTCGGAAACCGTAATCGGCACATCTTTGAGTTCAGTGTCACCTATACTCATATATATGACATAATCGTCTAGAATTCTTGGTTTTCTGTCCCTCTCTGATCTTCTTACTGGTGTCTCTGGGTATGGTGAGTTTTCAATATTTGATGGGACATAATCACTATATCATTTGGATCTGTATAATACTCAGAATCCACTGTTACGTTTGTTGATGTCTCCAATACCTCTTCACTTGATTCACCAGATTCCCCCACTGAATCTGATAATTCTTCCTGTGTTTGAATAGTAGATAAAGGAAGAGAGCACCTTTTCCTATCCTTTTCTATTATAATCACATCCCTACTAGTGACAATAGATTTGTCTTCTGGATCAAAAAGTCTGTAACCTTTTATGTTGTCACAAAAACCAACAAGAGTCATTTTCCTTGACTTTTTATCCAATTTAGTTCTCTTCTCCTTAGGAATGTGCATCATTACTTCACTGCCAAAAATGTATATGTGACTAACATTTGGCTTTTTGCTAGTCCAAACTTCGAAAGGGGTTTTCTTGTGGAGTCCTGTTGCAACACAACGATTGCGTAGGTATACAGCAGTGTGAACGGCCTCGGCCCAAAAGCACTTATCAAGTTCTGCATTAAAAAGTAAACACCTAGCCTTCTCAACAATAGTTCGATTCATCCTCTCAACCATGCCATTTTGTTGAGGGGTGTAGGGATTTGTTGTTTGGTGTACGATGCCAGACTTGCGAAGAAACTGTGAGAACTGTTTATTACAAAATTCACCACCATTGTCCGTCCTGAGGGCTTTCAATTTTCTGTTAGTTTGATTCTCCACTAAATCTTTAAATTCTATAAAGAAATCTATAGCCTGATCTTTAGTTTTAAGGAAGTATACAAAACACATCCTACTAAAGTCATCCTCAAATAACAAGAAGTATCTGGATCCCCCAATAGATGGAACGTCCATAGGGCCGCATAAATCAGCATGTACTATTTCTAACAGTGAGCCTGCTCTGTTGCCCTTACTTTTGAACGGTAATCTGGATTGTTTACCTTCACAACAGACTTCACATACTTCATTGCTGTTCAGGTTTCCATTAAAAACAAGTCCTTCAACAGCTCCTTGTTGCATCAACCTCAAGTCATTGTAGTTTAGATGAGCAAATCTTCGATGTAAAACATCACCTGTTACTGTCAAGTTTGCTACTGCCTGCTGGTTTGGAATTTCAAATTTCAACTTATAGACATTCTCCACATTTTCAGCTTCGGCCACCAGTTCACTCTGTTGGTTGTAAAGCTGGATTTATAAACTTGCAGTTCGTCGTTGGCTTTGGCGTTCGCGTTGGCGTTCCCAATTAAAAGCACAGAAACCCGTAAGATCATTTATATCTACCGTCGGTGTTGCCGTTCGCTGTTGGGCTGTCGTTCGACTTGGATAAACTTTAACTTTTGCCGTCGGTGGCTCGTAGCACAGTTCGTAGCAAGTCTGAAGAGCCAATCAAAACGACTTTCAGCTGTCAAGTGGTTCACGTCATATGTAAAATTTTCTAGAAAGCTCAAAAACTAAAGATGCTGCTCGTCTTTTCGGGATTACAGACCACCCTTGCTAGAAATAAAAAATCCATAAAGAGGTGTAAACAAACAAAACGCGCAGTGACAACTCAATGTCAATTCACATGACACATTATACTGAGGTTATGATAATTTTCGTAACGGCCAATGACAAGTTTATAAATGGTGAATTTCGTTGCCAAGAATTGCTGACGACGGACGCCAGCGCGAACGCCAAAGCCAACGACGAACTGCAAGTTTATAAATCCAGCTTTAATCTTGCACTTGTTATCATCAAATATAACAGTATTGCCATTTTTCACCAACTGACTAACAGATAGTAAATTTGTAGTTATTTCAGGGACATAAAAGGCATTCTTGATGACAACATTCTGCTGTTTGTCACTGACTATGGTTTTTATGTTTAGTTCTCCAGAACATACCACTGGGACAGTAGTCTTGTTCGCCACCATGATTTCAGTCGTACTTATATCATAACTGATATTTTCAAGCCAATCTTCTCTTGCTGTCAGGTGCAAGCTGGCACCTGAATCCACATACCAGTCTCTATCATTAAATTGTCGACTAAGAAATACAGCACTGAATGCGTGAGATGTCCTTGACTCGCAAGGTTTATCGTTTTGCTTGTTTTTATCCATCTCAGACAGATTAGTAGGACATTTATTCATAAAATGGCCTATTTGCAGCATTGCCACATTTATTTTGGCGAATCTACTTTTATTTTTGCTTGAATCTACTAAAATCTACTAAATATTTTTTCAAAAATACCAAAAATCTACTTTTCAAAAAAAGCTTAAAATAAGAACGGATTTGGAGGTTGGGGATTAATGAAATGGTTAATTGGTTTAATTATTTATTTATTTATTGACTAAACCTAAACATATAAATTTCAAAACGAGCACAACAAAGAAAACGGAACTGACTCTCATCTTATTTTTTAAACAAACATTTTGTTCTTAAAACCAGAAATAAAAGAATTAAATTTCGTCATCTTTATACTTCAGATTTTTATATAAAGTTTTATCGTCCATTAACTTTATCATTCTTACATGGGGTTGAAAATTTGGGCAAGACCCAACATCTCTCAGACCCTCTTTGGCATGAATTAACGCAGAAACGTTTTTGTTATGAAATTTGTTTCGATCGTCGGTTTTGATTCGATTGAATTCGGAGAAAATCCTTTCACATTTTACATTCGACACAGGCAAAGAAAGCATTTGTTTTGCGAATTTGGAAATATTTTCGTATTTAAGTTTATTATTGTTGTCCTTTAAACAGCTTATTTTATGCCAAAATTCTTCAAAATTGAAGGAATTATTTATATTGCTGCTACCGCTAGAAAGCAAGTTAGATACATCTAAATCTAGTTTCATTTCCCCTGTATTCATTATCAATGTCTTGAATAACTTCTTCTGGTACTATATTCGGAAACTTTGAAAGAAGATTTATGAGACTAGAAAACTCTTGGTATACAACTACCTGAGGATCTAAAAATTGTAGTTCTTTAAACAATTCTTTATCTAAGGGCAATCTAGATTTTAATTGATTACTCAAATTAATAAAAAAAAGCTGACATCGTTTAAAAAAGTCATGAACAATTGTTTGATTTCCCTGTATTTTATACAGATTTTTTGCAACATTCACTCCTAAGTACATCTCGTTAAGAGGTAAGTAGTGCATTGAGGCATCAGGATCCAAATCAGAGAGATTAGTAGCCTTAACATAAGTACTTTTCATAAAGCAACTTAAAATTGACCTAAAGAAACTCGACATGTCTTTAAAAAATGTGTGAGTATTGGATAGTCTCCTTGAAAAATGATGTTAAATTTAATAACTATAGGTAAAACAAAATCAAGAAAATAGAAATAGAGTAAAATTAAATTATCATTAAATGAATTATATAAAAACTCACAAGAAACATTTTGCTGTTTGTCTGTCAAGTATTGCCCTTGGAAAAACAGTTTCAAGGGTATCCATTGCTCTAGAATTCTATTTACACAGTTGTGTAAAGATAGCCACTCTGGGAAAAGTAATTATAGACATCTTTAACAAGCTGTTCTAATGATCGTGGAAGAACTTTACAAGCATGGCTTACAGCTAATGCTACCGAATGGCAAACGCATTTAACAAATATGCAGTTGGGATTTATTTCACGTATTTTAGCAACAATGCCATTGTTATCTCCAAACATGACATTTGTGGTGTCAGCTGCAAAACCCAATAGTTGATTTTTCATGTTAAGTCCTTTTTCTTCTAAGGCACTGTTAAGTGCATTAAAAAGGTCTAGGGCAGACTCTCCTTGTATATCTACTGTACACAAAAATCTGGTCTTCACACAGGCATTTCTCTCTGAATAAAACTTAATTGCGATGGCAAGAACCTTTTTTGTACTTACGTCGGTACTCTCATCAATGATTACTGAAAAAGTTGAAAGTCCCGACTTCAAATCTTGTATTAATTTTTCTTCAAAGTGTCCTCCTAAAACATTATAGGCTATTGCAGATGATTTTGTTCTTCTACAGGAAAATTTTCTTGCAATCTCTGAGTCAGGAAAAGCATCTTTGATGACATCGCTTAGATGATCCATCACATGAAATGGTACATTATGCTCCACAAGCACAGACACTATTTTAATTTCTGCTTTTTTCATTCCATCCGAAACTGAGCTAGTTTTCAATAATTTATCAATCTAAAAAATAAAACATTATTCTTGCTACTACATATTTTAATTAGACATAAATAAAAACAGACAAACCTTAGAGCTTCCAGTAAATCCAATCATATTCTTCTTATGTTTCGCGGAAGTATTATGTTCTTTTAGAGAAGCCATCCTGGATAAAATTCTAACATTGCATGCGTTGCAATGGGCACTACATCCATCCTGTGCTTTACACAGCCAAGTAGAAAATAATGGGTTCTGTTCCCATTCTGCCCGATAGGATTGCTCATAAGCTCGCTTCATAATTTTCACTTTAACGAAAAAAGCAATTTTACACAGTTGTCACTTGTCGGGGAAATACAACGGTGAAACTATAAAGCATGAGGGGGAATCACCGACAAAAACGCAGGCGAAGCATCCAAATGAATAAAAATATCAAATTAGTTACACGTCTACCAACATAGAAATTAAAGTAAATGCTGGATTCAATTATTTTTTATAATAATTATATTGTTAATGGCATTTTCACATTATTGAAAGTTATGTATTAAAATCTACCAAAATCTACTGAAGAAAATGTGCCTACTAAAATTTTCTGAAAAAGGGTGCAAATCTACCAAAAAAGTAGAAATCTACTAGATGTGGCAACGCTGCCTATTTGTTTACACCTAAAACATCTGACAGGCTTTCTGTCATCCATCTTGGACTTTGTGGAACTTGTGGTGTTGCCATCTCGACGTTGACCCTTGAACTTGGTTTTCGTAGCAAAAGCACTTCCCGATTTTCTGCCGCTGCTGCCATCTGCTCCGATATCTATCAACTTAGTTTTGATGGAATCTGTGGTAATGTCGATCCCCGAGTGCTCTATAGCCATTATCATGGGTGCAAACCTCTCAGGTAATCCCGCCAAAAGAAGGGACCCCACCCAATTATCGTCAATCTTAAATCCTGTTACTCGTAATTTCTGCGATGTTTCTATCACCTGATTAACGTATGATTCCATTGAATCACAATATTCAAGTAGCAAGGAAATTAGTGTACGTAGCAAACTGATTTTTCTCGTAAAACCGGTATCGGCGTACATCTTCTTGAGCTTCTCCCACACCTCTTGGGCTGTTTCTGCTTCCTTCACATGGACATACAAGGACGTATCCAGCGTCAAAACCAATTTTGCCTTTGCTTTGGCAATATTGGTGGTATCAGTCTCTGTGCCATCGAGGGTTTTTGTCAGTCCCTCGAGCACAAGGAAGTTTTCGACTGCAAATGCCCAGTCTTCATAATTCTCACGACCAGAGAGTTTTGGCACACTGGCTATATAATTCACTGCCATTTTTCTTGAGTTTTGTACAACTTGACGACGTTATTTTCACTACTTCCGCGAAACCGACTATACTGGGCCCATAACCTGTTAAATCAGTAGGGGCTTAGGAAAAATGAAACGCTCCTGTCGAGTTTACTGCACTAACTAACTGTATTACGGATTACATGGAGGCAAAAGCATGAAACACACAGGATGTCATATTACTTACTAGTCATAGCCAACAGATGGCGCAACTGATATGAATTTATGAATTTTTGATATAGTAAACATATTCCAATACACAACAGTTGAAGTTTTAGGAACTGAGAGAAAATGAGCAAAGGCAAGCCGTTTTGCTACATCTCGCTCCCCCCTAAACTTGGCCAAGCCTCTGGCTAGGGACTAAGTTGGGGAACAAAATAATTCAAGGTGTGAAGCGTGGAACGTCCCCCGCTCCTTATTATCATGTTCGTTAACCAGCACATATGTGGCAACACTAACCTTTTTCTTTATGCGAATAGGTCCGCTAAAAAGTAGAAGCATTTTTTTAGTCTCTGACTTTATGGCCGACGATACATTATTAGCATGAAGCAACACCCTATCACCAGGCTGAAAATCGTAATAAGGTTTTCCCGGATGAGCAACAGCACGATGTGTGGCTTTTCCCCTTAAACTCGCTTCGGCGAGGATCAGTTTTTCCGTTAGCGATTTTTCACAAGCTCGATATCCTTCCGGTGAAACGAACCTACCTTGTAACAACCTGGGGCTGGGCTGTCCGAGTTGCAACTCACAAGGAGCGAAACCTGTGCTCTCATGGGTGACTGAATTTAACAGTTCGATGAAACGTGGCACTTCCCAAGCCTATTTGGAATGTTGTTCGTGACAATAGGCGCGCAGTAAGCGACCCAGCTCACGCATGACCCTCTCCGACGGGTTCGCGCAGGGATGACGAACCGAACTATAAACAATTTTGACACAAGAGATCGCAAGGTGGTTTTCCAGACCCGGGACGTGAACTGAGTTCCATTGTCATGCAAATCCCGTTGCGGCGTGCCAAAAGTGCGAAAATATTCTTTTATCAAGCGGTTCAACATTGCCCTGGTACTAGCCTTTTTAAGTGGATATAAAGCCACGTGCTTGGTAAAGAGATTGAGTATAACGAAAATATAGGTAGCCCCTCCGCGACTTCGAATCAATGGACCAAAAATATCCATTGCAATAATATCATTTACCCCACTCGGTACTATTTGCATCTGTGCCGGTTTTGGTAAACTACAAATTTTAGTTTTTTGGCACGTCTCACACATTTTAATCCTTTTTTTAATCGACCGATGCATGTAAGACCACCACAACTCTCGTTTCAACAAGGACCAGACTTTATAAACCCCAAAATGTCCGAAAACTACATGATTCGTATCGATGAAATTGGAAATAAGCTGGCGAGGAACGCACAACAAATATTCTCCATCAGTGTTCCCGACCTTAAACAACACCTTATTGGATATTGCAAAACGACTTTGAAGTTTCTGATCATGAGGAAATTTCCTCCTAATCTCCCGCAGTTTATCATCCTGCTCCTGACTTTCCCCGAAGTTATCTATCAACTTATGGAACTCTTTGGGTAATTTTAATGTGGAAAGAAGCTGAAAACATTTGTCCTCAGCCACCGGAAATCTGGCACAAGCATACCTATACTCAACGCATCGGCCTGTAAATTTTCTTTTCCTGGAACAAAAACAACCTCAAAACGGTATTCCTGTAATATCAACGTCCATCTGGAAATTCGGTCGGATAATAATCTACACCGATTTATAAACGTTATCGCTTTGTTATCGACATAAAGGAAAAATAAACGACCAAGCAGGTACACCCGCCATTTCTGAAAAGCGAACAACACTGCAAGGACTTCTTTTTCGGTAGACCCATATCTCGTCTCCCGGTCTAACAGCATTCGTGAAGCATAAGCTATTATTCTTCGTTTTCCTTCGATGACCTGGAAAAGTATGGCTCCCACTCCTACGTCGCTGGCGTCTGTTTGGACACAAAAAGACTGTGAGAAATCCGGGTGGAACAATAGAGCATCATTCTGTAACAACATTTTTAGTTTCTGAAAAGCCTGGTCGTGTTCGGCAGTCCATCTCCACACGGTCTGTTTCCGCAACAATTTAGTCAAAGGTATTGAAAGCTCGGCAAACTCTTTAGAAAACATCCGGTCATATTGACATAACCCCAAGAAACCTTGCAGCTGTTTGACGTTCTTTGGTTTTTCGTAATCCCGTAGGGCTTGGATGCGTTCTGGATTGGGTCGAACTCCGTTTCCATTGACAATATATCCTAAATAAGGGATATCCTGTCGAAAAAAACGACATTTACTAAGCTTGACCGTAAGCCCTGCCTCCCGCAACTTGTTGAAAACTTTGGTCAGATCTGCCAGGTGCTCTTCAAAGCTGGAACTCATAACTAAAAGATCATCTAAGTAGGCAACCAAAAACTCCTGACAATCCGGCCCAAAAATAGTATCTATAGCTCGACTGAACGCACTGACAGCTGTCTGGATACCGAACGGTAAAACACAAAAGCGATAAGTTTTGTTGTCCACCATAAAACCCGTAAACTGCTTATCCTCCTCCCTCAAACCTATTTGCCAATAACCGTGGGTTAAGTCAATACAGGTCAAGAAAATTTTTCCTGCCATCAGCCTGACGATTTCCGCGATAGGCCTGGGTAACTCGAAATCGGGTTCCATTACTGTATTCAGCCTACGGCCATCCAAACAAACCCTTACGCTTCCGTCTTTTTTAGGGGTAATCACCAATGGG
This sequence comes from Zygogramma bicolorata, assembly GCA_032362365.1. Lineage (NCBI taxonomy): Eukaryota > Metazoa > Arthropoda > Insecta > Coleoptera > Chrysomelidae > Zygogramma > Zygogramma bicolorata. The sequence goes on from JAVJAQ010004217.1 coordinate 80,524, forward strand.
GAAATGTATTTTGATGGAGCACGCTCTATTATACCCCACTCTTCCATTTGTATTAATGCATCTCTATGTACAACCGGTATAGGATACGGTTTTATAAAAAACGGTGTATTATCCATCAATTTAATAGAGTGAGTGTACATAATAGTTCTTCCCGGTTTGTCAGAAAAAATGGAAGAAAAATCTAGTAATAAAGTCTCAAAAATTATTTTGTCATTTTTTGACAAGTTAACTCCAGATAAAACCGTCTGAAATAACTTATTCTGAATATTCGGACAATTTGTATCAAAAACATCTGACCTACTTTCACATTTAACATGAATTTCACAAATTCGAAAAAACTCACTATCATTGACTGGACTAACACAAACATTTAAAGTGTGAAAAACCTTACTGTTTTTTCTCACTAACGTAGAAATACTCAATGAGGTTTGCATTTCATGAACATCTGAAATTTCAGGGACAACAATAAACTCTTCTTCTATTTTAATCACCAGATGCTTCTCAACCAAATTTATATTTGCGTTGAAAGATCGTAGAAAGTCGCAACCTAAAATAACTGGATATGTTAAATCTGAAATTACCAGAAATTCGTGACTGATTTTTTTGTTGTTTATCGATAAAGGAATTTCAGCTTGAAGCGTAATTTTTTTAAACTTTGTTTTGAAAGCGCCTACAACCCGTATACCTGTACATTTGAAATGAGGAATTTCACTATGAAAGTTATAAAATTGATTCCATACATCTTCAGAAATTGCTGAAATCTGGCTTCCGGTATCTACTAATGCCAAAAACCAAAAATCAAAAAATTTCACAGATATTCTGGGAGAGCGATTATCAAGTATTTCGTGTTCAAAACTACATTCTTCCATCAACTCTTCTTTGGGGTTATTTTGCACTGTTACTCGTGCTCCTTTGTGCAATACCTCCAGATCGGAGCTCAATCTTGAAGGTTGGGTTCGTTTTCCGGGATACTGTCTATATCTCGACTACTTAGATATATTCTGAACATGCCTATTGAAATTTTTATTGTAATTCACCGATCTATTTTCCTGATTGTGGCTTTTAGGTGTTTCCCGTGAAAACTGAACTCTATTCGAAGAGGAGTTATTGCAAAAATTATCCGCTGGTCGTAGTCTGTTTAATGCCTGTAATAAATCATTGACTCCCACAAGTAACACTGAAAAATTCGGTGGGAAATGACGAGCAATAATACTAATCAACTGGGATTCTGTAAAGGGAGGTTGGAGATGCTTGGCAAGTAGGTACCACATAACGACTGAAATGATCTGTTAACAGACCCTCCCGGTATTTTCCGGACACTAATTTGAGTTTCACTGTCAATTGCTTATCATCTCCCCAAAAATGTTCGGAAAAAGCAAGTTTGAATTCTAAATATGTTTGAAAACGGTTAGAGAATTCGTCCCACCAAGTTTTTGCTGTCTTATGCATGCAATTATTGATTACGAATGCAATTTTCTGAAAAGGTAAATTTTGGACATCTAAAATATTTTCTAAAGATCGCAAAAAATCTATTGGATGAACTGATGTATTTTCATTATCAAAATTTTGAAGAATCTTACTGGCCTCAACTATTGACATATTTGGCAATAGGCTGTTATTTACGTTATTATTTTGAATTGTATTGATGTTATTTTGAGTCATCATTGTAGAAACTACAGTAGTAACTAATCTAACTAAATCTTCCTGACTTGGCGGTGGATAAAACATCTGATGGCTTCGACTCTAAGGGGGTGGTAATGGTAACGTCGGGGTCGTAGTTGGCACAAAATTAGTTGGTGGAAAAGCGGCAGCCTCGTCTTGAAGCTGATGTGTAGCATCTGTTGCATTCGCATTTCTGGATGGCCCATGAGACAAAAAATTATGAAAGGTCCTACCTCGTGATGCCGAAAAACCTCGAAAAGGTGATGTTGAACTACGACTTGGGGTTCCATCGTTTCTATTCCTTCTCTCTGCCCCTGTCTTAGGTGTATGCTCCATACCCATTTCAGTATTGAAATCTTGTGTGGCCGTACGTTGGTCGACAAGTTGTAGGGGTTCCACACCGGTAGTAAGATTCCAACACAAGGAAAAAGGCCAAATTTGGGTAACGGTTTTATTTTCTCCCGATTTACAACCTACGACTGACAAATAAAAAAAAAATAGTGATAACCTGGGTGAAGTTGGACAAAAAATACAAATGAATATAATTTAAAAAAATTAGTCAAGTCCAGCAAACAATTTACTAACTCACCTGACAGATCAGGCACGCCGATTCTTGAATGAATTTATTTAATAGTAGCTCCACCAAAATATTCTGTCGTGCAATCTGTATTATTTGAAATGGGGAGATTCAACTAAATCCGTCTGATAGAAAGTCAAAAATCTCCACCGACGTTGAACCGTAAACCAATGAAGTTTCCAGGCGCACATAAAAACTATACCCAGTTTTTTTTAAATGTTGATACCGCTCTACCAGGGCCGTATCCACAACAGTTTGAAGTTTTAAGAACTGAGAGAAAATGAGCAAAGGCAAGCCGTTTTGCTACAAGCTAAGCAGCAGGGAAAGACCGCGTCGAAAGCTCATAAAATTGCAGCAAAGTATTATATCATAGCTCGCAGGCAATATATCAATGAATGCAAGATATATTGAGGATATGCTGTCCTTCGGAGGAGACGTGAAGCCGGCGGTCCTGAGTCCATGGTTGTTGGACTCGTAAAGGATCCCTACCTCTGGTTGGAATACCAGAGTGTTCGGCAAAATTTCCGGTTGGGGAAAATGTGGTCACCGTCGTCGATGATTGGCCTTGGTAGGGGAAACAGGCCGACGTAAGTAAGTGACTGGAGCATAATCTAGAATGTTAAGAAGCCTGAAAGCTCTTTCTTTTCAGGGCTACTTCTCACTGCTTTTTCAGTTTTGTTTCATTTGGAAATAAATGCGTACCTACATTTTTACATCCGAATGCACTACATAAGACCATTTTATGTCGATTTCAAATCTCCATATTCTTAATTATTGCAAAGAAGGGACGTTTAATGTTTTGAATTGTTGTCATTTGACTTGAGAGGCTGTCAAAGGTACATACAGTGGTGGCGCTCCTATTGGTAGAGTTTTGCAGCCGCCATCCCCATTGTATTTCCCTTTGCAAATACATCAGCAATTATTGTCAAAACTTACCTGAATGAATTTTTCACTACTTATTAATAGGTAAACCACTTTTTTATTGAATTTGTATTGAATTAGATCATGCTGTTTTTTTCCATACCTCACCCAAACCATGCAGGTGTCAAAAGTCAATAACATTTTTTCGCAGCTACAGCGATGGAATCGGAAACTATTATAGGGCCGAAAAAAAATTGAACTATAATTTCGTCCCGCAACCGCCACAATATCATTTATTAAGTCTTAAATCATCAATCAGAATGTGGTCATCGGCTTTTGCATACGGAATGTTTCGCAGCGCTTGCACTAATTAGGTGTTCTTGAGGGATGGTTGATATTTGTGAAGTGATAATTTATTTGGTTTGGATCTGTCAAATTAGTGCCCATCTCTTTCTTCATATGAAAACGACATGAAATGTGAATTGTACGGTTCATCACATTCTACTACTAACTTATTCCCACAAATGTCGGTTCGGGTGTAACTGATGAGAATAATTCCTGTGGGAATTGTAATACTACGCTTTCAAAATAAACCGACTTATTTGTTGTTCCTACTTTATGACAGTTCATACACAGTCACATTCTAAGCGAATCGCTATCGCTTGGCTTTAATTTTGAGCTTATATAGAGTCCCGCTCCAGGATGCTTGAAACAAATGACGGTTGGACACGCGATACAATCAATGGCTATACCTCCATCATAGGGACGAAATACTTATTTATTATGCAAGGGGAAAAAGTATTAGATTTTTAGCTCGAGGTTGTGTCTCTAATATCTAATATTTTTCCCGTGTATAATACTCAATTTTTTTCTGACGGAAAAAACGACGATTTGATATTGAATAAAAACACAATTTCAATGCAAGAAAATTAGACTGTTGTACCAAATAGGTCAAGGAAAATATAATTCATGCAATGCACATTTAATAATTTTACTTTTGATATAAAGGAAATGCGGGGCAAATATATCAATTTGCCGAAAAAACATATATTGTAAAAATTCGAAGCTTTAACCTTTTCATTTCTAGGGGAGATGAAACCTGAAAAATGGTTTCCAGGACATTTTTACCTCAATACAAACATTCAAATCATATGTATCACGTTGTGAAACCAAAACAATACATTTTTCAGGGGTAATATAATAAGTGGTATGATTATTACCGATAATTTTTTGGAATATTAATGAATTGCAATCCCAAAGCTGAAAATACAACGAGTCCGCAGGACGAGTTGTATTTTCTTGCATTGGGATTGCCAATGAATTGATATTCCAAAAAATTATAGGTTATTAATCATACCACGAATTATATTTAGGACGACAATATAACCCCTGTTTGAGCAAAAATTGTTGAATTGCCTGGTAATTGATTCTTTATTTCTGGCCGTATTCAAGGGAATACTCTTTTCCACTGCTTCATCTATGATACCAATCGCCATTTGTCCCCAACGATCGCTCATATTGATTAAGAAATATAATTAATCAAAACACATAGATTTGACGTTTATAATTTGAATCATTATTTTCACTTGACAGCTAGTAAAACAAAAACTAAGCAGGTTTATCACCGTGAATATACAGCGACAAGCTATATTTTCACTGTAATTCGGATTCTATTGGCTGAATTTCAAAATTTGAAATAGACTGATTGGTTGTTAAGCAAGGAGATATATTGTCACAATAATCGATCCTCCCTCGTAATATCCCTTCTCAGTCTGATCAGATGAGTGGTTGTCTCTGAGATGAGGCTTCAATTGTTTTCGTTTGAGTAGGTGGATATTCATGTATTGTTTTGCTCTCATAAATAATTGAGTGTTCAGTCATAGATAATCAGAAAGTTATCGGATCGTCGTACGATCGGATTTTGAATCTGTCTGAATCCAGACTAACTCGGGTATTGGAATTGGAAGTGAAATGTATGTATGTGTGTATTTTCTCTAGTAGTATACCCAGGTTCGGAATTAGCTGCGCTCAAGTTGACTTTATGGATAGGACATACAGTTTCCAATATGAACAAGGTCATCGATGTTTATATATTGTGGTGGAAATATAATGCGGTTGCCTATTTTTCCTTAGATTTGCATTGCACATATATATACCTCTTCTATTCTCTTCTGAATAATCACACAATTAGAGAGCACTTGACTTGAAAATCTCAAAAACGATTCCATTAGAATATATTGAAGAAAATGAAGCCATTTTTGCTATCCCAAGGTTGAGTTCTCTAGCAATCGTTCTGATCACATATTATCCAGAGGTACGTTTTTTGTTAAGGCAGTAATCGTGAAACCTCAATTTGTTCTCGATGTAGAGTACAGAAAACTTATAGGAGGGTGTATTTAGGAGGAGCGGTGTATGTAGATACAGGACTTTATGGTAGAATCTGAATACGGCGAGACTTGTTGAAAAATTCCAGCATAATGGGTACATTCAGGAGGTCCCAGCGGCTGAGACCGCTTAGTAAGCGGTCTATCTGAATGCAGCGCTGCTTCGAAAATACGACCACATATCAGCTGTTATGAAGGAATCAGGGTGGCTGAAACTAGAGAAACTCAGAACACTCCATTTACTCACGAGCACTCATAAAGTTTTAAACACCGGGTTGCCAGATTATCTAATGAAAAAATTGAAGTCATTCTCTAACATCAATAGTTTTCCCACAAGAAATAGGTCGGTTCTGGTTATACCTAAGCACAAAACTTCTGCCTTCACTCGCAGCTTCTCATACAACGCAGCGAAGCATTACAATACACTGCCCAGTGAATTTCACTATCGAAGTCATCATTTTCATCACGAATATCTTCTTGGCCATCTAAAATATCGTCTTGATTTTCCTCATCTGAATCGAGTACCATGTCCATCTCAATATCTACATCCCCAGACTCTGAAACATCAGATCCCTCCGATGGAATGTCCTCCAGCAAATTGTAAGCATCATCACTTGTTATTCCATTCAAATCGAAAATTCTATTCATCTTGAAAACCTGCAAAAAATAATCGTCATTACCTATCTATCGGCGTAGTGGCACCAAACGGAACCACCAATCCAAATACCAAATATAACTCAGTTATTCACATATTTCACAACAATGCATTATTCAACACAGAGAAGTACTCATTTATGAACACTTTATGAACAGATCAAAATACTAAGGCGGATTCATGCAACAATCATTATAATTACATTAACATTACATTAACATTAAGAAAAGTTGAACACCCATTTTATAGTGGAAGCGTTCATGCAACACATTAGTTCATTACATTTACATTAGTTGCACGTTGCACTAAGAAGTTGGCAACTTTTAACTTTATTTTCATTACACTAGGAATCTTAGTGAAAACAGCAATTGCGCATGTGCAATAACGTGTCATTTGACGGTAGAGATGAGCGATATCGTGATTTTTGAATCACACTGATATCTGTTACTGTGATTTTTCAATATCAGTGATTTTTAAACGTGATGTGATCACAGTTTTGAGGTGGGGCGTTTGGGGTTACTTTGGTATTCGATGAGCCCGTTCACTGGTTTACTGTTAGGTTAAGATAGATATATCAGTATATACTAATATATTACCAGGTAAAAAGGTGTTTTGAATGGAATAAAACTAGTTTGTGATGATAACGACCAACATTTGATTTATTATATATTTATAATACAGAGAATAAGAACTATTTTGTTTCCTCTTCATTTCTACCATGTTTCATTCCGAGTTTCACTCAATAGTCTCAATTCAACATCAACTAACTATAGTATACTGTTCTCGATAACAATTAAATATCAGTAAGAGTAATAACAGTTTCTGCGATGCTGAATATTTACGAAAAACGAATTTCGCAGTAGCGCTATTCAATACTCTGTGATATCTTAAAAGTCACAAATCACATCCCAGATAACACTAAGACATCTTAAAGGAATCTTGAAGTCATCTTATCCAAGACATTTATGATAACTTAAAGATGTACATGAATATATTTTATACATCTTAAAGACGTCTCAAAGATGTACTCATGTTACAAAATAAGACCTTTTAAAGATATCTCATCATAACATCTTAAAGATGTCTTTTCATAGCATCTTAAAGATATCTTTCCATAACATCTTGAAGATATCTTATAACATCTTGAAGATGTCTTTTCAAATCATCTTAAAGGTTTATTTCCGTAATACCTTGAAGATGTGTTCATATAATCTAAAAGATATTATTGAGTAATCTTTTTGATCAAATTAAACAATGAATGGATTTTTCAATGAAACAGCAATCAGGTACTCAAAGTAATTTTACTGAAAATTTAAAGACCTTATAATCTTATCACACATATATTTCAAATGAAACAAAATAATTTCACAGAAATTACCAGTGCGTTGTTTTCGAGCTCTCCTCCGAATCATGGTCATTGATCATTTTACTAGGTAAAATAGCAACGTCCACATTTCGAGAATCGGAACTAGATTCACTGTTGCTGTTTACTTACAAAACTACACTCCACAAAACATATAATAACCAAACAATTAAACAAACTTGAACAACACCAAGTGCAAGACAAATAAGGTTAGGTTTTATTATAAGTTATAGGTTACGTTCCAGATCCAGAATCAGCGGCGCCCCGTCTTGAGAGTGGCGCTGCTTCTGCCAATCATCGAGAACGAAAGCTACGCGCGAAATTAGCACCTCTGGTTCGAATTTTTAAATGGTACAAGTTCATCTGATTGTCTTTTATTCCCATTCGAAAATTAGTATATAGAAAATCTTATCGTCTTTTCCATTCAAACATGAGTATGACATACATTTTTCCCCAATATACATTATATTCACAAAAACAGCTACGTATCGAGGAGGGGGAAGAGATTCATTCATTGTACTTGAAAACATTTATCAGTTATCTTGTGTTGAAGATTTGGTCTGATTAAGTATATTTTTAAGATATTTCAAAGATGCATTATATAAGATATCTCAAGAATATCTTTCAAACGTCTCAAAACATCCCGACATTATTTGGTCTGATGAAGTATATTTTTAAGATATCTCAAAGATGCAATATATAAGATATCTCAAAGATGAGATAAATAAGTTATCTTAAGGATATCTTTCAAACGTCTTAAGACATTACGACATTATTTGGACGAAAAAAAGATATCTTTAAGATGTCCTGTGCTATATGGGATATCACTATATAGAATTGCTAACGAATAACATTGATGGATAAGCTGTACTTCAGTTACCGAAGTTAATAACGTAAAAGTTCAAAGACCAAACTTTAAACCAAACTTCTGTGAAATGCAATGTTTCCCAGTGCTGCCGTACTGATATCAAAAAATCACAGTAACAAATATTAATATCAGATCAGATCTAGATAACTGATCACGAGATTAGTGTGGTGGGTGGAGACTAGAGATATTCGAGAGAGTGTATCCAATCGCATACCGTGTCTATAATTATTGTTATGTACAGCTTATCCAATATTGATATAATTAAGATGCCTGGAAACCCTGGTGTGTTTACTTATACCTGTAGAAGTTTGGGATAAAAGTGGCGAAATCTGGATTGCTTGATTTTTGGTGGATAATTGAGCTTTTGGAGGTTTCCGTACAATATGTACAGATGTCGCCAACACGCTCTTGTCAGTAGGGTCACTGGATCTAGTAAGCTTCGCTTACGCGGGTACGGACAATGGGCGAGGCCCTGGCGGAAATTGTTGTAAATTAGCCAATCCCAGATGATACCCAAAAATCGGCCAATCGCAATGTAGGATAATTTGTTTATACGAATTCGGAGAATATGAGAAGAAGAAGTGTTTGTGTTCAGGCGAATTCTGAAATTCAACAGGAAATTCCATCAGTTCTGTCACTGATTCCTCTCTCTCTCTCTGTTTGTGACGAACGACAAACAGAGAGAGAGAGGCATCGGTGATAGAACTGACGGAAGTTACCAAGTTACTATTGAATTTCAGAACTCGCCTTTCGTGTTCGTGTATGCTTGTTGAGCAAAAATAATTAACGTGGTCTGTGTTGTTGAGTATAAAGTTTAACCGAGTACAACTTACACAATATTCTTCATTCTGATTTGAAATTCAAAATTATGAAATGGAAATTTGTTCAGTTAAAAACTGTGAAAACAATGACAAAAGTCACAAACTATTTTCCATTCCAAGTGATGAGTTATTTACTATTTTTCACTAGATTATCACCGAATATAGCTTTGTATAGAACGCGAATGAAAACAAACTTCACCTTGAATTAAATGGACCTTTCTCGATGTTTACCTGGGACTTGGGTAGAAGTTATTTCTTCAAATGGGAAATTCTGAGAAAGAATCACCAAATACACAAATTTACGAAGTGAGCATTCACTATAAGAAGTTCAACATTACTTACTATTCCATATGAACAATTATTATTCAAAAAGATGACCATTTCATCTTATTTGAAACTGTTGTATGAATCTGCTGTTAATCCCAGTAACTTGATAGAAATAGTCTTCATTTCCGAAGTATCAAACATACAAATTATTAAATCAGTTATCAGCGTAGGTAGCCCTAAAAGATAGGGCATCCTAGTTCATTCACATTTTTTTACCTGTGTTGAATTAGACTTTCATCTGTATATCTTTATAAAACGAACATTCTTGAAGTTTCAAAGATAATTTTTTAGAATATGCTATTAGGTATAGATATTATAGAATGTATTCCTAGAAAAATAGATAATGACTGTCAACATGAACTCCATCTCTACATTTCATTGCCAAATATTATTGTTTGACAAAGTAGGTACTTACTTCACTGCTTGAATTTGCTCAGGTTTATCATTTTCTTGAAAATTCCAAGAAAATCTTTAGAATTTAATCGAATTTAATGTCTAGCGACCTAAAATACGAACTGTACTAAAGAACTCGTGGTATTGTTTCAACATTCCTCTAGCCACGTTACAAATATTACTTGCAGTATTGTCAATATGTCGTGCACATGCAAAATTATTGGAATTCAACTCGAAAAATTAAAAGGAAAATAAAATTAGTCAAATATCCATAGGAAACACCCAAAATTTTAGTCGAAAACCTTTGTGATTGTTTACATTTTGCATCGAGCATCAAAATGTCAATGTCACGTCAATTTGAAAAATGACAGTTTGTCTTCTTCTTTTCTAAATTGTTTAAACAAATTAAAGTGCAATGCCATTGGTCAATTTTTGGGTAATCGTTCCGATTAGCTCCACCCAATGTCCGTACCCGTGTAAGCGAAGCTTACTAGATCCAGTGACCCTACTTGTCAGTCTTGTCTGAAGCTAAATTTGCACTGAGTGAAAATAATGTGCAGTCGGGTTTTTATTTGATTGGCTAGCGAGAAGAGATCGCAACCTAAAGGATAATGGGTGGACAATGAGATACCAGTAACAACGTTTCGATATTTAAAAGCAATGAAATCAACAAATAAACACGATACAAACATCGTAAACATCAAAATTTCAAACTGACATGACAATATGACAATTAACTTGACACTTGTCATCAAATTTGAAAAATGGGAACATAACGCCATCTACCGAAAAAATAGGGGAAACCTTCAAAAGCGTCGATTGTTTCGCCACAAAAATCTAAACAAAATCTAATCAGTTGAGTCACCAGGACTTCAAGGCATCTTAGATTTAATAATAATATAATACTCAACGGGAACGGATAAGAAAATCACGTTCACGTAAATCACGTATCACGCTTTATTTGCCAAAAGAGGAACGATCGTTATATGTGACTTTTAGATATCAGTGAAAAAATCACAGTTCGTGAAATATCGCTCATCTCTATTTGACGGTTTTAGGTTATGTTATGTTTATGTTTGGGTTTATATTATTAGTATTCAGCAATATAACCAGTGTTGCCGCGGTGGTACATTTGTACCAAATGTGGTACTATTTATTCTTTTTGGTACGGTGGTACTACATTTTTATTTTAGGGCATTTTTGGTACATTTTGCCGGCACCTATGCTTTAAATACCACAATGCATATAAAATTATTCCACGAACCTATTTATTTATTTCACATCGACTACAAACCACTTCAGAACTATTCCAAACTGAGATTCAAACAACTTATTTTCGTGTGCTGACGTCACTTGTCCAATTTACCGGGTAATATTTCGGGCAAATTTGGCTGTTCTGAAATGAAAATGACAGGTGTAATTCCCTATTTTTGTGTATGTGTTATATCCGTTATGCCATTTTGAAAAAATGTACCACAGTGGTACATTTTCTGGTTGACGTGTGGTACGCTTTATGATTAGGGCGCGGCAACACTGAATATAACGGATCAAGGTGCTTCAATAGAATTAGTTCGTCAATATGAACATACTTAAAATGAAAAACATAGATATTTCAACAACAAATATATAATGTAATGAGTGTTGCATGAACGGCAACACTTTCTTAGTGAAAATGTAATGATAATGTAATGTTAATGTAATTATAATGATCGTTGCATGAATCCGCCTTCCTTATAATAACCTCAAACAGTTAGCATAATTCGCATTGAAAAACGTTACACCTGCACATCAGCAAACGCGCTAAATATCTGTCGTTTACTAAGTCTGAACCCCCACTTCAATTCCGCAAAATGTGCCGCCCATGAAATATACGATGCAAACATCGCTTTGCGCCAGGTGGTTCCAGGGGGGGTCACCTATTTCGTCATAATGTACAAAATAGAAATCGTAAAACGAAGAAATTTACGCTATCATAACGCTACATAATAGAAATCGTAATTTATCATATAGTACAAAATAGAAACGTACAGTAACAGAACGCTACACTTTCATAACGTAATGTATCATAATGGACATATTCAGAACGTATTTCGTCATATCCGTACCTTATCATATCGCTACAATATCAGAACATCAAAATATCATAACCGTACTTCATAGAATTCGTAACTCATCATAATGGTACAAAATCAGAAACGTACTTTATCATAATCGTAAAAAATCAAAACGTATTGCGTCATAATCGAAAAGTATCAGAACGTACTCTATCATAATCTAATAGTACAAGGGCTTGCTTACAATATTAATAAAAATATATGGTAATGGGATATCCGCTGTCATTTAGGAATCCAGGAGAGATCTATGATCTTAAATATATTTGAAAAATTGAATAATAACATTATTTTCACCTATTGTAGCTAATTTTTATATTTTGTATTCTTCAATATTCAAAAAAATGTTGCCTACCCTGATTCCTATATTGACATGACACTGTTGCAGTGTTGCCAGTCAAGTGGCCAAGTGGGCACTGCACTGTTATGTGTCTGTTTGATTCATTGTTATTATTCATAATTGTTGAAAAAGTTTATGCACTAAAATAAGACGGCGATGTTAAATCAAGTGTTAGAAAGATTGAATGGCTGGTGATTACCTACTTCTCTACATGAATCTGTGCGAGGAAAAACTGATATTGCCAGAATTATCACTAAGATGCCTAAAACCCTGGTGATTCCAGTGATTAGATTTTGTTTAGATTTTTGTGGCGAAAAAAACAATCGACGCTTTTGAAGGTTTCCCCTTTTTTTCGGTAGATGGCGTTATGTTCTCATTTTTCAAATTTGATGACAAGTGTCAAGTTGATTGTCATATTGTCATGTCACTTTGAAATTTTGATGTGTACGATGTTTTTATCGTGTTCATTTGTTGATTTCATTGCTTTCAAATATCGAAAAGTTGTTACTGGTATCTCATCGTCCACCCATTATCCTTTAGGTTGCGATCTCTTCTCACTAGCCAATCAAATGAAAGTGGTAAAACCCGACTGCACATTTTCACTTAGTGCGAATTCAGCTTCAGACGAGACTGACAAGAGCGTGTTGGCGACATCTGTTCGTATTGTACGGAAACCTCCAAAAGCTCAATTATAAACCTGAAATCAAGCAATCCAGATTTCGCCACTTTTATCCCAAACTTTCACAGGTATAAGTAAACACACCAGGGTTTCTAGGCATCTTAATTATCACCTTGACGATTCTTTGCTCCTGATGCGAACAATTGTTTACTTTCACTCCAGAGCAGTGTTGCCAGGTGTGGGGATAAGTCCTCACTTGTGGAGAATTTCCGCCTCATGTGGGATTTATGTGGGGAATTTTCAAAAGTGAGGAATTTGTGGGTATTTCTTACGATTCTCGTCTACTGTCATATTTCTTATCTGTCAGAAGTCATTTGTCTAGCCACGGAACACCTTACGTATTCTTTGGTCTAGCCCAACACCAAAAAGGAAGAAGATGATGTGAAGTGAAAACAAAGAAGATGTACTGAATGTTGATAGGAAGCTCCGACCGTGTCCGACCATCCAAAATAAATATATATAGAGAGAGAAAGCGAAGATGAACTGAAATTACCAAAAAGTGAAATAATTTTATTTGAATAATCCGAATACATTATTTAGAAAAACACGAGCAAAATGAGATGACTTTATCTTATATATGACAGTGATCTCGTTTGGCTGTTTTTGTTGTTTTGTTTTCAGAATTCATTTTCATTTATCAATAGACTTGTTTTTGTTATTCAGGGTTGATTTTCATTTATTCTTTGGGATTTACTCTTATTTACTCCTAATTCATTTATATTCAAAAAATGAACAATTTGTTCAGGCCAGCCTCAACTCACCTACACTGTAGGTTGACGGACTAACACCTATTGTTTTCTAATAGGTGTTAGTCCGTCAACCTACAGTGTAGGTGAGTTGAGGCTGGCCAAAACAAATTGTTCATTTTTTGAATATTTGATTTAAAGCCAGTCTTCAAGCATTCCCATGAATATTTATTTTAATTCATTCATGTTTATTTATACAGATGAGTTTCCATTATATTTGTTTAGACTAATAAATCTTCATTTTTTGTTTTAATATTGCCGAATAATAACACTTAGTTGAATTGCATCACAATTCGAGTTTCCCGCCAAATTGTATTTTTTTTTCCGACAATATTATCAACCAGTGATTGAGAAACAATACGTACATTGGTACGTGAGTAGTAACGTGAAAAATAGACTGCTTGTGTCAATACCACAGGTCAATACTAGTGATAAAATAAGAAAAAAGAGGCGATATAGAAAAAGTGGGGATTTTTGTTGGAAAGTGGGGATTTTTCATGGTAGGTCATGGGGATTTTTCAGATTTCCACCTGGCAACACTGCTCCAGAGTCGCTAAATTAGGTATATGAACTATTATGAAGACCTAAGATTCCATATCTATCCTGTTACAAGTTTTAGTTTGGTTTCTATAAGTATTTTTTTTTCAGGTCCAAGTAATATAGAGAAAGACTCCGTATTTCAACAAAAACATGTAGTAACACCTAAATACATCTGGACTATAAAAAGTTAACAATGGAGTGTATACTCAGTAAAAACAACCTAAACGAGAAATATACCAACTGGAATTTACGGAAACAGAAAATTGCAAACTTGGCAAATAATTGAAAATCGTAATATTTGATAATAATCATCAATTGTCATCAAGAGACAACTGTAGATGCTGGCAATGGAAACATCGTAAGACTTGTTTTCAATAAGAAGATATAAGGGACGACAAGTGTGAGGTGTGCATTAAATCGCTGCAAAAAACTTGTGGTATTAGATGTAATATCTATACAATATGGTTTCACATTGCTTGTGTGGGCTTAATTCATGAAGATATCAAATTGTATGAAGATGAATTGAAATATGAAATTGCAACTAGTGTTAAAGTGATGAGCGAGTTGGATGTGACTAATATCCCAACGACCGTCCAGATTCACACCGAAGATGTTTTGACAGAACTAGGAAATATGAAAAAAACTGGAACACATGGAAAATAATAACGAATAGACACATGATCAACAATTGAAAATCAATGAAGACTTACAACATGAAGTAGTAAATATTCGAAGCTAGTTAAACGAGGTCAAAGAAGAGCTGAACAAGCAACAACAAAATCAAGGTATAGTGAACATAGTTTATCCTACAAGAAATAGGACAGCTCAATAGCAGGATAAATAACTGAATGATGTATAGTTTAGAAGAATCCTTATCAGTTAATCCAGTTTATTAAATCCATGTCAGTTTGGTTTCAGAAAGGCAAAGTCAACTAATACAGCAATTAGTACTTTGACATCATATATATATAACGTTTTGAATAACAGAAAGCCCCCCTTAGCACTATTTTTTGACTTGAGCCGTGCATTCGATACTGTTGACCATCATACACTGATTGAAAAACTGAATCGAATTGGCATTAGAGGTGTTGCGAATGATTGGATAAAATCTTATTTAACTAACAGAAAGCAAATTGTGGTAATAGAGGATGTGAAATCCGAAGAAAGAAATGTGATGGTAGGTGTGCCTCAGGGCTCAATCTTGGGTCCAGTACTCTTTATAATTTTTCTAAATGATTTGCAATACTCCTGCAAATCAGCTGACATAATAGTCAACTATGCAGATGACACAACATTTGGTTTACATGAAAGCACAAGCGATGCACTTGCTTTAAAAGCCAATCAAAGCACCTCAGAATTCCATGAGTATTGTGTAAATAATGGACTGAAAATAAATACTAACAAAACATTTTATATGACATTTCTACCAAAAAACATAACAGAGGATTACAGCTTACTTATTAAAATAAATCATAAGTCAATTGAAGAAACAGATTCCTTCAAATTGCTTGGGCTCAAAATTGATAAAAAAATGAGCTGGAAATCTCACATTGAATACATAAGGGGTAAATTGAGTACTACTTGTTTTCTAGTGAGACAACTGAAATCAACGGTTACCTTAACTGTCTTAAAACTGGCGTATTATGGTTTGGTACAATCTATTTTATCATATGGACTAATATTTTGGGGCTCATCCTCTTATATTGACAAAGCATTTGTCATGCAAAAAAGAATAATAAGGTGTATGGTCGGTGCCCGCCAGACCTCTCATTGCAAGCAACTATTTATTGACTTGGAAATCCTCACACTCCCCTCATTATATATTTTTTTATTGGTTGACGATTTTAGGAAAAACGGCAATACGTTAAGAAATAGTGACATCCACCAGTATGGCACTCGACACAGGGATCATTACAAACAACCTTTTTCTAGACTTTCAGTAGGTCAAAGTTCACATGAATATCAGAGGATTATATGCTATAATAAAGTTCTCAGTATATTTGGAGAAATTGACAATCATAGACACTTGAAAGTGGTTCTCTTTAGATTTCTTGTAAATAAGGCATTTTATTCAGTTGACGAATTTTTAGCAACTTAAATTTTTTAATCTGTTTGTTCAAATTGTTGTATTTTAGATCTATTTTCATACTCATGTATACTGGGTTAGACCCTTTGTTTCCTATGTGACTAGTCCGATAAGCTTGTACAATTCTATTGTAAAAGTTTCGAGTGATGATTAAAATTCTATTCTATTAAAATTCTATTCTATTCTATTCTACATATAAATTTGATCTATACAAAAACAAGGAGATTCTCAATTTACTCTCAGTCAAGATAAATGACGAGAATATTGCAAGAATCACATTATGGGTTTCAATAGATCCAGTGCCAAAACATGTTCCACAAACGTCACATTTGATGGCTTAGAGAAAAAAAACAAGCATTGAGTCTTTCGAACAAACTCAAATAAGCACCTTACCAGATAAGCACTGACAGAACAAAGATGCATATTGAACACTTCAAGAGGATGAAGGATGGACTGAAAACAAAAATCTTAAATGGTGAACCTAATCTAATGCAATGGTCAACCGAGAAAAGTAAAGAAAAATGGTAAACAGGAAAACAGCAGTACACCCCACTCTAGATTTATGGTTACAATATTGGAGGTTTGGAAACTAAACTTGAGGAGTTATTCAAAGCAGAAGCTTATATATCTATGATATAATCATCCTGATATAAAGTTGTCTAGATTGTGACATTCCTGATGGTGAAATCAACTTAGACGCTTACAATATGTTTCTATGTGACCGTAGTGATAAAACAAGTTTGAAAATCAGAGAAGACGAAGTTTCAATTACCACTTGTTCATACTTTTCATATATTTAATGAATAAAAATTGTTGACTTGTGAGTAGCTCTTTTGTTACTTCTGCCTTGACTTTGAAATTACATTGAGAAATTGTGTATCTACCCATTACCCACCTGAAGAACATATTTTTATAAATAAAAAAGACGTTTTTATGTTTTTTAATTTTTTTATTGAAACCTAGTCCTCTCTATAACCATCGTCCATAGATATTCTAATAAGTCTGGTAACTCCTTTGATGTGGGTAAAATATGCCGCTTTTTTTGCGAGAGGTCGTAAATCATGCGGGCTACAAGCAGAAATACGTTATACAAGGGTCAGTCAGCAGCGCGAACAATATGTTTACTCGAAAGTGTGTCTACGAGGGTCAGGCGTCAAGTGTTGATCATATTCATTATATATTATTTATGTTTTTGTATGATCTTTCATTGAGATGATTATATTATATGAGATTCTAATAACAATAAATTGAGGAATATTTCGTTGTAATAACTGGCATGAATCACCTGATTTCTTAAATTATGGGCAGGTAAAAAGGTGAGATACTTATAAAGGGACTTCACAATGAAGAAAAAATGAAGATGAATAATCTTTATTTACATATTACCTAATTGAATGGTGATTTGTTGTTTTCTTGAGTATACCCTAATAGCGTATAATTATAATCTATTCAGTACTTTGGCATATATATTTAGACACATTTCAAATATTTAGCTGGGGGTTGGTTGGAGTTAGGTCGAATAAATGAAACTACTATTATTTCTTTGCCGACGTTTCGACTTGTATAAAGTCATCGTCAAGGTACTACAAAGTTACAGTAAATCAGATATACATACACACAAGGTAAAAAATTATTGAAATTTGCGACAAGAATCACTTCTGCGAATGAGAGGTCAAGATTGAGTACATTAGTTTGGTACAATTCAATTGACAGTAAAAATGTAAAAATAGACATAAACAAAAATTAAAAACTGTAGGAAACGGTTGAACTCACATAAATTTCTGGTTTTCTTGTCTATTGAAATAAAAATTGAAGGACATTTACATAAAAATAAAAATTCCCAGTTTTCGATACTGAAATATATATTTTGTTCATATAATATATATATATATATATATATAGAAGACCGTAAAACTTCCCCCTTGAAATACTTCTTCATATATATATGTTAGGATAGGTTTCCGCGGTCAGTTGTGTGTTGTTGTTGAGTTCGGGTTGAACCGCGTCTGGAGTTTTGTTCTCAGAACAAAACTCCAGACGCGGTTCAACCCGAACTCAACAACAACATATATATATATATATATATATATATATATATAAATCAAAACTCTGTTTGAGTGCAGGAAGTAAGTGCGAATTCCTATTTTATTTTCAACGGTCGCTAACACAGTGGACTTTTCGTCGGTCGGAAATATACTTCTGTATATTTCAGTATCAAAAACTGGGAATTTTTATGTAAATGTCCTTTTATTTTTATTCTAATAGACAAGAAACCAGAGATTGGGTTCTACCGTTTCCTACATTTTTGAAATTGTTGTTCATGTCTCTTTTTACATTTTTACTGTCAATTGAATTGTACCGAATTTACTCAATCTTGACCTCTCGTTCGCAGAAGTGATTCTAGTCGCAAATTTTAATAATTTTTCACCTGTATGTGTGTATTTATATCTGATTCACTGCAACTTTGTAATGCCCTAAGGATGACTTTATAAAAGTCGAAACGTCGGCAACGATATTAGTGGTTTCAGTTCAGTTGTTCATTTAAACATTGAGATCTTATTTGCCTGTTTGCAAATTTGATTGTGTAATAGATTCGAACTCTTGTAAACAATGAAAGTAAATAGTCTTTGGGAAAATTGCTACATGGATGGCTGAATTCTACATTGGAATATTCTTTCAGAAATATATTTCCTACACCATCATGTATGCAGTAATCATCATTAAAATCATCAATCATTAAAATTCGAAACAAAAATATTTTCTAATATGAAATATTATGAAATATGATGAACAATATTCCAAACAAATATGACAAGAATGTTTGAAGAGACATCTACGTAAAAAATATCCACCAACATAGACCAGTGCATTTCCCTCCTCTGATATCAAATTCCTATAATCGGTTGATTCTATTTTTTTGACAATTGGAGAAATATTTTCTTAATTTTTTTCCTGAAAACTTTCAATATTTTTCAATGACTCCGATGTTATATTGAGCAAAATATCGCTACTGTCTTCCATAAAATTGCTGCCTTCTGTCTCGTGCGAATATCCTATAGCAAAAAGTTTTTTAAATGCTCTGGTAAACTGAATGGCAGTTGGATTTCTAGCGTTTCCACAAGCATTTCTGATTTGACCAAAGTAATTCTCGAGACAATCCTGATTGAGATTACGCGTCAATAAAAATTTATAATTTTCAATTTTCATTATTTTCTATAAATTCAAAACGGAGGAGATAGTAAGCCCCCAACCAAAAATGAATTCCAGAGAATTCGTAACTTTCTTTCCTCGTCAAAAAATGTTCAAATAACTACAAGAATAAAAGTTCAAATAGAATGTTCATTTCGCGCACTCAGTTTAACCGGCCGGAACGATGCGAACTGTTCAATCGGAGACACTCTGTTGAACTGGCTCCCCCGTCAGACGGGCACTGACGACCGACCGGCCAGGCAAGGGACGCGCGAGGACGGACGGTGATGATTTGGGTCGCTGCTGAGAGTGAGCGGACTTATTAGAATATCTATGGACGATGCTATAACCACAGTTCATATGAACTGTAGCAGAAAATGAATGTTAGCAAAAAAATATTCCACACTAACAACTACCTTATTTAATTCTTATAGACCTATACACTAATATAAAAATTCACATGACTAAATGTTGACTAAGAAATCAAATAATAACTACTATCAGTAAAATCAAGAAATTATTAATGTAGGTCATCCTCCTAAAAGCTCCTTATTCTTCCCCACAGTAAAAACCCCATCATATGCTACTTGGTTAATTTCATCCATAGAATTGGTACTTTCTTCAATACCTTGTGATTTTTCTTCGTTTTCTATCAGTCTTATCTTTTTGATTTAACTTGAGGTGTGTGTAACTGTGTTTTAGTATACAATCACGAAAGAAACTATCCCTTCCTGGGCATGTGAAGGAATAGTCAGATTTGAACATTACATTATAAATTGAAAATCTTAGTCATCCTGTTGAATGTGTTTTTCTCCAGACTCCTACTCATACCTGTCCATGAGTATTTAGTAAGAAGTTGTTTTGTGAAAATGATACCTGCCAACTTGTAACAAGCTGTTTTATATGGCATTGCAGATCCAATACATCTGGTCAGGTAAAAACATTTTGTTTATAGGACTCTTCAGCTCTTTCTCCAATTTTTCTAAGGCAGATACCATGTCAATTGGGAATATGTGCAACTCATTCTCAGTAACAGTCAAAGATGACTCCGTTTTCTTCAATATACTGTCAAGACGCTCAGAAATATCAGCGCACTTTTCCACGATTTTTTCTTTACCTGAAACAGGAAATCATATAGTACTTGATGCCTTTTTTTAGATAGATTGTTCAAATTAAAAACTAGTGTGGTAGTTTAGTCATCATCGTTTAAATACTTACATTCCTTCAAGTCTTTGGATATCTCATCCACTTTGAATTCCAGTATGGATAATTTTTCCATCAGTATCATTAACAAGCATATTTTCATCTCTTTCACTGATTCCAGCATCAGAGCTTGCTGATCTAGTGGTGGAGGTTGGCGTTTCAGGATCTTGGAGTACCTATACATTGACATTCTATTGGTTTTTCTACTGCCTTCTGTTTATTTGAGCTAAATTCATAAGCAGGCAATCCAGATATTTCATTTTTCAGAGCACTTGCTCTTTTGCTAAAAGTAGGCAAAGATTTTGAGGGTACTATTTTTCCTTTTTCATCATCCCTAGGGTAGTCAGGTAATGAATTGTCTTCAATTGCACATATTTGGTCTGTCTGGGCCAAAGCATGCATAAAGAGGAGTAGTTAAAGGTGTAGAATGCATTGTCCAAACCAGTGGCGGATCCAGGATCAGATCAAGGGGGGGTCTATAACTCAAAATTTATATATATATATATATATATATATATATATATATATATATATATATATATATATATATATATATATATATATATATATAACAGAAAATTATGAGCTACCGTATAGCAACAACTAGTCAAGATCAAAAAAAAAAAGGTGAAAGAGATTGACATGAGCAAAATTTGAAGGTGTAGCCAGGAGATAAAGTAGGTTCGAAACTTTACTTTTTTTTAAATCGAATCGAGTTGATTTAATCTAATCAACAGCATATTCTACTCGTACATAGTAAATTCAAATCGTTACCGGCATACACAATACTCATCACAAGTCTAATTTTTCAAATACTGCGCCAAAAAGGATTCAATGGCAGCACTGTCAGAAATTTCTCGAATTTTTCTTCGATAAGCCTGACAAGTGTCAATTTTCTTTAAAGTGTCATCGAGAAAAATTGCAATTATTGATAGTTAAAAAAAGCATTTTATTTTGAACCTACAACATGAAGAGGACTCTATTTTCATATTTCACTCGGCTTGATCCAGCGTCTGAACCGATTGAACAAAAAAAAAAGGAAAGAACAATCGGTGAGTCCAAAAATTTCAAGCGA
The DNA here is from genome assembly GCA_032362365.1 of Zygogramma bicolorata. Taxonomy (NCBI): domain Eukaryota; kingdom Metazoa; phylum Arthropoda; class Insecta; order Coleoptera; family Chrysomelidae; genus Zygogramma; species Zygogramma bicolorata. The sequence continues at coordinate 102,404 of JAVJAQ010004217.1, forward strand.
AATTTGTTTGTTTGTTTGGGTAACATTCAATCCAGATCTTGTTTGTACTATTTTTATTTCTTGAGAATTATATTTTTTTGGAATTGGAGGATTATTGAATTGAATACATTGATGAAATTGGTTGTTAAAAAATAAAGTTCAGATTAGCTTAATATATCCTGTTAACAATTTTCAAGTTCTTCAATTTGAAAGCAAAAAAATTTATTCTATTTTATTTTTTTGTCTTGCTCATGGGACATTTTTTAGTTCCCTAACAAAATTTGGAAATTAGGAGCCGATAAATATTGAAAAACAAAATTTCTTATTTACCCAATGGGGGGGGTCCGGACCCCAAAACCCCCCCCGTGGATCCGCCACTGGTCCAAACCGATTTTGAATTTTCAGGGTGATTAAAAACGCCATAAAGCGAGTATTGACATTGAAAATTTTTTTATAAAATACACATTCGAAATTAAAGAATAAAAACAAGAAAGTAGAATATTGAACGCTCTCAAATATTGATGTTTAAAATATTTGCAATATTGTCACATTGCAAATTAATATCTTAGATTATAAGATATTGAAAAATTGAGATCGAAATCATCATAGATTATATTATTTGGTGGCCCTAAAAAGGTATTTTGTGTATCTCAGCAAATATTTAAGGCAAATTATACCTTCTTCTCATTCGGGAAATTAAATTCCCTTCAAAAGATAGGAATAATTCGTCCTTTTCTGCACTATAGATTTATCAAAGACACAAGATATTTCCAATACGTTTTTTCTGAAAGATTCCAGCTGTTTGAATCATGCTGTTCCAGGTTCAAATTTTTTTTCTATTATAGGATTAAAAAAATTACAAAAAATTTATTGAGAATATTTTGCTATAGTTCAATTGCTAGTAATATCTTCGAATGATCTTCAATAGAAATTTGTTCTATATAAGGAGCAAGGATTCTTGAAATTATTAAATTAATTTAAAATCTGAAAAAATGAAAGGTCGTTATTCCTCGATCGTACTTGTTTTTTTCAACAAGTTTAACATATTGCATCCTGGATTTTTTTTTTGTTTTCTGTCCCCTGGAAAAGAAAGTTTCAAATTCTTATACTTAATATAAGCATGTTACGTACGTATCGTATTTTTATGAATTTGGAAATTAAACAAAAAAATATATCAAAAAATGCATATATACTTCCCCTAGGCGACGTTTCGGGTTATTAGAACCCTTTGGTGGCTTAACCCTCGGTTAGGCGCGCCACCATATGTAACGTCGTTAGTCGCGCTGGGACTGCCAGTCCCATATCAACAACGTAGCCTAATTTTTGGTCATATGAATTATTTTGGTTAAAAATGTTTTTGGCTAATTAGTTTATTACTAAAGCGAGGTAAATTGCATTTGCAATTGCATTTGCAATTGCATTATAATTTTATTGTGTTTCATAACTAGTGCTTTTATTGTTTATGAATCATTTTTTACATTTATACCTCTTATAGTAGTATTTGTGGATACGCTTTTACACAATTCACGTGAAAATATTCAGGGAACAGAAAAGCAAGTAGGTAATAAATGGCATCATATTTTATTGTAGTTTGATTTATTCAGATTCACCAGCTGTTTCCTCTTCAGTTATATTTTCTAAGCAATTTTTACATATTACTTGGACATGTATCTTCAAACATATATAGGTATCACACTTTTTGACATGTATAGGTTGTTCTGGCGTCCTTTTTAGATTCGTTACAACAAGGTTCGCAACGTTTTCTCTTGACGATTCAATTCTTCCACGTCAGCGGGGTTATCAAAATTATAACGCTTTGTGTCCATAATTATGCACTTTGTTTCAAAAATACACAGCACAGTAACAAATGAACAAGAAAAAATAACCTACAAACAACGAAGCCTACAAATACGGTACTGAGACGCTTGTTCAATGTACGCAACAAAAATGAGTCGTAGGCAGTCGCGCTGGGACTATCAGTCCCAAAGCAGGTACCTGACGCACTCTTTGCAAATTTTCTAAGAAATAAAACTATCCCTTTGCATGAAACTCAGGCAACTGGCTTCTAGAAGTTTACTGTGAGATGTCATGAAGTTACGACGCTGTAGCTATAATAGTTTTAATATAATTGAGAAAATTGTAAATCATGGGACTGCCAGTCCCATGCGCGACTAACGGAGGGTTAATAGCATATGTATGTAGCATAAAATGTATGTTAGTTGATGCAATAGTTATGCAGCCGCCTACATGACTTTATTTAAACAAATATAAGTATATTAAGGTCAGAAATGAATATATGGCTGTCACAAAAAACTGGATGTGATTGAAAAAATTATTATATATTTATGACACCAACAAAAAACTTCACAAGGTTTATGTGACAAAAACAATGTTGACCAGTGTTATCTGTTTGGTGTTCTGAGACTTAGAAGTTTTGTTTGAAGTCTTTAAACAAACAGCACAACTAATAAGTTATTTCAGTCGTCTCATTTTTTACTGAGGCTGAATGGAAATATACTAATCATAATTGTACAAGATATATAGTGAAATGTAGTTACCTATTACCAACAAAATTCATTAGTAGAAATATATTTATGTAATCTCTATCTCTCTACTTTGGGTGGTCATATAGGTTCCTGCTTCGGTAAGGCGCATTCGACCAATATTTATTGTTATGGTTTACTTCTTATATTTTATTTACACCCTGTATTTTTTGTTGACAATTGTAATGAAAATCTAGGTTGATATGTTAAAAAAAATGATTGTTGTTGATGAATAAAAAAAAATTTTTGAAATAGACATCTTAGACTTTTCCTAAAAGAACAAAAATTCGTTCTTCGACTCGGATTAAAGCATAATTTGCAGGTATTCAAATAACATTTATTTAATCAAAAAGACAGATTGGGATGTGTCTTTTAGCTAAATTAGTGTTTCTGATAAGAATGGATTTTTATTCACCTCAATATAATTACAGAATGTTTATGAAACAGTTTCAAAAAAGTCTATGTATAGGAACGGCATATACATTCAAGAGCTTGAATGAACATTCAGATACACAACATACCTGTGAGTTAGATATTTTCGATACTACAGTGTGCAGAATTTGATAAATCACATTCTGTTAATCATTCTGGAAAATATTATGTTGATAAAAAAACAAATATTCACAAAGAGGCCTAGTCCAGTGTAACTTCACAACTTGACCATTAACAAAAAAAATTGTTGCCAGAAAAAATAACATTTGAAAAAAAAGGACCTCAATTGGAATACCAATATCTAAATCACAGAAATCCAGGAGATCTGTGAGCTGAGTATGTTCATTTAATTTGAAAATGTCTGAAATATTTTGAGTACAAAAAAAGTCACCATACAAAATGTCAATTTGTCTGGCTCTGATATTTGATAATATGAATATCTGGTATACTATATAGAAAAGTGCTTATATGTCAACAGCACACATTTTTTGAAACAATTTTTAAAAAATGGAATACTATACCTATAGAGTGTGGAAGAGCACGTTGAATCCGTTTTTTTGGCGACTCAGAATTTTAGAAGAGTCAAGTCATTGAGCTATTTTATAGATCTACAACTCAAATAATTCTGCCAAAAGCCATTTTTCCATATGATTGGTGCAAGATCCTGTCATGAATATATTTTATGCTACTTACTGTACCTCTAGATGAAAATGCTTTTACCTTGGATTGTACTGGAATGTAAAAAGTTCTAACAAGAATATCGAAAGGTGTTTTTTGTGATCGGTGGAATGGGACATTGAAAAGACAGTCTATCTCCAGCCGTCGTTTTATTTAAAAGATACATACACAACAGATCCTATTAGTGAATAAGTTCAATGCAATACTCCTTGAAACAAAATCTGTCATGAAGCATTGAAATCTTGAGTTTTTCTTTCTTCATGTGCCGTTTATTAAAATTAGTAAGCAAATATCAGTCAAAAACTGAACATTTGTACAGACACTTTGAGTACATTTTTTATGAAAGTGTTTTTATTGAGAAAAAAAAGTAATACAAATTATGAAACAACAACAAAAATTAATTGGCGATCCGGGGCGACTTGATTGATTCTAGTGGCACATTTTCTTTTTCAGCTGCAGGAAAACCCAGAAAAACCTGCAGCACCACATCACCTGAAAATCTTGATCTGCCAATGTCCTCTCATTCATAGAATAATATGTAGGGTGTCTCCTGGGGCTTCAATAAATCCAAGATATCGCCAGAATATTTAGTGACACAACTATCGTTAAACTTAAACCAGTCCGTTTCGTTTTCGACCAATTAGTAATAATGGCCAGATTCAATGCCAGAACCACAGCGAACAATGACTGCATGAAGATTATAATAGTGGTCTGCTAGATTGAAGTGTTCATCTATTTTGAATCTTCGTAAGAGTTTGGTGCTTCCTCCAGAGGTTGAATCATGTTTGAAGGGCATCAGTGTTATTATTAGATTGACTGGTGCCTCAGCTATACTTGTTGTCTTATAATGGTAAGTCAGTTTGGCACATATTTGGCAATACAGTTGATGATCACCTGTTAAAAGTTCTTTCTTGAGATGTTTCAACAGTAAGCTTAGCAAGGATTGGTTATCAGTCTTATTGGGAAACGCCACTTGAAGTTCCAGAAAGTCACAAACGTTTTTGCCACCTCTTGTACATGTACTACAACGTAAAAAAGTGGGGATTTTTCCAACAAAAGTTCTAGAAACACAAGACAAGATGGACTGTACGGAATCATTCAATCCAGAGCGGTCAGGAGTATTGATTTTGCTATTTTCCTGCTCACGAAGAGTATTCAACAAGAACTTGGAGCAATCCTCTTGTTGTCCTAAAGAGTATGTAGTGGACTTCAAAGACTCCAGGAAATCAGTTGGTGGGAAAGATGATACATTCTTTCGAAACTGCAGCTGTATGAACAGGTCTTTGAGTTTGGTGAATAAGTAGGAAACGTTCTCGTTCATCGTTAAAAACTTGTTCTCGAAAGTCTTCGTTATGAACAACACTTGTGAAATGTCACCTCTTTTTGTCATTGTTTCACTTGGTGCTCGCCATTTCAATATTGGAATTGTACCTTCAGGATTCGGGAAAAAAACACCATCCGATTTCAGACCATTGACGTAATATAACATGGACTGGGTGTCGCTTAACCCTCGAATACAAGTTCTTGCGGCCCGAACCAACTAAGGGCATCTGCGTCATAGTCGTCATAGTCATAACACATATTAGAGAATTACAGATAGGAAGCTCCGCCCATTTCCTTTGATGTTTGAGTTTGCCGCTCTGTGACCTCGTCCCTTTAAATTGGTGTGCACCCGTGTTGCCAGTTCTAAAACGAACATCCCGGACCCAGTGTTGCCTTTTCATGGGACGTATGAATTTGATTTGTCAATTACAATTAGTGTCAGAAATTCTTACTGTCCTGTGCTTTGACATGTCTATGCGTTAGTTTCATTTTCATTAAAGTAAAGGCACAGAACACCCTATCTACACAGAAGCGCAACTGAAGCGTTCCGACCGAATCGAAAGCTTGGCTTGTATATTGTCAACCTCACATTTGTGTTGTTAGAGTGTTATAAAATTTTCGAACAATTATCAATGTCCTTGGGTTATTACTACTGATAAATTTTATTAATATCGGATGAAAGCAAGATCAGAGTAGTTTTAAACGTTTGTTCCATAGAAATCATATTATGGGAAATTATAGATATCTATGGTTTGTTCCTGCAAAATTCAGTTGATTACTCTAAAACTATTTGAACATCAAATAGCTGCCTACACCACTTTCATATCTACTTTTTTTAAAGGTGCAAAAAACAGTAATCCTATTCACTGAAATTATTTTGGTAATTATCCAAATTCTCCGTTTATATTTGGAATGTAGATTGCTGATCAACGAAGCATTTATACAAATTTGATAGGGGAAATGTATGTTCTGAATTATTAAGACCTTCCTAGGGTCGTATCTTCAAATGGAATTAAAACTGCCCCAATTTCAGTTCGAAAGCAGAAATGCTCAGTCTAGAAAGTTTACAAAGGTGTATCACTTGAACTGTATATCAATCGACAGTTTGAATTTACCGCCAAGAAATGACATTATACAAGCCAAGCTTTAAATCAAGGTTACGAAAAATTGACCCAAAAGATCAAAGGGACCGCCTTTAAGTTGCGCTTCTGTGTAGATAGGTTGTTCTGTGGTAAAGGCGGATGTAGTGAACGCATAACTCAAATAGCAAAAGATTACATTTCCCAGTTGAAAAAATCCAATTCTGCCACCTAAATAAGCTTTATTCAGTATACCAAGGCAATAATAAAGTATCAGAAGTGGCAGTTTCCAGCTAGTAGATGTGATTTTCCTTAATTTGAGTTATGCATTCACAGTGACTACATAAATGGTTCAAAATTTCTTCCATTTGTGATTTCAGAAGTGAATGAATCTGATGTTATCTAAATAATTCCAAAAAATCAACTTTGTATTCCAATCAGAGTCCAGACTCGCACAAAAATTCGGTGAACAATATTTTACGTAGAAAGAAAACAAGTATTTGCATAAAAAATTATTTTATTATAATAAAATTTTATTGCAGAGTAGGTACCTATTACATATTCAACAAAATTGACAACTTTCTATTTTTCTTCTGACTAGTTCTGAAGTTACTATTACTATTTTTCATAACATAATATATTCTCAGTCGTATAAACAATTTCATCAGATAAACATAGGGAAAGTTTTCACAGGGGTGGTTAAATTTTGGAAGACTTTTATATATGCACTGTTGATTTTTCTAAGTGAATATACTGAAGAATATAGGAATACTATAGCATCTACCAGTTTACCTCGAGAATGGGGTTTAGGTTCCAGAAGACGTAATCCATCAGAAATAAAAATAGCAGAGTATCCAATAAAGCGATTCAGACCCATTCTGAGGGGAAATTTTGATCCGAGACCCAGAGATTATACTAGGATAATTGATACAAATAATTTCATTTCACAACTGCAAGCAACTAAAGAGGATTCAATGTTTTTAACAATTTTACATCCGAGTTACGAAGATTTTTTCTATTCTGAAGAGGAAACCAACATACTCAGATTGCAATGCCAGAACTACTTGAAAAATATCAGAAATTTTGCACTAAAGCAAGAGTCAACACTATTTGTTGTTCCTGGAACAGAATTCAGAAGAGTGGCTTAGGTGGAGGACATTCTATATAACATCAACGAGTGCAAAGATTGTAGCAACGCAGTTGATTTCTAATAATGCCAAAAAGAATTTTCTTTTAAAGAATCTGTGGAGAATGACTAGACCAGTCACAACGAGAGCTATGAACTATTTGAGCAACTGGAGTTCCTCCTATTTCTTTGTTTAGTAACTTTCCTTTGATAATTCAAGCGAGGATATATCAACCTGTCCATAACAGACTCGTCTAAGAAGGAATACAGTATTTCAAAACGATGGATGGTTAATCCAGTAAAATATTTAAAGCGTTTTGGATTTTTTTTCATATTATTGTACGAAAAAGTGTTTTCATCAATTGGTATGGTCTTAATTGATTTATCCACAGAAATATTCATATTTGATTCTGGTACCGTAAGGATAACATCTTATTCATCGTTTCCTTCTTCGATTGTAATAGCAACAAGGTCTACTACAGTTGCTGGTACAGGAGAATGTGGTTGTAGTGCTGCAGTTGCTGGTACAGAGGAGAACGTGGTTCTAGTGCTGCAGTTGCTGGTACAGGAGAATATGGTACTGGTGCAGAATCTTTGGTGAATTTTCCCATGAAATGTTTACTACATATGTATACTTCTTTGGTCAAATTATCCAAAGAAAGTTTGTCATTGCCACAGAGCTTATAATAAAATTTTATTGCAGAGTAGGTACCTATTACATATTCAACAAAATTGACAACTTTCTATTTTTCTTCTGACTAGTTCTGAAGTTACTATTACTATTTTTCATAACATAATATATTCTCAGTCGTATAAACAATTTCATCAGATAAACATAGGGAAAGTTTTCACAGGGGTGGTTAAATTTTGGAAGACTTTTATATAAATTGTATAAATGATTGGCAGGACTATTTGTTATATACTTTTCAATGTTTACATAAAATATTTTCTCCAATGTGTATATGAAGTGGTAAAAGGTTTCATGAGGATTTTTCAACCCCCCAAAGACATGTTTGTCATTATCATATGCCTTCAAGTGGATAAATAAATTTGATTCATCGCAATCATCATTTCCTTTGGAATAATGCTCACAGGTTGGGCAAGAATGAATTTTCAAGCATTGATGGATTAAGTAGCCAGCAACATATTTAAAGGCATTTTGTTCTGGCACAGGTTTTTCCTGATAATCGCATTCAATTCTAAAGTCTTCAATGTTATGACTATCACATTCCCTTTGATCTATAAGTGAATATTTTGAATTTTGAAATCAGAAAGACTCGTTAAAAATACACCAAAGTCTTCTTCACAATTCATTGATTTGGAATGAATGTAATTTAAAATGAATAATTTTCTGAATGCCCTTGTAAATTGAATAGGTGTGGGATTTACTGCATTTCCACTTTGCTGCCTAATACGCCCAAAAAAGTTCTCCAAAGCATCTTGGGTTATTTTTCTGGTGAAAAGGAAACTGAAACCCTCACTTTTTAATAATTCCCATAAACCAATCAAAGAATTTATGGAAATAATCCAACAATTAATGAATTTTACCTTGACGCGTTTCAATCCTTTGTAAACTTTGAGTTGCTGTAAATAAATTTTCATATCTTTCAAAAAATCCAATTGATAAGTGTCTCCCTTGAAAGGCTTATTGAATTTTTTTGGGCTAGATAATGTTGACGAATTGAATATATCAAAGAGTTTGTCAAATTTTGCTATAAGTTCCACTGTAGCCATAGCAGTTCCTGGTAATTCCTTCAAATGAACATATGTTTCAAGAGAAGCTGCTACAGTGTTGCTTATTACTTGAGTTGCTAGCTTGACTTTCATTTTTTCAAAATTTGTAGGTTCCACATGCGACTTAGTCAACTTTGGTGCTAATCTATTCATCATGGATTTATCTTTACCATAAAAAAGTTCTATATATTTCCAAGAAGTTGATTTGTCTTCCCAAGCGAATTGATTCATGAGCAGATTGTTTCTTACTGCTTTGATTAAATGACAAGCGTCAAAAAAATAAAACATCTGCTGCCCACCTAAAATGATTTTGGAATTAGTTTGGTCTACACCCAACCCTTCCGCCAACTCCAACACGTTTGATCCCATATCACTAACAAGTCCAACAACGTTCAAACCAACATTAGCCAATTCTCTCACAATAATGTCTAGCAAACTTTTCATGTCAATTGCATTATAACCTGTCGATGATAAAACATATGCAACTGGTTGTTTCCATCTTGCTTTAAGTCCGCAAACCATGAGAACTGCAGCTGATGAAGCTGGTACAACAGACTTTGTACTTCCATTGTCTTCTAAACCAATCACTTCATCAGAAGCATAGTTATAAAACAAATTTGTCTTGATGGACATTTCATCAACGCATATAGTGCAAAATCTATCCTGTGGAGTCATATGCTGCACCTTCAGTTTCAATATGTCAAATAAAACTTTGTTGTATCCAGGAGAAAACTTGATTTTTTCCACAAACAATGAGAGGGATCTTGTAGAAGGTAGTAAAAACATTCTCTGTAAATATGTATAGCAACGAGGGCCCAAAAAATAAATGGTAAGGGCAAATCGTTTCAACTCCTCTGTATATCGTCTCCCAAATTTATTGGCTTTGGTCAAATTAACTTGAGCCTTAATGAATCGAGCTACTTCAGGAGTCAGATATTTTTCTGTTAGTTGGAAAAAGCCTTCTTCAGATGGCTCTACAACTTTTTCTAATTCTTCTTTTAGTCTCTTGTTTTCCGCTTGAAGAGCTACAATTTTTTTCTTGAGTTTCAGTTTTCTTGGGGAATGGCTGGAAATAAATTTTGTTGTTTGTGTTTCAACTGACGAATGAATTGGTTGCCGTACCTCAGAGCATTCTACTGTTGAAGGTGTGTGAGTATCAGAGGCAGCGGAAATTGTGATATCCTGCAATACTGTTATCCTCTTGGATGGTATAGGGTTGGCTTGACTTGGTACACTTACAAAATCCATATGATCTATTAAAAAATGTTTAGTAAGTAATGAGAATGCAAAGGTTCCTGTCATTTATATTGAAAAGGCTTTCAATAGAATGAAAAAAACATCAAAGAGGAAATAAGTTGGCACTCACCTTGTACTTGAAGAGCTTCACACTTGATAGGCACTGCACTAGGAAGTAAACGTGACTTTTCAGAAGGATTATTGTACATACAATTTTCAAAATGCATGCTACAAACTCTAAACTTATCGTAGAAATCGCTTACTGGTATCACATTCAAAAGTTCTTCTCGTCCACAAGCTTGTACCCAACGCATGCACCTGAAATGTAACATGTAACTTGTATTTGATACAGAAAACAATAACTTTGCTTGAAAGTGGTTGACAATGTTCCTTGCTGAATGGGAATGGTTCGGACTTCCATTATCTATATTATTACTATTAACTCTAATGATGACAGTCATCACCCGAAGACGATTGAGGATACCAGCAATTGAAACGTGGTGAGTACACTCAACTTGAAACTTGGTTTCATTATTCATCTTAACATTTCATTTATTTCTTCATTTATATTTTTGAGTAATGATTCACATTCAGTATGTCAATTTTCTTGTCACAATATTATTTCATTGATTGCTTTATTTGAATTCGTTTGTATTTTTATCCTTTCATTCAACAGGTTTCAATTAGAGTTGATAATATAGACAATGGAAGTCCGAACCATTCCCATTCAACAATAACTTTACTTCACATTGTCGCAATCAATTCTTGTATACATCTACTGTGTAATCGTCGCAAAACAATTTTGTTGATACGTAGGATACTAATCAATGAATGAATATATTCTATGACACTATAATCCAGAATAAATTCTACTTACATTGTTTCATCTTTAGGAACTCTATGAAATTTTAAAATTTCTGTTGAATCAGAAGATGCACGCCTTCCGCAGTTTTGGTACATGCAACGAAATCCACTTCTTTTTTGCTTATCCATTCTCAGCTTCAAATTCAATTGAAACGGAATCCAAATATTATAATCCTCAAAAGTCGAATAAACTGTTCAAAACGCTATAATGGAGAACACTGTAAACACACAAATACTACTAATGGACACAGACAGAACACCTATTATATACGTACACATTATTTGTTTCATCGACAGTCCGATGGTGATGGTAATCTGTTATAATCATTTTAATTAATGATTTGATTGACGAAATTGAACATCGGAGAGTAGGTAATCTGTTTGTTTACCTCATAATCACAGCTGATCTGTGTCATAATTCTGACAGCTTTCAAAGTGGGTTTTAAATTGGTGTGCAACTCTATCTCTGTTTAATTTCGTTTGTCTTGTCTAACCTTCCTATCTGTAATTCTCTAATCTGTGGTCATAATGTGTTACGTCATCAGTTATATGTGTTGCATACTTAGATTCCGTAGGTAATCAGTTTTTGAATTCAATTTCGGTTTATTTCTCACTTGACAATTCTCAATTCAAATTATTTATCTTAATGACAACTTATCTATTTTTTTTGTTTTTTCAATATAGGATGTTCAAATTAAAAAAAAATAAGTACAACATTCGAATACTAAAATTCGTCCTCAACAAATCCTATGTTTTCATTCAATGACCATAGCAATTTTCCATTCACTTCAACTGAAGCAATAGATTATTCAAAAATTGGCATTGAAACAATTTGGACATCATTGTTGTCTTAGGTATAAGATTTGACATTCCTTCAAGAAGTATTATATCTCACATTGAGAATAAATGGGTGAAAAGGGCTTTAAAAAATCGCAAACACAAATCAACAGATCAACAACTCCCTCACTGTAAAACGGATTTTTGGGTATGCAAATATGCAACAAGTGATACATTGTGACGTCACTCGTACGTGGTGACGCAGTTGCCCTTAGTTTAATATGTTCATGCCGTTTTAGGCGTGGGGATCAATCCTCTCACTCAAATGCCCAGTCCATACTATTAGGTCAATGTTTCAGACGTGGATTCTTGTTGATTATCATTGTCATTAACCTGCAAAAAATATATTTTGAATTATTTTAAACTCTTGTATTGAAAGGTAGAAGGAATCAGAGAAACTCATGTTAAATATTACATGCTATGGTGCTAATTGATTAACACAATCAACATACTTGAATTTATTTTTGAAGAATCCTTTGACACGTTCAACTCAAATGAATTTTTATTTGTCAACCTCGTGCAGATACTTACGAATCATGTGTTTCTTGAAGAATTACGTCCCACCGATATTTTTTATTAATAATTAATTATTAAATTTGTTAGCACTCTAGCATTACTTTTTTATATCTTTATTCGGTTCATAAATGATGACATAAAAAGTATCAGGTTTTTGACAGCGGTGCGGTATTTCTTTCTGGTGTGAATAAAACAGAGAAAGCAATAACCGCTTGAGTGATTCCAAAATGAATCGAGAACGGCTTAGCCCCTTCGAATTAGACTATTTTCATTGCACGTTGCCAAAATTATTAAGATTCTAACGTCAGCCCATATATTAAATTTTGAATGCGCGCGCATCCAAATTATGATAGATTACGATTCTGATAGAATCCGTTATGATATTTTACGAATTCTATGGTGTACGATTTCTATCCTGTACGATTCTGATGGTGTCCCGTTATGATATATTACGAATATGATTTTGTCACGTTTCTATCGAATACGTTATGATAAAATACGTTATGATAAAATACGTTATGACGAAGTACGTTCTGGTAATGTACGTAATGATAGTATACGTTTCTATAAAATACGATTTCTATAAAGTACGATTCTGATATTATACCATTATGACGCATTACGATTTCTACCATGTAGCGTTATGATATGGTATATTATGATGCAATATATGGACCCGTTCCAGGGGTTCCAGCGCTCGATCACTCCGCCGGTAGGGATCACGGATAATAGAGTATACGGTCGTTCAGTGCCACGTCATTGACTTGTACATCTCACTGGGTAACCAATCAGAAAACATGATTGTCAGCCGGTGTCATTTTTAAACTTCAGCCCTGCTCAAATCATGTTTTCTGATTGGTTACCAAGTGACATGTACAAGTCAATGACGTGGCATTGAACGACCGTATACTCTATTATCCGTGGGTAGGGATAGGGTTTGTTCATTTGTGTCAGTGAAGCTGATTGGAGCATTGACGTAATATAACATGGACTTGGTGTCGCTCAACCCTCAAATACAAGTTCTTGCGGCCCGAACCAACTAAGGGCATCTGCGTCATAGTCGTCATCGTCATAATGTGTTACGTCATCAGTAATATGTGTTGCATACTTAGATTCCGTAGGTGATCAATTCTTTTCTGGTATCCTATTGATTCTTGAATATTCACTAGATTATTGAAAAATATTCGAGAATGGGACCAAATGAAATTATGGTACATATTGAAAATTTTCAATAGTCAATATTTTCGGGTATTGAATAGGTAATATATTTCAATAAACCACTAGGTACCTACAAGATATTTCAGGAATATCAGTGGTGCCTCATTATTTTCTTCTATAACAGTTACTTTCAATAACCAATGTTTAGTGTTATTCAAGATTCACTAGACTAGCTTATGATTCGTATACATAGTATTCCTTGTTTCTCATATATAGATTTTAATCGATATTGGTCATTTTTTCACGACCTTCACTGTAATGAAATGTTCAATTCATATAGTTTTCAGTATGTGAATTGAAAATTTGTTTTTTTTTAATTATAAATATATCATGCATTGAAAATCCACTCTTATGATTTCGACTTTAAAAAAATCCTATGTTTTTATTCAATGACCATAGCAATTTTCCATTCACTTCAACTGAAGCAATAGATTATTCGAAAATTGGCATTGAAAAAATTTGGAAATCATTGTCGTTTTAGGTATAAGATCTGACATTCCTTCAAGAAGTATTATTTCTCACATTGAGAATAAATGGGTGAAAAAAGCTTCAAAATATCGCAAACACAAATCAACAACTCCCTCACTGTAAAACGGATTTTTGTCTATGCAAATATGCAGCAAGTGATACATTGGGACGTCACTCGTAAGTGGTGACGCAGTTGCCCTTAGTTTAATATGTTCATGCCGTTTTAGGCGTGGGGATCAATCCTCTCACTCTAATGCCCAGTCCATACTATCAGATCAATGGATTGGAGTAGCTATTGCCAAACGAGAAAGACAGATGAATCACTAGTGTTAGAGTGAGATGAACAGATGTAAAAATGCTGCTTGGATCAAATTTACTGACACAAATGAACAATCCTAATCCTATCAATTTATGAAATGGTGGTCCCAAAGTGGAACCACTGAGCCACAAAGGGTTAAAAGCTGTTCGACAGCGGCTGAGTGTTTTGCTCAGCGTAGAAATTTGTCGCTTTCGAAAAAGCGGATCGCGATTTTGACATTGACATGTCATTTTGAGATATGAGTTACCTACATTTTTTAAAAATTATGGTTTTCTTTTACTTAAGGAGATTCAGGATACTCATTGAGGACATATTCGCAGGCTCATTTCTCAAATCCCATGCCCAACTCTCCGGAAGCCCTATATAATGCAGCATCATACCAGAAGCGCCATTGAATGTTGTAATGGGTTATTGAAGGCAGGATTTTGGTGTTTATTAAAACACGGAGTACTCCATTACAAACCCTCAAAAGCATCAACAATAAGAAATGCTTGTGCAGTCTTGCATAATTTTTGTGTAGAACACAATAGTGATTTGCCACTACCTGAAGAAATAAATATTTTGGGATGTTTCATTTAGATCATTGAGAAATCAACTGGTAGCAAATTATAAAAGGCAACTTTGAGTCTGAAAAAATTCGTTGGTTGAAAATCTTTCAGTAAAAAAAATTGATGCAATTCGTGAGAGTGATTGAATATGTCCAGATATAATTTTAAAATATACCAGTTTTTTAGATCAGAAACACCCGCTATGCATGAGGTCAGATATATCTAGAATATTTTTAATACATTTTCGTTTCTAATCTATTGAGTTGGGTGTAAGTTACATTACTTGTAATTACCAAAGACATTTTTGTAAGGTGTAGCAATAAATGAAACAAAGTATTTTGAAATAATTTTCAATCATAACAACTATATATAACTAATAAATAACACAACATTTTCTTAAGCTTGTAGTAAACGACTC
Source organism: Zygogramma bicolorata (assembly GCA_032362365.1). Lineage (NCBI taxonomy): Eukaryota > Metazoa > Arthropoda > Insecta > Coleoptera > Chrysomelidae > Zygogramma > Zygogramma bicolorata. The sequence goes on from JAVJAQ010004217.1 coordinate 117,722, forward strand.
GGTGAAAAAGTGAATAAAAAAAGTAACATATGTATATCATTCTTGTTTAACCTTATTAAATAACTCAATAACAGTATAAAAATCACTGTTAAAACAAAAAAGTAATTATTTCCGATTATTAGATGAGCAATCAGTTTTAGCAGCTGCTATTTCTTTTTCAACTACAACGTCTTCTTTTTCAACTTGTAGTTTTTCTTGTTTAATTCGAGTATTTTCTTCTGAAATTTCAGTTCTTTCTTTGTAATAATCTCTTTTAAGCCCAGTTTAATTGTATTTCTTGAGAAATCTTGTAATGTTTCATTTAATCTTTTGGATTTTGTGGCACCTTCTACTGAGGGTCTCTATTATAGATTCTTCATTTTCATCTTGAACTTCGGGTTCAAATAAAACTTGAGAGAAAAATTATAGTCTCCTTCGATTTCCATGTGGTCCAACATTTCTCTAATTTTTGCTTCGTAGTCAGATGTTTCTGGTAATGGAAGACCTCCTCCTGTACCGGTTTCATATATTTCCGTCTCAGATACTTTTTGATATTGCTCTTCAAATCAAGCCATGTCTAAAATATTTTTTTTATTTTATTCATTCAATGGTATGGTGAAACTCATTGAAACACTATAAAAAAATGTTATATCCTGATTACCTTTTTCCAAGTATTTGCATCCTTATGGGTTCCACGTATAACATCCCCGATTTTATTAAGGTGGGTGGCCAACTCTTCCAATCGATCAGCAATAATTTTCTTCCATACTTTATTAGTTTGTTTTGAAAGAGATTTATTTTCTATAGATTCAAACAACGTTTCCTTCTGCTGTTTATTGACAAAAATTTGTTTACTACAATCAGCCATCACTAAAAAATACAATAGTTGGGTGATCACATACTCAGTGTTATTAGTGTAGGTATATCAAAAGAAGGTAATATTTTATTGACTATTTCAAATATTATTGTATCGAAATGCTGATATATTTATAATTTACTAAGCATGCCTAAGACTAAACTTTACCCGTTAAGAAAACTCTAAGAAGCCAACCTCAAAATTTGCTTATTTGATAGATATGCCATCGTTGCCATAGTGTATCATTCGAATTAAATTCATTTAAGTGAATTTATGAACGTTTCTTTTCACTACAATTGAAAACTAGGTATGCATTTCGGAGGTCAATTTAAAATCGAAATATATCAAAGGTGAATTGACTTTCACATATATTCAAAACTAGCCCCCCTGGGGCCTATTTCAAGAATGTACAAGTCTCGTAGCTACAAGAGAAACACAAAGAAAGACTATGAATAATTGTTTTTTACTCGTTTTTTACCTGTACCTGCATTCTTTCTCTAGTAGCTACAAGACTTGTAATTTCATGAAACTGGCCCCTGGTCTTCCTAATATTAATATTGGTTGTATGATTACATCTTTATATTATTTTTCATAATATTTTTGTGCATAAACACCAAACAAAAAACAATTTGGTTATGTTTTTGAATGCTTTGACTTTTGATCGGCTGCATTGACCTAATAGTATGGACTGGGCATTTGAGTGAGAGGATTGATCCCCACGTCTAAAACGGCATGAACATATTAAACTAAGGGCAACTGCGTCACCACGTACGAGTGACGTCACAATGTATTACTTGTTGCATATTTGCATACCCAAAAATCCGTTTTACAGTGAGGGAGTTGTTGATCTGTTGATTTGTGTTTGCGATTTTTTAAAGCCCTTTTCACCCATTTATTCTCAATGTGAGATATAATACTTCTTGAAGGAATGTCAAATCTTATACCTAAGACAACAATGATGTCCAAATTGTTTCAATGCCAATTTTTGAATAATCTATTGCTTCAGTTGAAGTGAATGGAAAATTGCTATGGTCATTGAATGAAAACATAGGATTTGTTGAGGACGAATTTTAGTATTCGAATGTTGTACTTATTTTTTTTTAATTTGAACATCCTATATTGAAAAAACAAAAAAAATAGATAAGTTGTCATTAAGATAAATAATTTGAATTGAGAATTGTCAAGTGAGAAATAAACCGAAGTTGAATTCAAAAACTGATTACCTACGGAATCTAAGTATGCAACACATATAACTGATGACGTAACACATTATGACTATGACGACTATGACGCAGATGCCCTTAGTTGGTTCGGGCCGCAAGAACTTGTATTCGAGGGTTAAGCGACACCCAGTCCATGTTATATTACGTCAATGATCGGCTGTCGCTGTCAAGAGCTACGCATTCAGGCGAACGAAGCCGCTGAGCAACAGCGGCCACAGGCCACAGCATGCTGAGTGGTTGAAGTTAGCCGCTGGGACCTTCTGAATGTACCCAGACTTTGGTTCAGAAATGACGATTGGACTCCACAGGTAAATTCATTTATTATTTATAGCCTAAAACTTCGAAGTGGTCGCCATCTATATATTTTTTTTGAACTAACCGGAAGGTGAACAATAAATATCAATGCTATGGAGTCTTATGAGTGTTGGATTTGAAATTATTATTTTGGGAATATTTATAATTTAATACGGTACCGAAGTGCGAAGAGTGAGATAGATATGAAGTGTTGTTGTGGTTTACAAACCAAAATGCAAGTATTCCTACAAAATCGAGGAAAATGTGCTCGGTGTCTCAGTGCTCATTATATAATACTAGTACTATTTCACTACATAAATTTTTCATTAACGACAAAAGCTTTGTCTCGGGAGGAAAAATATATTGAAAATTAGTAAACCAATTACTGAAAATATGTTGGAAAGTAGCCTTCACTTTCTACAGCGTCTGAAGATAAAGTTTAGAGAACGTTTCAGTTCCCACTTTGAAGCCATTTTCAAGACTTTATGATATAATATTTATTAATATACAGTGAAGCAAAGTATGATCACATATATTTATGTAAATAAATCATAGTTTTCTAGTCTGTTTTTATCCTTTCACACTATCCCCAAATTAGTCAGTAGAATAACTGCCAAGAAAAAATTGTATCTCCTTGGTTAGACAAATTTTTTTAAACAGCATGATTCATTCATGATTGGTAAGATTGGAACCTTTGGTGTGAGATCAGTTACCCTAACACCAAAATAATATCACTTGATATTATCAAATTTTTTCTGAAAATGATAACCTTGTTAACGAATTGAATAGTTAGTCGAGTGATATCAGTTCAACGTTAGGGTTGTTGATCTCTATAAATCAATGATTCATTCCACTGATTCATTGGCATCCATTGCTTCAATCCTTCGAAAAACAAGATTAGTGCGTTGGAAGTGGAGTACCCAACCTATTTCTTCAGCTTTTTTTTGAAGGAGTCTTATGTTCTATAAGTTTTCTTCAAAATACTCAGTAATGAATTATACATGTACAGAAAAAGGTTTTGTAGCAAAACAAAAATCAGGTATTTCTCATAATTTATTTGAATAGTGAAAATAAAGTATTTGTTGAAACACTAATCGGTGACATGTTTTATTGAATCATATAATATATTGATCCTTTATTTAGCACAAAAAGCCGATTATATGCAAAAATTTCATGAAAATTAACTTCTACTTCTATATAATATTTAGGAAATGACATTACCTACTTATTAACATAATATAATAAGAAGCAGGGCTATTCACTAAGTAAAGTGGTTATCGCAGTTGCTAACCGTCGTAGCAACTCTGATAATAACTTGCCATAATGACGGTGGTGAGCTGTTTTTCCTTAACAAGATATCTAAAGCAGTGGCCTGTGAACCACTACTAACAGCAACTGGTCATTATAGTAGCAACTTAACTTGAAAAGTGAAAACCAATTTCGCGCTTAGCGACTGACCTTGAACATAACGACAATTTTTAGTCGCTATCCATAACAACTCTGCTTAGTGAATAGCCCTAAAGGGTTGCAATATGTTTGCAGAACCCAGATAAACCCGCTTTGCAGGAACATTGGCATTTACATCCCTCATCAGTCAGCAATAAATTGATTTTATGTTGTGGATGCTCTACTAAAGCTCTATGTTCGCAAACATAAGCTCCTTATTTTTTATGGTTACTTTCTTCCACTCCACATTCAATGATATGCCCTGCTTTGAACACAGCTTCACCCTCTTTCAACGGTCTAGCTCTGCTTCCTATGTAATCCAGAATACTACGTAGCTCCAATTCTATAATAGACATTTTGATCTGGAATGTAGGTAGGTGAATAAGTTCAAATTATAACACTCACGAGTAAAATGTGGCTGTAATACTAGCCAAACATGTAACTACCTTGGCACGCAAAGCAACTGAAGACGTTTAAACAGTAATTATCACTTAACAAGTCCTCAAGAATGCAAAACATGAACTAATAGTACCATTACTTCAAATGGCCAAAATTTGTTGTTCACCCTAAAGTGAAGCCATCTTGGATTTAGCAGCGTCATCTAGCGGTTGACGATTTTTGCCTATACAGCACAGGGATTCTTATTCCTCGATTCGATCGTCGAGTAGCTTAGACTGTGGCTGTACCATGCGCTGTGCCGGTACATCCGCATATTCTAATCCACTCGACAATCGAATCGAGGAATTGGGAATTCAACATAAGGAGTACTCCCTCTGGTGTCAAATTTTGAAACTATTCATAAGTACATTGAAATCGTTGTTTACGTTTAAATTCCTAAGACTCTGTGCATTCTGGTCGTTGTTTTTGTATATTTTTGTGATTATTATTATATGATACGTAATAAAAATCTTGTACATGTATATGGTAGATATTCAGGATATTCTGTTTCTGTTGACTGTTACTAGTTTTCAGATGTAAATGAGTGCTTCAAGTTCAAACCATTATTGTTGTGTACCTCAATGTGACTCTTGGGCAAAACGGCAAAGTAGTACTGGAATAAGTTTTCATCTTTTTCCGCGGGAAAATGAAAGAATCGTTATAGTGCAGACTAGTCTAGGATTAAGAGAGTCTATAGACAGATGGCGGGCCTGGATATATCCCTGTGCAGTGGTTAAAGCCGCTTCACAAAATTTGACATTTCAACATGGAAAACTGTCAATTTTTTTTGCAGCGGCTTTAAGCGCTGTAAGCTGTGATGATATTTGCAGCTTTCTTTTTGGGAGTTTCAAGCCCCGGGGCAGCTAATTTTAGCTTTACCATTGGTTGAAAAATGACATGTGTCAAACTCCACCAAAAGTGAAGCTAGAATTAAGAGCCCCGGGGCTTGGAAACACTCAAAAAGAAAGCAGCAAATATTTGACATGACAACATTGACAACCTCCTTGACAGAGGTGCGCGTATGTTGAGAGGACCGTTAACATAATTTCAAAATCAAAACAAATCCAGAATTTTCACATGCAATTTATTGTTGGTATTTGCATTTGGCTTGAGTACTACAACTTTCTTTCGTGTAGTGTGTGTGTACATTGTGGGTTAAAAGTGGAACTGCTGACAACTCTTAATAGTGCGCCTAGAGACTCGTTTTGAGTGGAATGAATTCCTTTCTATGATGAATAAAAGCAAACGAGGAGTGCCAAAGTAAAGTATTTGATCATTTAATGACTTCACCTATTATTGCATGAATCTGTTGATCTCAGTCTTTTATTTCTTTACCGAGTTCTTTACTAATATTGTTTGATAGCATGCAATTCATTTCATTAAAAAAATGTCTAATCTAAGATATGAAAGGCCTTAGATCTTTTTCTCGTAAACTATTTAAGTGTTAAATAAGGGCGGATTTAGTGAACGTATAATGCATTATTCAGCAGATAATAATAATAATGCTGAATGCATAACTCAAATCACTAAGGAAAATCACATCTACTAACTGAAAACCGAGCTGAAAACTGCCACTTCTGATATTTCATTATTGCTTTGGTATATTGAACAAAACTCATTTAGGTGACCGAATTGAATTTTTTCAACTGGGAAAGGCAATTTTTGGTTATTTGAGTTATGCATTATGCACTTAATTATGCATTATGAAATCACTAAATCCGCCTCAGTAAGCTTTAAGTAATGAGAGATGGAAATTATCCTACTTTCTTATAACAAGTGCGTAAACGTTCTCATTGAAAAGTGAAGGTTGAACTTCTTATAGCTTATTACTTGAAACAGCTGCTTACATCTGGTGTAACATTAACAAATTGGAGTTGAGGGGTGCGTTGCCTTCTACCCACATTCTGTAACATCCACAGTCTCCGAACATACCCGAATGATGCGTGTTGCAAAATGCATTGTGGGCATATCGGCAAGAAGGATGAATTTGCAAAGGTTGAATCATTCAGGTATGTTCGGAGACTGTGGGTATAAGGAAATATGGGTGAAACAATACTTTTTACTGAGCTTGTGTTAGATTTTCAATTTCAAATCTTCCATATCAATTGAACAGCCATAGCCTCCATATAGTCCAGTCTATGACCATTTTCCCGTGTATTTATCCCATACAGCACCGATTCGCATAAAAATTTGGATTCAGGATCTACATACACTCTTTTTCAAAATCTACCCTGTGTCGAGGGTTGCTTTCTCCCTGGGGGTGGGGATACCACCCCTTCTTGGGGGTGAAAAATTTTTCATTGAAAATACGTGCGGAAATCAATAGATTGGCTAATTCTAAGCACTTTTTGTTCAATGAAGTTTTTTCTGGAAAGCAATACTTTTCGACTTATTCGCGAGTGAAATTGACGGTTTTCAGTCAAAAAAATACGTTTTCAAATCCTTTTTCGCGAATAACCGGAAAATAATGCATCTAATCGAAAAATCTGCAGAGAGCAAAATTATAGCTTTCGAAAAAACAAAGGCGACTGTTTATTTGTGATTTATGCAAACCCACTACAAACTGAATAATTGCTTGTTGAAAGTTGATTGGTATTTCCAAACGCCAAAATGGAAAGTTTCTACGTACAATAATCAAAAACCAATGCATTTTTAGGGAAAAACTAATTGGACCTTTTTTGAAGTCCTTCAAAAATCCTTTATTTTTGTTATTTATAAAAGTTTCTAGCATCAAAACTGACAGAGGTATGAAGGAAATAATGTTGAATCCTATTTTTTCCATGTTTTTGGTTTTTTCCCATAACTCGCTTAGTCTTCAAGCAATCAAATCCACCAAAAAAGTATTTTGTACCTTTTTTCAAGAGCTATGAGCTCATTCACATTATTTTTTGTTTCAGATTATATTTTTGAAAAGGTTCATGCTGAAATCTCAATTTTTTCCGAAACTACGTACTTTGAATTGATGAAAAATTCAGAACTCATTGAAGGAACATGAATGAAGTGAATTATGGAGTAACAACGATTTTTTCAAAGGGGGGAGAAGAGAGGAAGAGTTATTCACAATTTTTTTTCAACGGAAAAATGGGATTCAACATTATTTCCCTCATACCTCGGTCAGTTTTGAAGCTAGAAACTTTTATAAATAATAAAAATGAAGGATTTTTGAAGGACTTCAGAAAAGGTCCAATTAGTTTTTCCCGAAAAATGCTTTGGTTTTTGGTTATTGTATGTAGAAACTTTCCATTTTGTCGTTTGAAAATACCAATCAACTTTCAACAAGCAATTATTCAGTTTGTAGTGGGTTTGCATACATCACAAATGAACAATCACCTTTGTGTTTTCAAAAGCTATAATTTTGCTCTCTGTAGGTTTTTCGATTAGATGCATTATTTTCCAGTTATTCGCGGAAAAGTATCTGAAAACGTGTTTTTTTTTACTGAAAACCGACAATTTCACTTGCGAATAAGTCGAAAAGTATTGCTTTTCAGAAAAAACTTCATTGAACAAAAAGTGCTTAGATTTGGTCAATCTATTGATTTCCGCACTTATTTACAATGAACATTTTTTCACCCCCAAAAAGGGGTGGCATCCACCCCCAGGGAGAAAGCAACCCTCGGCACGGGGTATATTTTGGAATAGAGAGTAAGTAGAACCTATATCCAAATTTTCATACGAATCGGTGCTGTATGGGATGAATACACAGTTTACACTTTTTTCACCGTCATAGACTGGAGTAATATGAAATTCATTCACAATGAACTGAAAATTATCCCTGTAGAAGGTAGATACTAGTGTGATCACATTCATAATTGGAATCAAAACAAATGTGAGAAGTGAACTGTTCTTCAGTAATCTTACTGAAAAAACCTTCATCAACTCATCTATTTTTTTGATACATTCAAGGTGGATTCAAGCAAGCCAACTCAACTTATGATTAACTTATCAACTCGGAAAAATAAATCACCAGGATTCAATGAGGGCATTCAGACAAGTTCTTAACTTGGAAAGTTCCCAACTCTTATCTTTAACTTAAGAAGAGTTGAATTGGCTTGATTGAATCTGCCTCTAATGTTCCCAATTTGTTTTTCAACAGTAGGAGAGATGAAGAGGATAGTGAGGAATCTACCGAAAGCTTGCTATTGGAGAACGAAGTTGAAAAGTTGTTGGTGAGTTCTATACTTGGTTTTGGTACTTCTTTTGTATTCGTTACAAAAAAAATGTTGAGGAATAATTTTGAATTTTGAAATATGTATGTATATATATGCATATATATATATATATACATATATATATATATATATATATATATATATATATATATATATATATATATATATATATATATATATATATATATATATATATATATACATATATATAAAGAGAAAGTGTTATTTGCTATGAAGCAAGATGAATCAGGAAACTGATAAATAGATTATCAAATTCTCTGGTCTATCACAGTTTGTCTTCGATACGAACCCACAGCTGATGAAGGCCAAAGCCAGAAATAGCTAGCTATCTTGTGGTGAGCATTTTGAATTGAATGCAAATTGTGATAGACCAGAGAATTTGATAATCTATTTATATATATATATATATATATATATATATATATATATAAATATATATATTTATATATTTATATATTTATATAAATATATATATATATATATTTATATATCTATATAAATATATATATTTATATATTTATATAAATATATATATATATATATATACACATACATTATATTTCATGCATTTACAATTTATAATTTACATTTATCCTTTGTGAAACACTTTAACGAGTGCGCCCAGAAAGCAGAGCCTCGTACAGGCAAAGGTCCGCTTATTATCTTGGATGCCGAAGCGCTCCGAGGCGTCTAACTGTTTTTTATGGTAGAGAATGTGCTATTTCAACTTTTAGTATAGGCTAATATCATACTGAAAATGTGCTATTCGGGGGGGGAACTAATTATTGGTGGAAAATGTTGAGTTAGGTGCCAGAAACAACCCATTAAAATTCCCACACCCCGAGCCCTGTGCTTTCTTTTCTGTGGCATCTTTTAGCCCCTCAAAATGAATTTTTCGCGATTATCTCGAGAAAATCCACTCATAGGAAAAAAATTTTGATCCACAATTGTTCCCTGTGAAATTCTACATGGGACGGACTACATGAAAGTTAGTCTGGACCCAATCTTTGTCTGACAAGCTTTGTGAGAAATGAGCAATTTCGTTGTTATGGCATGTATTTCGAAATTAAATGACTGTAGGAAGATATTGTGTGCTATTGAGACCGTGCGATGTGGATAAATGAAGCATTTTTGTGGGACTGTCATTTTAGGAAACACTTTAGGCATAAAAGTTAGAATAAATACGGCCCTAATATGTATCGTGATTATTCGTGAACCCTGACGTTTTGACTAGGTACTGACATTTCTCTATCAGCGCTATTTCATTGAACAAAAATTTCAAGTGAAATATTGGAATAAAGTCATGAGACGAGATGATACAGTTATTTGAGTTCGCTCGCAGTGTAGGGTTCATAAAAGTAACAATACACATGAACAACAAACCAATTTTCCACAATAAATCAATTTTGAGAAGAAATAAGGGGATTTCATCAAAACCAGAGGATCGCTTTTTTTTTTAGTTTTTCTCAATAATTCCAATAATTCATGTTTAGTATAAGGTGATAAAAACAGACTCGACTCGCAATAAAGTGAAGGTGTAGAGGTTTTCTCTGAATTTGTATTTCTTTCGTTTACAAGTTTTCAGGGGGCATTTAGAAAAAAATTGTTGAATTCCGAAGCGATACAACTGATATCTTCTATCATATTACCATCAGCGTTTATACTGTACCCAGAACTTCCATCATGGGACATTCCATTCAGTTCAGAAATGATTTTCCAGAGTGAACGGAAATCGTTCTCACTGTTTATAATCATGCCTTGATAATATTGCTTTTTTATCTCTTTCACAAGTATGTATGACTTTTTTCAGCTATCTTATGAGTTTGAGATAATTCTGGAAAACAGTTTTTAAAGCAAAAATATTTTCTTGAGTTTGAACTTGATTTGCCAATATATTCGGTTATCTACTTTTATTGTTTTTCGGGTAGAATTTGATTTTTGGAAAATTGATTTCAAAATGATAATCCATTAGATTAAAGAAATAGGGAAAAGCTTGATCAAAATCAGTCATATAACTAAAAGTTGACCAATCTTCAATTGATAATGCATTTTGGAAACCTATTATATTTACAGTACTGAAACTTTTTTTATGACAGGTTGCATGGGCTTATGCTTTGTGAAAATACCTAATTCAATGAACACAGACCTATGGTCAGAAAAATCGTTGTTTATAACACAACAAGGACCTTTATTCTCGAAGCTCAAGAATATTTGATCATCAATGTACAATGTTTTGTGCTATACGGGTGGGCCAGTTAACAGTAGTTTTGCAATTGAAACTGGACAAAAGATTTTTCAAGAATTTGAAATTTATTTCCTTGTATTGATCAAGGTTGAAATCACCAGTTATAAAAATTCATCATTAGGTTTGTATATATTTTCTCGTGCATCAGCTAGATTGTCAAGAAATGCACTCACATTACCACAAGGGGACTTATAACAGTTTAATAAAATGTAACTTTTTTTGTTGATACTGAAAGATAATGCACACATCTCTATGTGTTGTTCAATACAGTAAGAACTAACGTCAATGGATTTGGTATTAATAGAAATACTTTTCCAAATTCCAACACCACCTTTTTCTCTCGTAGTTGTACAAAAACCAGTAACAAATTCATAATCATCGATATCAACGCTATTCATAATAAAATGTAAATTGACAAATTTGGGTATTTCAATTCGCAACATGTTCAATTTGGTGGAATTATTAGTATTTATGTTGAGTAAAAACAAATTTTGATTGAAGATTATACCCTCTGAGTATTTTCCTGAGGGCGACGCTATAAAAAACGACTGATAAACGTATTCAATAGAATATTCCAATAAACATATTATTGTATTAAGTACGGTTAATAAATCGTCGCCGGAGTTAAAACTTGTCTGCTGTTCTGGAGAGTCGCACCTACACCGGTAGGTGGCTCTACATATGCCTCGCGTCTGCTGTTCTGGAGAGTCACACCTACGCGGGTAGGTGGCTCTACATATGCCCCGCACTATCTAAGAGTGAAGAACGTATTGAATGCTTTCATGAATTTTCCTTATTTGTTATCGATCGATTGTTGTCTGACCAACGTCGATGATGTCCAAAGACCGAAACAGCTATCCGTTGGTTGACACCTAGAATTGATTTCAAATTGGGAAACAGCGGAGTATTCAATAATTTTGCTACTTGTTTACAACATTTATATATATATTTTCCAAAATTCGTATCAAATATTTCAACTCACCAAATATCTTTTACAGGATGTTGAAGTTGGAAAAAGAAAAAAAGGAATTTTTTTCAATGCTGAAGAAAACAAACGAAAGATTCGAAAGTCATTGATAAAAAGGGCTTTACGAAATGTTGTCAGTAGTACGCCTATGCAGTCCAAGGCAAATATACCTTATTTCCCAACTGACTGTTCCTTGAATATATCTCCCATAAATTCTGATAATGAAACTCAAGATGCTGAAGAAGAAAACAAAAAAAAGTATCCATCAGATCAGGTTACATCTGATAAACCTAAAAGGGTGGAACATAATATAATATCTGTTTCCTCTGATACCTGTGGACCTGAACATGAGTCATCTGGTAGGGCTAGAAGTAGAGACCTGTCATCAAAGACATACTTTACTAGAAGCCAAGGTACAAAATTAGGTGAAAAAATATCGCCTAACCAGCTACAGGAAAATAAACGTATCGGTTCACATAGAGCTGAAGTTGAATTGAAAGTGATAAATTCCAATACTAGAGACAAAACACTCATAAGGCGGCCTTTTACAGGTAGCTCAACAAATGATGAAGAAAAGTTAAAAGAAAAATCATCAAAAGACTCTGAAAGTGATTCAAAATTTTCTTCTCATTCAAAACCTGTTGATGAAAAATCCAACAGAATCGAACTGCAATCTGCTGACAAAACGTACGAAATGACCGAAAAACCATTAGAAACTATTGAAAAAATTGACACATCAAAGAATTCTCATGAAATTGTGGCAAGTGAGTCTGCGAGCCGACCTTGTGATGTCATGAACAAATCATCCATTAGGTCAAAACTTGATGGCAAGTCCTTAAGTTCTGACATAATTCATCAGAAGAACTTGGAAAATGAAAAATCAAATGAAAAACTAGCGAATGATTCCACTTTTTCCCGTACACTGAGAAGTTCTGTGAACAATTTATGTTTGTCGCCTATAGAAGAATCCTCACATGTATCAGAACACATCAGATCACAAATGAAAACGCCTACGAAATCGCCAGCGAGAACACGCGTGAAAACACCAGTGAGAACACCAAGATCTTACAGTCAGGTTAGACAAGATTCTTTGATGAATTCCAGACAAAATGTAACTCTCAGAAAGAGCAATCGGATTGAAAGTAGTGCAAAAAAAAACAGGAATGGTGTAATTGAGGAAAAGATTGAAAGTGGCAACAAAGAGATTAAACAATTTGCAGAAAAATCTTCGAGAATTCCAATTTCCAGAACAAGAAGCAAATCTAGAGAAAAACCTAATAAATCAGAATCTCAGCCCAGAGAGGAAAACTTACAACTTGGAAGCAACAGAAATAGGGAAAATGAAAAAACATTGCCTCAATCTTCACATCACTCAACACTTAGTAGAAGAAAACAGCAGAAGTCCACAATCATTAAGTCATGCGAGAAAATGGATAGCATCTGTGATACTGAAGAAGGTTTGAATATCATCGATAAATCCCAAATCACTTTTCGGCATAGCAAGACTGATGAATCGCTTCATAGGGTAGGTACAAGTACTTCTGAATATTCAAATCCAAATATAAATGAGGTTCCGGCAGAGATTAACAATTCTTTGATTAACAGTTTCGTTGAACAGGATACAGAAAACAGCTTATCTCCACAACAGACATGCTCTTTTATTGGTTGTTCTTCCATATCTACAACAGAATCTGCTCCTAAACATGTTGTTTCTCCATCCTGTTCAGGAAGTAGCAAATTTAATCTGTCGAGAAAAGAAGAAAGATGCAAGAGGCTTGATAATCTCATTTCTAAAATGAGAAAAGAAAAGTCTGGTATAGTCGAGTTGAAAGAAGTCACTCCACAACCACGTTTAAATTCGACTCTGGAGAGCAATTTTATGGCTCAACACAAGCAAGTTCAGACTTCTTTGAATAAATCAAACGAGTTAATCCAAAAACCTGATCCTTTCAAAAAGACTTGTGCCAGAAAAATATTCACCAATGATGAAGGTGAAACCAACTGTCAACTAGATTTGAATAGTCACAATTCTTCAAGTTCTGGAATGACAGATATGAGCAAGGCACTGGAAGAATATGATGAAGTCAATTTATATATGAGTTTGCAAGAGGGACCTATTTACCCAGAGTCATTTGACGATGATATACTTGATTTAGATGGAATGGCTAGGGCTCCTTGGCGATACGAGGTCCAATCACCGTCTCATTCAAACGGCGTCAATCTCAGTTTTTTGAGGAGTGCCTATGAAATTGAGGAGGAGAAGTTACTGAAAAAAAAGCAATCAGACTCTGAGTTTGACTCTTCAAGTAGTAGTTTTAGAAGTTCAGGGAATAAAATAGATTATGTCAGCAAACATAAAAGAAAGTCTGTACCCAGGTCGAGAAGCACCTTTCGCTATTATAAACATAAATCTATGAAGAAAGTGACCCCATCTGCGCGTGGTTCCGACCATGGTAAAGAGAATATTCAAGGTACTTTTGACTACCCCAAGAGGTTGAGCCTGGGGAAAAATCTCCAAGGAGAACCCCATAAAGAAGCTGTTCAAAATGATGTTGAACCAGAGGAAAACACCTTCATTGATGAAATACATGAGAAGATGAAGTTAGATACTAAGAACAAAAGTACTTGCGACAACTTGTTTTTCTTCCAATCAAATAAACTTAGTACCCCCTCCAGAAGTCATACAAAAAAACAAGTGGTTACAGAAAGAATTAATGCTGAGACATATAAAAATCAAAATCAGTCGGAAGGCATTTTTTTTAGTGCAGAAAAAGAGAACCGAGTTCCCATAAATAAAGTGGGAAGTGATACCTCATCTCTTGTGCAAAAAACACAAAATCCTCAGCTAGATTATGAAAGAGTTCATGTGAGTGAACACTGCAGAGATGATGCCACACCTATAAATATTGCAAGGAGAGAAAATATGAAAAATATATCTGAAATTAATGAAAAAAATGTTCCAACTCACTCAGATAGTGAAGACAATATAGATACTCAAAACAACTCCCCAGTAGAAAGTGGTTTGGAAACCGACGCATCTCAGAAGCAAAATGAATCAGCAGATGAAATGAAAAGTAAAAATAAGAAACAAGGTAAGTTTCAAAACAGTTCTCCCAGAATTGAATATAATGGAAAAACAGATACCAAAGAAATGTATGAGAAACACCTTTCATCGTCACAGTTAGATGAGACATTTGATGATCCTGTTGAAATCCTTCCACACGATGATTATTTGGAAAAAGAAGCAAAAGCAGATTCTTCCCCTTGCAAAGAGAAGCAACAAAAGTTATCGGTAGTTTTGAGACGATTATCGGAAAAAACCTTTGAAATAAAGAGGAATAAGATGAGGAGAATTTCGGATAGTGAAGGTGAAGATGATGACAATGTTAAATCCAATAAAAATTCATTCTCTCAAATGAATCATTTCAAAAGATTCAGTGATTTAGCTGTGCCATTGAATCAAACGGCAATGGTGACCATACAAAATTCGCCTGTAACAGTGAATTATTTCGAAAATATTGCTAATGAGGCGCACATCGAATCCCAGCCAAAAACCCTTTTTAACAATAAGAGGACTGGTAATAAGAAAAACGAAGAGTCCCTTTTCAAAGTCCCAGAAACGAAGCTACGTAAAAATACCAGAAAGAGGATTTTCCCAAAGGGCAATAGTGACGGTGAGTTTTTTTCATGGATGAATCAAGATATTGATTTAATCATTTTCAGATATTTGTATTGAGAGTGAATGCCCACCATCGACAGGTAAATAATAATATTTATATTTTTATTAACCATTAAAGAACACTATGTAAACATATAGATAGTGGGAGCGGTATTCGAAAATCTTGCTCTTAAAATATTCTAAATGAAGTGAAAAACACTGTAATGATACTAATTAAGAGTGTAGTTGAAATTTGACTATATGACATATCAAACAATGATACAAGTATTCTGCAATGATTTTTATCAGATATAATTCAATGCTGTTCGTGGTATTAGCCAGGGGAGTAGTTTTCTGACAAGGGTAAGTCCATAAACCTACTGTCTAGGTGTCCGAGACTAGCTTCAAAGTATCTCCTGAATTTGTTGATCTGTTGATGGTTCACCAGTCTGCAAATAAGCTCATCGACTATGTAGGGTAATTTCCTACTTGGAATTGTATGAGTACGGAGCATTTGCTTGAGGGTGCTTTTTGTTCCCGTTGGCGAATGGCGCGATGACGGCCCACTGATATTAGTATAGGATTGATTTTTGATATTGGGAAAACAAAGACTTTCGAATTTTTGGTTGGGACTCACCTTGCTCTTATGATGAACTGGCGTTTTGTTTGTGCATGCCAATTATTTAAAATCTATTCTGGCATTTGTATTACCGAAAACTCCCGCGGGAATTGCACCTGTTCATAATTCAACGCGCTTCATCGTATTTGGAAGCAACCTACTTTGTAAGTATTTGAGACTGGCTATTTTTTCCTACGGCTATAACACAAAACTGCTCTATCTTAACTGTTCTTGCTAAAACAATGATAGCATGATCACTTCATTGTGGTACGGTTGTAGTTATTATTACACAATAAATCAGGTCTCCCATAGAATGTCAAAGTTCAAGCAATGACAAATCTATATACTTCTTAATTGTACCTAAATGGAAACTTTGAAAGATAGTGAATCTGTAGTTCATGTTATATGTTAAATCATTTCGGTATTATATAGCCGTAGAAAAAGTATAGTTTATAACTCGCATGGAACCTAATTTCCCACTCATACGATTTGCAGCATGTCATAGGCGTAGGCGTCATACCCGTGGGATATGAATATCATTTATTGCTCATCAAACAATATACTATTATAATTTTCATGATTTTGTTCAGTTGTCTGTGATGAAAAATATATAAATATATTGATATGAAATATCGATTGGGCATTTTTCAATAAGTAATTCATATATTATATCGTTTTTTTACTGACCCTAGTTGGGTCACTATACTTATAGAGATTCTAGTTTGTTTTGAAAATCATAGATTTTACACCTGACCGGTTAATATCTTACATGTTTCTCCAACAAGTGATATGTTATATATGAAAGTAAAACCAAATATGTCAGGGAATTGTTTGAAAACATTTTTTTTGTTTATTCAACCTAAGAAACACCTGTTCATACAAGGATGAAGATAAAAATAACATTTATTATTCCCAAGAAATAGTTTAAACAAAAAGGAATTTATATCTATAATTATACAGAAACAAATTGTTGTGTATATTTGATTTTTTTCTATAAGAAATATAGTTCTTCTAAATAAACATAATAAAATATTACTAGTTTTCTAACAAGTGAGAGTCATATAGGAAAGTGTAGTATTTTGTAATTAACTTGGATTTTCATCAAGTACCAGTCAGTTCGATTCGATAATAATAATATTGGCATTGAGAAATTGTTGAAATGAGTTAAATAGTACATACACATAGATGACATTCAAATAAATTCACACACACAAGTCTAAAATATTTTAGTGACCCATACTATCAGAAGGTTTCACTATGGTTTTAATTTGAAACTCGTCTAAGTTAAAATATGCCACTGAAATTAAGTAAGAAAAAGTAAAGTAATAGTAAAAAGAGTTTTTTGTGTCAGCATTATACAAAATTTAACGCTGAACACAAATGGACAAATAACATTGGACAATTATGTTAGCCTAACCTAGTACAAATCTGAAACTGAAGGTATCTCACACTTTCACAATTTACAAGTTGAAATCTATGGAAATCGATGTCAAACATATTGTGAGTTATTGCTCGCTTCAGCTTGTGCTTGATCACAGATCCATCCATATAAGAGAAATTAATCCGGTCGCAGTTTATTCACAACATACGTGACTGTATAGAGAAAGGGCAGTGGCATAAATCATTCTGTGATTGGGAATAGTTATTAATAGCTGTTATTTTTTGTAACGCACGAATAATCTGAAACATCAATTATGCATATGCCCTAGAACTCTATTATCCCATACCGCAAATGCGACTCCACCACGCTGTGATAAACGATTTTGCTAGCTAGCTCCTTACTCAGTGATCTTATGTCAAAACATCCTTAAGCATTTTTTCCTCAATGAAATAACATGATCCACAAAATTTTGTAAATTTTTTGTTTTCAACCCTATTTTTTTCCTATTTGTAATCGGGACAGTGGCATTTGAAAGTAATGAGTAATGGCTAATTCCTAACTCTCATGAGGTTATCACTGACAGTTCTTCCTCTGAAGTTTCTCAAGATCTTCATCATGCCTTGAAAAAAATGAATAAATTAGTATGGAAAATGTCTAACACAAACGGTACTCGATACCCAGTGAAATAATGATGATGATAATAATGAAAGATTTTATTGTATATTGTAAGTTCAGATTAGAAAACGAAATACACAAATCGCTCTATCAAGTCAGCTCTTGTTCGAGATCATTTCTGTTATTTTCCAAGAGTTGAGGTAGGGTAAGCATATGAGATTTGACGAATGCCATTTAAAAACTCATTTTAGGCTTGAATTATGAGAATCGTTGACGACTGGGGGAACTATCGCCTTTAAATATTAGTGATTTGCTCGTCCATTTTAATTTGATAGCTCTGTACATAACATTTCAGTGACAATCGTATGGAAAATTGAACTCTGCCAACTTTGTATTGAGGAAACATGGGGTATATGTCAAAATGTCTGTAGAATATGCTAATTAGAAAATTACCGATTCAGATACAAAATTGAATAACAGGGATCTGTTCATGTTTATGCTGAAGTCTGTTTTTCAATTCTATCAACTGATTTGAAAATGTATTCATCTTTGTGAAATGACCAGCCTAGAAAAAAATGTATTTTTTAGGCAGTAGAAAGTCTTCTAGAGATCGGAAACCACCGACAATAAAATATTTCATACCAGAAGTCATTGGAATACATGAGAAGCCCATTAGAAGAAGTGTAAAATGTGAGTATATTTTTTTTGTGTGATTTGACTTAAATTCAAAGAGATTAATAATGGAGAGAGAATGTAGGCTTTCACAGCCGGCGATGCTACATCGCAAGTTTTTCGGGCTTGTGGACAATGTCCTGGTTCCTGTAAGTTTGAGTTCCTGAACTCAAAATTCCAGGACACGGCCCTCAAGCTCGAAAAAATTGAGATTGAGAATGCTTCACGCTTCAGATTACAGAAATAAGTTGGGATATGAAAAAGTATATTCGTATAAATGAAAAACTATTGCGCCACATTCACAAAATTGAATGCAATAGAGAAAATTGTACTGAATAATAATGCAGAATTCGAGATTATCGACGAGTTGAGGTCAGATTTTCAGATAAACAATAATATAACTTGCACCTAACATACAACACATCTATGTAAGACACAGTTTTCCTAAGGAAGAATAGGCTTTTGACAATAAACTATGATAAAACCTTCTTTGTACCTTTTGCAAATCAGATCAACCACCTACCTGTCTACGATGTCCTACAAAACAAATCAAAAACCTTGGAATTGTAATAGACAACCATCTGAGGTGGAACCACCACGCAGACTACGTTACCAAGAAATTAAGATGCATGATCAACAAAAACTATATAAAAATATATTTGATATAAAATATCGAAAAATACTATATACATCCTTAATACAAACTCATCTCAATTATGGAATAAAAATCTGGGGAGGAATCACTGATAACCATCTGAAAACCCTGCAAAACACGCAGATGTGGATTATAAAAGTAATATATGGAAAAAGCTACACATACCCAACAAATAATCTATTCATAGATACGCAACTACTAGATATCCGACAACTCTACTTTCAAGCTTTAATTCTCCACCACTACAAACACAAAAATACTTGCCAACAAATCGAACACCACTATGAGACTCGCTTCAAAGCTAAAACCACAAAAATACCCAAAATTACAACAAAAAATAAAAGATACCTGACTTACCTCTGCCCTGTATTATACGGTGAAATGCCCGATACTTTGAGGAATACTCATCCTTTCAAAGTTTAAAAAAAAACTCAAATTATGGATTCATGAGACACCCCGAGAAAATATACATTTACGTATCAACAGAAACTCATAAATGAACTCGAAATTGAAACAAAAGATTGTGTGTATATGTATACGTGTTTCATTAATCTTATTTATACTTGCTTGTACTTCGTTTATACATGTTCAATTAGTCACATTTTATAACCTACTTACACTACAAATTGTTTTTATATAACCATAATCAAATAATTTACTTGTTTACCTATGTATACTTGTTTCTGCTTTCGTACTATCCGTAATCAGCAGATAGTGACTATCAAAAGCCCATGTTCAAGGAATTAAAGTTGCTGGGCAACGATGTGGTTTTTTAAAAATCTCGTTTATTTTTAAAATGAATACAATTGCTCGGTAGCTGTGCTGGATCAAACGTAAAAATCAGACATTAAAGCGTCCTCGCGTTTATATTAGGAATATAATGCAAAATCAGCGTCTACGAGCTATGATAAACACTTGGATTAATATAATGGATGGTATTCATTATGAATATAAAACTCCTCCATCCTAAGATGAAAATAATACGTCTGTGTTAATTTCAGAACAATGATTTGGTTCTAATTGAATATCATTTTCTCGAGTTGAAAATCGAGTTGAAAATCGAGTTGAAAATAATCTCTTTGAATTGAATATCTGTTGTCTGAAAATAAACAGTAACAATAGAACGATAAATATTATGCAAATTGAATATAGAATATAATGCGAAGAATTTTCTTCTTGTCGTCGTAGTTCATGTAGCTGGGTTTTTTCGGCTATCTTCTGGAGATGACTGATGTCGTCCAGTTTGATTTTTTCTAGCGTATACAAGGGTGGATTTCCTCTTGAGGTTGTCTCGAGAGTGTCCAGTCGTGGTAGTTGAAGTGGTGTTTCTTCAATAGTAGGGGCGTCATCGCTATATACATCGCCATTGATTTTTAATTTGCAATGGTAGGGGATGTATATTAGTTGTGGTTGAGTAATTTCGTCGTAACCATTCTCTTGGCAAATTTTCTCAATATGAATTTGCTTGAATGGTATAACAATTATATATGCATTTGTTATTGGTCAACGATGTCTTGTTGTATTTGGATTTCTGTTGTTTGGCATTTGGTAGTAAGTTGTCCCATAAGAATTTCAGGAATACAGTCGTTATTCGAAATTTGGTTTTCGATGTACTGGATGTAGCTTTCTTCAATTTTTATGCAGGTTTCATCAGCATAATGGTGATATGTCGAGTTTAACAAGATATAAGGTTTCAAGGGTAAAATGGTTTTGTTTGTGATAGGGATAGGATAGAGATGGAAAATCTCATAAACGTTTTCCTGGAGTATCGGAAAATGAACAATGAACATAATTCTTTCATTACTGTAACGAATTTCTGTTTCTAATAATTTATAATATGATTGAGTATTTTTGAAAAAATTGGTAATCCATTTTTCTATAGAGAGAACATTATTTTTGTTAGTTTCTTTAACTCATCAATTGATAATATAGAACTATGAACTATATTAAGTTCGGCAAATAATATTGAATTTTCGATATTATCTAAAAGGGACAGCATATTTCGACTATCAATAATCATTGTATCTAGTGAATTTTGTAAACGTAGAAATAATGTATATTTATTCAGGCTTTGAACAATACTTTAAATTTGTTTTTGAATTATTTTTTGATTGTTTGCTATCTTCTTTGAATTTTGAACTGTTCCATCCATGAAATCTTGAGTTATGGATAAATAATTTTTCAAGTCATGATGTAAATTATTTTGGTTTTCGGACAGTGTTTCAAGAGCATTATCATATCGTTCACCGTCTTCATCATCTAAAGTGCCAAACAGCCATTTGTGAATTTTACCTCCTACATTTATGAGTCCTCTTTTATGATTTTTATATGTTTGAGGTTTGATATTATTGAGTTTATTCATAATTTGTTCAAGGAGATAGTTTAAATGTTCATGCATGTGTTGAAGTTGAGGATATAGTTCGTCTTTTATTGAGACTAAATTTGCAATTGTCACTGAATTATCTCTGATACTTTGTAAAGGTTTGTCAAATTTCGTCAAATATAAGTATTTGATGAAAGTATGTTTTTTAAATGTTATTCTTGCTTGTCCAAGGGAAAAGGGAAGAATTGGGTTAGTCAGAGTCTTCAGCTTGATCTGTTGTCCTTCTGTCATAAGTATTCTTATTCCTATCAGGATTATCATTTTCATTAGCATCTGAAACAATACGTTGAGGTTTCAGTTGTTTTTTATGATAAGTTGCTTTCAGAGTTCTCAATTTGATGTCTTCATTTGATATTGGCTCAACCTCTCTATAAAGGGGTGTGGTTTTACTTCTTTGTTTGTCAGATAAATAAACTGGTTGATCAAGTTTTATTTCAGGGGGTTCTTTTCTCTGTATATTAATATTATCTAGAGTTGCTTTTGCTTTTTCATTATTTGTTTTTATTAAGTCATTTATTATTTTAATATTTCGATCATGTTTTTCTATATTGTCAGTCATTATTTTTTCTGTGGTTATATCAAATGGATTTGTGTGATTTAGATTTCCTTTAATTATTTGAAAAGGGGTAGATTTGGTTGCTGAATGGATTGTATTATTATACCCGAAAATTGCATATACCATGTGAGATAATATTGATCTCTGTGGAAATTCTTGTTTCAATATTCTTATTTCTTCTAGTAATGTCGAATGAAGTCTTTCAATTGGACTATTACTATTAGGATTTTTGGGTGTTACATAATGTAATTTTATGTTATGTTTTTCACAAAAATCTTCAATAATTTTATTTTTTAATTCACTGCCTGAGTCGCATGTGATTTTTGAAGGTATTCCGTAATGTGATAAGAATATTAAAATTCCATCAATAATATTCAATGCATTAGGTTGAATAGGGTATGCTTTAGCGAAACGTGAAAAACTATCAATTAATGTTGAAAATTTAATTTTATTTATCGATAATATATCCATATAAATATGTTCAAAAGGATATTCTCCGATGGGGGCGGTTCAAATTTTATTTCATTAGGGTGTCTTTCATATTTTGATTTCTGACAATCTTCACATGTATTGATATAATCATGTATATCAGTAATCATATAAGGCCAATAATATTTTCTAGAGAGGGCTAATTTCGTTTCGTTAATTCCTCTATGTATGGTTTTTGTTTCATGATGATATTCTATTTTCTCTCGTTGTTCCTCTCTATTTGTGATATCTTTAAGTAAAATATTACTTTGGATTAGTTTGAATGCACCGTTTTTAAAGTATTTTTGAATAGTTGAAATCACAATTGTTTGTAATTCTTCTTGAATTATTATACCATATGTATGATTTGGTTGTAAATGATTTTTCATTGTCTCTACCAGGTTTTATGGAAGTTTTTATAGGGCAAAATTATATTAAGTCTGGTTTTATCAAATACTTTTTGTATTGTAAAACGTGGTGAAATAGCATCTCGGCTACAACGAATAAAATTTAATTTTGAAATTTATTCAATTCTTGTTCTGAAATCGGTATTTCGAGAACTGGATTTTCTGCACTTGTGTGTTCAGTGTCTAAAGATTCTTCATCTTTTTTCTTTTTTGTAGGTGGACGAATTTGAATGTTCGAAATGATGTTTAATTTTTTATTCTATCCTTTTGTTTCTTTTTCTGTTTCCTTTTTAATTAGTTCATTTATATCATCTAGATCATTTAGATCACTTTCTGAGAGTTGAGGAATTTCATATTTTGGGTCAAATAATTCAGGGAAGTCATCTTCAATTCTATATTCTTGTGGGTTAATGTTCACTGCGAGTGATTGTGTTTCAATGGGATTAATTTCTATACGAGATAAAGCGTCTGCAACTTTATTTTGTCAGGAAATTGCAAAATTGATTCATTACTTGAAAGATCTTTGCATTTTTCAAAAGTTTCAATAAATTCGTCATTGTGTATAATTTTTTCTCCCTTTTTCAAACATTTAGTGAAGGGTTTAGTAATATCTGCAAAATTTTTAATGAATTTTCTGTAGTATCCTAACAATCCTAGGAATGATTTAATTTCCTTGGCTGTTGACGGTAAAGAAAAATTTTGTATTGCTTTTATTTTATTGGGATTTGGTTTTATTCCTTCTGGAGTTACATGTCCTAAAAATTCAACATTTTTTCTTGAAAATTCAGATTTATCTAACTGAATAGTGAGTTTAGCGTCACGTAGTCTTTGAAAAACTTTATTTAGATTGGAAATATGTTCTTGAAGTGATGTGGAGAAAATTATAATGTCGTCAATGTATACAAGACAGATTTTATTTTGTAAATCGCGTAAAACATAATCCATTACTCTCTGGAATGTTGCTGGAGCATTTTTTAAACCGAAGGGCATACGAAGGTACTCGTAATGTCCATTATCAACATTAAAAGCTGTTTTTTGAATTGAATTTGGATTCATTTTAATTTGATGAAATCCAGATGCCGAATCTAAAGTTGAAAAATATTGACATTTGCCTAGCTTGTCAAGAATATCGTCAATGTTTGGAATGGGATACCTATCATCAATAGTTTTTTCATTTACTTTTCTATAATCCACTACAATTCTCCATTCTCTTTTTCCTGAAGCATCTAGTTTTTTGGGAACTATCCAAATAGGTGAGCTCCATGGAGATATTGATTTTGTCAATTTGTTTTTGAACTTCTTGCTTATGACAATGTGGAAATCTATATGACTTTGTATGAATGGTAATTTCATCCGAAGTTTTAATTTCATGTTTAATAACGTTAGCGAATTTAAGCGTTTTATTTTCGTCATAGAAAATGTCACTATATTTATTACATAGCTTTAATATAGCGTCTCTTTCTTCTTTGTTCATATGATCTGTTCGAATTTTTTCAGAAATTTTATTTTGTTTACAGGGGCTTATTTTTGGTAAAAAGTCTTCTGCGTGATAAAATTCAAAGTTTTCTCCATATATTGGATTACAAGGAAAAGGTTCAAATAATGTTACTGCAATAGTTTTATTAGTGTTATTATATATTTCAAATCTTGCTCGAAAGTTTTCAGCAAAAGTGATTGTTTCTGGAACATCTAAATTGTTAAATCGTAATTTTGAAATTAGAATTTCTCCTTGTTCAATTTCAACTGGAAATTTTTGTATAATACTCTCAAAAGCTGGTATTTCGAAAGTATATTGTGTTTCGTGGGGTTGTCTATAGAAGAATGGTATTTCAACATAATCTGACTGTAGTATTTGGTTTTTAAAATCAATTCTTAAATTGAGATGTTTTAATTCTTTCAATCCTAGTATACCATCAAAGAATTCATGAAAAAGAAATAATACAAATTCTATCATGTGGTTGCTCTGCAATTCAGGAAAGGCTGGAATAAGTCCTTTATATGGAATAATTTTTTCTCCTAATGATGTTTTTAATTGTGAAGGTTCTTTAAAAATTCGTTCTGGTTAATACTTTTCTGCAATAGAGGGTCTCAGCATAGAAGTATGACATCCTGTGTCAATAAGTAGTTTTATAGGTGGATTTTGTTTTTTTATATACGGTAGCCCGTTTACTACTGCTGAATGCAACTCTATTATGTGTTCTCGTTCATTTGAGGCAGATTGTAAAAATTTGTCTCATCGTCTTGGTTCATCAACTTCATCAAAAGTTGTATTCAAATTTTCAAAGTCAAAATCGTCTTGATCGGGTATATTGTTTTCAAATTGTGAACTAATTTGGTGGTTTAACAATTGTTGTGTATTATATGAATATAACTGGGGTGTTACATCACAATCTTGATTGGTTAGTTCTTCGCTAATAAAATTTCTTCTCATATTAGGATTATTTTTGAAAATATTATTATTTGGTTTTATCATTGTTGGATTTCGAGATGTAGTTGACATGGGTTCAACCGGTGTATTCAGTTGTTTATTCTTTGGCTTCCAGACATTTTGTGGGGGGGCAAATACTTGTTTGTTAGTTGGAGATTTTTGATTTATAGCTTGAGCTTTAATTGCTATTGGTTGGCTTGGAAATCGATTTCGTACATGAGACTGTATCATGCCATCTTGATAATGTGGTTGAAATTGTTGTGGTACATGAGTCTGTATCATGCCATGTTGTTGAGCATATTGCGGTTGTACGCGTTGTTAAACAAACTGTGGTTGTTGGTAAAATTGTTGTTGTATAGGTCTTTGGGACTTTTGAGGTTGTTGGTTTTGTAAAGTCATATTTTGTATTTGCCTAAAGTTTTCATCTTCGAGTACTAAATTCATAGCCTCTTCCAATGAATTTGGGTGTTGCACCAAGATCTTATCTTGTAGTCGAATGTTTAAGTTTCTTAAGAATACTTTTAATGATTGAGATTCATATTGTCTGATATGAATTCGTTTTGTTGATTGATCCATATCAGGATCTAAATTTATTTTGAAAATGAGTTTACTTCGTAAAGCTTGAATTCTTTTTCCAAAATCTAACGTGTTCATTTTTATTTGGTATCAAAGTAAAAAGTTTTTGTTCCAAATTATCAAGACTCAATCTGTCACCAAAAGTGTTTCTCAATTCATTTTTTGTCAATAGCCAAGTATTTAATTCCGTTCGTGAACTGATCAATAATTGTGCTCTATCTTTTAATTTACTCAAAATGATGCTGACAATAAATACATTGGTTAAGAATTTGGTCATTACCATGATATCTAGTATGAAATTTATCAACAGCATTTATAAAAATTTCAAGATTTTCAGAGGATCCATCGAAAGTAGGAATAATAATAATAATAATAATAAATAGTTTATTGTCTGCCATACATACAAATTGCAAAGAAAAGTCCTGCATAGTAAATATCGGCATACAAAAGGAGTAGTGTTAGGTCTATTGACCAATTCTGCCACACTCTGTATAAATATCTGAATAAATTTTGAACAATGTATAATTAATTTCTTGGGCCATGTTTGAAACGTTCAATGATGAAAAAGATTCAGCTAGGTTATCAATATCAGTCATGAAATGAATAGGTTAAAAATTTTCTAAATCTACTCGGTTTCTTAAATTTACTTGTAAAATCACTCAATAATTACTCTACTCTAATTTGTTTGTTTGTACTTGGTTTGTTTCTGTTTTTGTTGATCTGTATCACACAAAAACTGGGGTTTGAGTGATCTGTATCGTTTTCTGTTCGTTTTTCCTTAACCTAAACTCCTTAGAAATGTTTATGATAAACAAATTCAGGAAGTACAAAGAGGATACTCGACTCACCGTGATGGTCCGACGAAGCAGCTCTTCGGGATTTCACGATGATCAGCTTGTAGTCACCAAAGGTCACCAACTCCTTCTTGTTTCTTCGAATAGCGGACTTACAGCTGGGCTGACGTGTTTTCTCGATGAAGGGACACAATTAAAGTTGCTGGGCAACGATGTGGTTCTTTGAAAATTTCGTTTATTTTTAAAATGAATACAATTGCTCGGTAGCTGTGCTGGATCAAACGTAAAAATCAGACATTAAAGCGTCCTCGCGTTTATATAAGGAATATTATGCAAAATCAGCGTCTACGAGCTATGATAAACACTTGGATTAATATAATGGATGATATTCATTATGAATATATAACTAAGGTTTACCTTTTTTTGGTCAGTAGCTCACTATTTGTCATGATGCCTGGCTGTTATTACTATATACTCATTTATAAAAAAACTATGTAATTGAAACCATGCTATGTATTATAGAAAAATAAATTGAATTGAAAGGAATATATGGTGTCACGTACCCTAAGATGACACATATTATTTTATGACGCAGTTAAAAAAAACATTTTCTTTTAATTAATCTGGATTTTCAGGCGAAATGGGTGCCTTATTATGTGAGTTTCTTTTATGAGGTGGCACCGTGAA
Organism: Zygogramma bicolorata; assembly: GCA_032362365.1. Lineage (NCBI taxonomy): Eukaryota > Metazoa > Arthropoda > Insecta > Coleoptera > Chrysomelidae > Zygogramma > Zygogramma bicolorata. The sequence continues at coordinate 145,259 of JAVJAQ010004217.1, forward strand.
AGAATTTCGAACACAAAATATGTGTGGACAAGTTTTTATGGTTTCGTGGTTTGATTTATTCGATCCAATATGGTAAAATACCGGGTTATTCTTGAAAAAAAAAACGATTATTTTTCCGCGTATTTTTTTGGGAAAACACATTTCCCTCATTCATTATTCAAATAAAATAGTTCTAGACACACAGAAATATATTTTTTCGAAATGAATTCAAACGTTATGCCTCACAGTATTCAACATTTTAAAATCGCATTGTATGTTATATAGACAAACTGTCTAAGTCAATTGACCCCATCATAGAAGTCTGCTTATCTTTACTCTCGGTTGGAATAAAATAACCGCCATCAGTGCATTCTGTGGTTGTGGACCCTTTAATGCGCAATTTTTTCGACAAAAAATTATACCCGTGGAATTTTTCCTCGCAGAAAAACAGAAAAATATGAAAGAACTCAATGCGTATACATGCAATTATTCAACACGAAAACAAATACAGTGTTTTTTCAATGAGTACCTATTTGAATTTCTATGAAAAAGGTGGAAACAGTTTTTACTTTTATTGTTTTTTTTATCATGACCCTTTCAAATGCAAAAAATCACCCATAAGCGATATGTATCATATTTGCATCAGTCCAAAGTTCAGTGTAGCATATATGAATCATGTTAGATAAATAATATTTAAGGTTATACGAAAAACTGGCATCGCACCTGAAAAAAGTCGCGAGCCTCCCGCTAATATGATATTGATCTTCTTGCAAAAAGCGGAAACCCACTGCACTAGTTCTATATCGGGAAATTAATTAGAATAGTTAGCAGTAACAAAAAAGTCCATATCGGACCGGAAAGCTTTAGGTATATAAACAACTAACCCTAGTCTTCAGATTTAGTATCAATTTTCTTCTCCTGAAGATGCTAACCTTGTTAGCGAAACGCGCGTCAAGTGCAAGTTTGGTGTTAGGGTAATTGATCTCTAGGGAAAGTTTGAAAAATTGTAACGTATTTTTGAACCGTCCAATTGCGGAAATTTTTCAATTTTTTTACAAAATTTTTAATAAATTACCTTCTGTAATGATAAGAATGCCAAACTCTGTGGTGATCTCCAAATGAAATTAACTGTAGACTCTAAATCAGATATAGATGGTTGTATGTTGTGTGACTCGTAAGTATAAAATATTTTTTGCCTCAGCAGAATGTGGTTACTCCTGTATTTGTTTTAAATTTTATCGGAGAAGTGAATCTAGAAAAACTGTATCCGAATATATTGTAATGGTAATAATACATCTGTTCACTTTTTGTAAGAAAAGCAAGGATTGAGTTTGATGTTTGTCACATATTCGTGCTTGCTCTTGGGTAATGATGAGAAAATGTTGGTGTGATGAAATATCATGTACCTTTATATAATCTGAAATGGTTTTTTTTACAGCTAGGGGAGAATCTACAAAAAAACTCCAGGTAGAAAATGACGAAGAAAAAAATGAAAGTACCGCTAAGAGAAGAGGTAGGTCAAAAAATCGAATTCTCGCAGTAAAAAATGATGAAGATCAAGGAAATGGTACTACTAAGAAAAGAGGTGGGTCAAACAGTAATACTCCTGCAATAAATGGCATGGAAAATGACCAACACTGTAGGACAAGTACTATGAAGAAGAGGGTTAGGACTAAGATGTCTAGAAACCCTGGTGTAGGGATTTATACCTGGGAAAGTTTGGGGTCTAAGTGGCGACACATGCCTACTATGATAATAACCATCATGGCTTTTCGACATCAAATCAGTTCAGATGGCGTGTGCAACGAAAAGAGTTACAAATTTCCTAGGAATGTATAAACGGCCGACCTGACGGCTGGCTATACTTTTACTTTTGGACGCTGACTGATCAACAACCTATATTATTCGTTTAGAATACTGGCCAAATTCCCTATAATTGTGTTCCTTTCATTCGATTTTGTTTTTTATGAGTATGACATTAGATTTTGCTCATTTTGTTGACTGCTCGAATAAAAGAATATAGTTTGTCGATCGATAGGTTGACTATGCACTTCCAATTAGCGTCAACTAGCGATGAAATTGAGAAACATACATGATACCTAAAAATGACACTAATGACAGAAAAGTGTCGCCATAAAATTCTAAACAATATCGCATCAGTGACAGCACCATCCTTCTAGACATCTTAGTTAGCCCTAAGTCGAAGACAAGCATTACTGTATCAGAGCCTACTTCTGTACAAAATGAAGATGGCTCAACAACTGGTCCTGAAACTACTGGTAAAAGAACCAAAACTGAACTATTTTTGAAAGAAGCTTAATTTTCTATTAAATGGATCAGATTTTTTTCAATTCTTGACTTGGTTTCACTTCCGAACAAATTTAAAGTGATGTATAATTGTTTTATTATTGGAAACATTGACCCCAACGTTGTCACTCCCTATAAGGTCTTGTTTGTAGCTATTCGAGAATAATTTTCCATCCTTCCTAAAATCGAGGCCTAAAATCTAAAATGATTTTTTTACAGCTAGGGGAGAATCTGCGAAAAAATTCCAGGTAGAAAATGACGAAGAAAAAAATGAAAGTACCGCTAAGAGGAGAGGTAGGTCAAAAAATCTTATTCTCGCAGTAAAAAATTATATAGGAAATGATGAAGATCAAGGAAATGGTACTACTACTATGAAAAGAGGTGGGTCAAAGAGTGATACTCCTGCAATAAGTGGCATAGAAAATGACCAAGACCGTAGGACAAGTAGGGCCAAGAAGAGGGTTAGGCCTAAGTCAAAGACAAGCATTACTGTATCAGAACCTAGTTCTGAACAAAATGAAGATGACTGGACAACTGGTCATGAAACTACTGGTAAAAGAACCAAAACAGATGATCACATCGAATCGAATTCAATTGAGATTGATACCCTGTCTCAGAATCACGATATTGACACTTCTTCTAGTCAAGATAATCCGAACCGTTTTGAGAATGGAAATGAGAATCAAGACTTGGACAATGATGTGTTTTTGAGAATCCCAGATCCACGAAATATGGTGAGCCAAGATTCGGGCACATCAACTTTGTTGAGGAATAATTCTTTTGAAAATAGCGATTTGCTAAGTATAAAGAGGTCTAGAAAAAATGGCGGACCAAAAGAAAAGAAAATATCCGAGATGCTTTCAGAACCTTGTTCTGTTTCTTCAACAAAAGGAGATAAACCAATGAGTAAGGATAGAAGGAATTCCCTTGTACAAAATGATTCTGTGGATATTCAGTCTGGTTCCGAGATTGTAAGACTAAGTAAGTTTGTTTTATGTGTGTTCAATTTCCGTGGATGGTTCTGTTGTCACCCGTAGTAACAACAAAATCATTCAAACTTAAGACGTACTTTAGTAGGGTCGATAATTTCAATAATGGAACGCTTGCATATCTTTTTGAAAAGAAACCCTGTATCTTGAATATGAAATAGTTCAGATCCATTATATTGAAGATCTCAGCGGGAGGTTGTATTTTTTAAATTTTCACATAAATGTGCATAATTTTCGCTGAACGAAAAACTGCAGATAATACTTGAATTTTATTGTTCCAAAAGTAGTCCTCAGTTTGTAATAACATAAGATAGTTTTGAAGTTTTTATTTCTGTTTCATGGAAATAGAAATGAAATGCATAGTATTTTCTGAAAATTTTTGTGGGAAAAGAAATATTTTTCAATGTTGAAATCTAAAAATATCACTTGTTACAATCTACTAAATGGTTTTTAAATTGATGGAAACGTGCGTTTTTCGAGTTTATTGTCAGAACCAAAGCAAAGTCGTTTTTGTTTTCACTTCATTAATTTCGGTGGTGGATTACGCTTTTTCACTGCTGGTTCAATCTGCGGTCGGAAAATAATTTTTGTAAAAATCAATAAGAAGCCCAGAGTACCCTATAAGGTCTTGTTTGTAGTTATTCAAGAACAATTTTTCATCCTTCCTAAAAGCGAGGCCTTTGAACGTGTTATGCGCACTGCTCGTAATTACTTTTTTCGATTTTGAATTCAAAAATAGGTAACAGAGAATGATATTTTGAAAATAGTAAACACCTTTTATTGTTATATTTTGTGAGCCTGATTGCCTTTCATCAGGTATTTTGGATATAATCTGATGGTGATAACGATGATGAAGAATGACCGAGAGACCCTAGAATTACGCTATAAGGTAGACACGATTAAATTTCCACAAAATTTATTGTCTTCGCAACATGTTTCGATATACTGTATCTTTATTGAGCGAGTGTTTCTAAACACTCTGGAGTGTATCGAAACATGTTGCGAAGACAATAAATTTTGTGGAAATTTAATCGTGTCTACCTTATAGCGTAATAACTATGGATTTCCATCAAGTAAAGGCCACCTCAATCCAAAAAAAAAAAGACCCTAGAATTGTTAATTCCATGTACCATTAGGAGAGTGAAGAGTGTATTTACAATTATTGGCCATTTTCATTTATTATTTTTATTATATTTGGCACCTGGGGATCATAGCAATTTGATAATGACAATAATCGTCTTCATTTACGACTAATCCCAATGTAAGTATTATACTTATGGTTTCTGCAGTATAATGCCATATATTCATGAAGGAATGATGACGAGGAATTAATAGTAATAGTCTTTATTCCCTCTTGTAGTCCTATCACAAAATTACTCGAATTGAATATTACCATGGAAACGATATAACTTGGATATTACCAAACTCCAAAGTGTCAGTGTCAAACGCAAGGGTAGTGTTTGTGTATTTCTTTTTTTTATATGCAAATTCACACGAGAGGAAAGCCTCGTAATGTTCAAAGAACACTGTCTGAATCAAGGGACAGGAGATACGAATTGACATTCACTTTGCATTTATGAAGTCTGTGTAGCGTGTAAATATTTCATACTATAATTTTTGTTATTCTATCTTTTATTTGTCACAAATGAGTGAGTCTTTCATCCATTTGCGAATAAGGCAAATTCTCTTGAAGTATACAACCCGCTATACTCTCCGAAGCAACATAATTTGCCTAGGTGAGATTTCTGTTTTCCTCGTAAGATGAAGCAAATTGAAGTAATCGTTTTAATTCTCTCGCTATTCTTCATTTTGAATTTTCCTTGATTGGTTTGATTTTTGTAATAGTTTCTGAGAAGTAACGTGTTTACAAAAATAATATTTTTTCATTTTTGGGTTCTCAAATTGTTTTCCTATCGCAATAATTCGTCGGCTTGCTCCGGCGAAGTCCGACCTTCGATTGAATCTACGAGATTTCAGTTGGGAGGTTCCGAAGAGGGGATCAAAAATTTTAAATTGAGAATTTTGGAATCGCGGAGAGAAGATCGAGTGTGAAGGCCAAGTAAGGGATATGTTGTGGTAGGCCCGTTGTGTTTTTTTTTGGAATTAAATACGTTTTTGCGGTATCATCCGGATCTGGACAATTCCAAATGTAATTTCCTGAATGAACACATTTGAGGCTGCACTTCCTGAAAAGAGGTCGATTCTCTTAGAAATCCTGAAATCCAAGTCCGTTTTTTTCGACATCCAAAAAACCCTCAAAGAGGTAAGCCGTTGAATTGTTTTATGGAAAGTAAATTTTCTGTTGTGAAATTTTCAATAGTACAATAGTACTGTCTTTTTAGGGTTTATGGTTATGGATTGTTAATTTTGGAATCTGTATATTGATATTAGAAATATCTCATCGCTAGTAACCAGAATTACTGAGAGGGAGTTCTGCCGTACATGAGTTCCGATATTATTCCGTATGGGAAATTTCATTCAAGGATTTTCATACTTTTCGTCGTCATTTATGTTCCTGTGATCGTCTATTCAACCTAAATTCCAGTACCTGATATGATGCCTTCCATCACAAGATTGAATATCATCTGAGCCGTTTGAGTTTCCAGAGGACACCCGGACAACTCAACTCTAAGGAAAATTCCAGGCAACATTTATTCTTTATCAATTAATAATTTTTCGATTCAATTTAGAGAACTTTATCCTTCAAATATAATGTTAGGTAATTCGCCCTCCATTACATATGATGTGCAGCGTAAGCATAGTATACTATGGTTTTGCGGTAAATGAAATGCATTTCTGAATTTTTAAAGAAAATTCCTTGAGTTGATAGCTACTTAACTATATTACTATTTTTTTATTCATTATCTTGTATGTGCTTATGCACCGTATTCTCAAGAATGCATCTTCGTTCTCATTATCTAATATTGAAATTCAAACAGCACTAGATGGATAATTTTTTGACACATCTATCAATGCATATATATGATACACTTATGTTTTCACAATAAATCGACAGGTACCGGAACGTTGAATTTGGGTTTAATTTCTCACCTACAACTCACAAGAGCCAATAACTAAGAAAATATTGATATTATATCTTTTCAAAACTATTTTCATTCACCGAATCATCAGATTTTCAAATATTTAATTTTTTATTTTTAATTTTACTGATCAATTCACCACCTGATCATTTCATTTGGTTACACAGCGACTAGATGTTCATCCTCATTACCGTATAAATGCTGTGTGGCGCTCAACAATTTTCTGATGTAATCGAACCCATAGTGCTCTCCGGCGAAAAGTTGCCGTTTGCAATGTAACACTTTTTCCAATTTTTTTTAAGATCTTGATTTGACTATTTTTTTGAAACTAATAGGAAGAAAAAGGTTACATAATTTTGGCGCCCAACGTGGGGCTCGCGATATTCAGATATTACATCTTTCTGATAAAATAATAAATTTTGTCGGCTCTGTGATTGTCGGTGAGATATTATTGTTTTCATACGAAAAGCCGAAGTCTGTGAAGTAAGTGAAATATTCCATTTCGCGTTTTTACCTATTAGTAAATATTGTCATATTTTGGAGCAAGCAATTTATTTTACAGTGTTTGTTTTTATGAATCGCACACAGTTTTTTATCCAAGTCTTCCAATTTTAGCAGCTGATATTCGAATTTACCTACTTCGATCTTTATCGCAAATCTGTCGGTAGTTTTTTGTCTTTCGGCTATTGACCATTTGAAATATTTGTTTTCGAAATGGATTCGTCCTTCAAACCTGTACATTTACTACTTTGTGAATTGAATTATGAACTTAGAATTAGAGGAGTTGTTTCTAGTCGGAACCAAGATGAGAAAAGAAAAATTCTAGTGAGACTTTTAGAAAAAGAACGTCAGAGAAATTTTGATGTGAAAACTTTAGTAGATCCCAATTATGACTCGAATTCAGAAAAATTAGAGATTGATGCCACTTTGACATCTTTAGAAACACTAGTGAATGAATTTCAAGGTCCCTCCACCGATTCAGCTTTCAAAAGAGTTACTTCTCGTTTAGAACACATTATTAATCGCATTCATAGAGTTCATTTGGATACTAGTGATAAGGATTATCAAGAAATGTTGCAATATAAAAATGAAGCGTTTGCTACCGCTCTGAAGCTGGAAGCTGAATTAAATGAAAATGTTGAAGATATACCTCCAGCAATTACAGTTTCATCTGGTGTAGCCAGTAATTTTAATATTAATAATACGCAATCCAATAATTTGATTCAAAGTCCTGCAACTAGTTTCAAATCTTTTCTGGTATATAAGTTAGGCATACAGTTTGATGGTGAACCAAAACATCTTTTGTCCTTTGTAGAAAAAGTCGAGGAAATCAGTCAAGCTAGACATGTTTCTAAAGTCGATTTATTTCAATCTGCATCCGATCTTTTCACGGTTATATTTTGTCTAAACGAAATTTTTCTGTAATGTTTTTTAACATTTACCTGAATTACTCAACAAAATGCAAATTATTAAAACGAAGTCATCACAATGAAGCATGCCATATGTGACGTAATATGCCACGCTCCTGGTCCCGACTCTCGATAGCTAAAGGTATGTGCTCATGATGTTCTATCGTTCAGTTCAGCATATACATTCTGTATCGCTCTACGTTCGTCTGAGCGATACGTTTGTAGAGTACGATATCGAGAGTGAAACCACAGTCCACGTACCGTTAGTAATGTCAAAGTCTACTTTAAATGGTATCTTGTGAAATAATTTATGGATGTCACCCGGTATATAACTGAAAATTTTTTTCCAGCTTATTTTTATGTTTGTTTTGTTTTTATGTTTCCATCTGTTACAATTATTGACTTCTGCTATTGAGATGAATATCCACCTTGTATAGGGTACAGTTGGGCTAGGAGATGTTTGCGTGTGCGTCGGCGTTTGCGTCATCAATATCTGACAAGATAAAACTCAATTTTATCATAGCATTTTTGTTATAATTGAAAATGAATGAGAGATGAAACAGTTAACGTCTGTGTTTGAGATCGGGTAGCCTTCGTTTGGACGATAGCTTGCATTCGGTACATCGAAAAGAGACTGAGTAAAATCAGTGACATCTCATTATTGCTCTTCAATTTATTATGGGGAAAGTTAACTAATTTTGAAGTTTCTGCATTGTGATATCCACCATTGGGGAATATGCACTTATTTTTTATGGCATATGCCATTTAAATAGGTTATGGCATCTCCCTATTGTGAATTACGCTTAATAATCCTGAGAACTCTGAATATGAACCGGTAACTTCGATATCAGAAATAAAGAGGGTGCTTTCGGTTTGAACATATCTGACAGCTCGTTTCGCTCAAAATTCTTTCTACATTTGCCCAGCGTTTAATATTTGTGAATCTAGCAAAACCTACATACCGATATACCCGCTTTTTTCAGTTTTCAACTGCCTAGATCATGCGTTGGTTCACAAAATGTGACACGCTTACCACTTTGAGGGAACGTGAAAATTATTAGGGGGAACGCGGTTCAGGATTATAAGTAATTTAACTATTTTCATTTCATGCACGGGCATATAATTTTAATGGAATCTAATTGAACTCTTCTGTGCTCGAGTCACTTGGAACCAATGGGTTCAATAGACCTATCTCATTTTTTTCTAGAAATAGGCTGCAGCAAGCTCATCCTTTTTAATTCAACTGAACTCCTCTACCAAAACCCCGCACAATCATAAGAGGGTACGCGAAATTGTAATTCTCCATTAAGGGGTACAGTCTTTGAAAAAGATTTAGAAACCCTGGCCTAGACATTTCGAAGTTCTCAGCTGAACAATATATACAGTAGTATTTACTGATATCATGAATAATTGTGGTAGGTAATGAAAACATTTAGTTTCCAGATTATTTCAGATCACATGCATTCATTACCGTCTACCAATATTATACAATTCTCAATCTCAAAACTTTTGTGAGAGATTTTGTGCCTCACTGTGCCTGTTGCCAAATGGTGAACTGCAGCTGCAGTCCACGCGGAATTTTAAATTCAGCAGAATTAAAAAAAAACAATCTATCTGAGATTTTGCATACTTTTTTCTCATAGTAGCTAGTTACACCTGTGATTGATTTTTCACTTTGAGCCAGCAAATTTTGATGCCTCTCTGCTCTCAATGCCTTGGGCTACTTCCCCCTTGCTGCGCTATTGGGTTCAGGATATCTTTTCAAGAGAATACATTTTTTGATTTTATATTTTCCATCGCATTCTACAATTTTTTATTACCATGGTTAATTTATTTCAAAACCGAGTAAAACTGTTGAATATTTGAACCAGTTGTAAATCACTATATTAATATGTGTGTATATCCCTGTCATAAACTACTGTAGTTTCTTGGGATCAATAAATGAGTATATACGTTCTTTGCTTCGACAAGCCATTCGTACAACATTTTGAATTGCAGATTTTACATTGTGAAAAAATAATATTGACAAATTGTCCACTGTAATTCCAATTTAAAATTGGTGACAAAAAATATAAAAATTCCACATTAGACATTTGCTGCATGATAAACGTAATGCGTATCTCACATCGTCACTTTTCTATTAAACTTTTGAGTTGTTTCGTTAAGCCCATTCGGCTGACTCAGACGAGCAACTCTGCAAACAAGACAGGAAACCGTTTCAATATATACTGATCAAATTTGCAAGATGTGAAGAGCTGGAAGCAAAACTAAAAACCCATCGGGTACATATTACTCAAGCACATTCATCTGAAACAGACGAGCAGCAGAAATCAAGGATGAAAACCGTCAGAATTGGGAAAAAAACCAGCAGAGTCTTCTTCCATTGTCTACATATTTCATTCTTGAAAAAAAATATCAACTCGAAAAATCAAAGTAAATTTCTAGGATGTAAATACAAGGTAATGGTAGGATTCCCAGTTCTCTAAATTTGTCTCTACACGACTGCCTAAATTTCAAAGATGCAATATTTCTTACAGCTCTCTTCTATGAAATAAAATCCTTTTGTACAAAACTAGAGGATTCCCAGAAAATGGTTCCATATTTCAATAGAGAACAACTTGCACAGTAATACGTTAGAACCGACTTATATGTGATGTGTCTTAACCTATACAGAGAAAAACAAGCAGAGGCAAGCTTTCTACAAAGACAATTGATATGTATTTCCCAGTTCAATGAGTTGTCTACCCCTAAAAATTTTGTAGACTGAACTTGCTGTATTGATCTACCACATACTCTTACCAGACTACTTTCTGTAACATCCCTCAAACGAGGAGTGAAATTTATAAAGACAGTTTTTTCTTTATTGACTATTAGTTTTCATCAAACCATCGAACTAAGTTGTTTACATTCATTTGAAACATTGAGGTTAACCTTGAAAGGCTATTTTCTGAAAGAGATAGATGGGGTACTCCACACTTAATGTCAAGGGAAACAGATTGACATGAGTTCACCACTGTCAACTGTTTCCGATCGGAAAGGTAAGAACTCAGCCATTCAGTCCCCTATCCTCCCTCTGAAACCGTATTTATGAAGCTTTTGTAAAAGTAAGGAATTATCAACAAGGTGAAATGCCTTGCAAAGATCCATAAAAATACCAAAACTTTTTTTGTTGCTGTTCAGATTTGCATAAAGATCATCGAGAAAACCGAGGATGGCTGATTGAGTCGATCTTCCGACACTAAAACCGTGTTGACGATCATAGAATATATCGAACTTTAGTTCAAACTCGACCATTTTTTTCATGAACAATTTTTTCTAAAATTTTCGATACCGTAGAGATCATGGAGATGGGTCTATAGTTATCCAAGTTGGAAGCATTCTCTTTCTTGAAGAGTTGTAAAACTTTGGCTTGTTTGAAAATTTCTGGATAGACGCCTTCTTGTAGCGATTTATTGATGAGAAACGTTAATGACCTGCATGATACGAGGAATCACGATAAATACATTTTATAATACTTTTGGTTGCCCTTTGACAACTATTACATAGAAACAACTGAGGAGAATTTTCATCGTCATTATCGTGCGCCATCTTGAAATTTAATGCAATGCAGTCTAAACGAAAGAAATGAAATGTTTACAGGGAATTTGACCATTTAGCACTTTCTCCTTCGTTTCCTTCAACGAAATATGCAATAGTTATATTTTCTATTTCTATAACGAGGAATGTCCTAATTTCATGATTCATCTTTCTAATCTCAAGGACCTTCATGAATTTCAGACCCGACTCGCTGAACGAAAATCTGCTATTCGAATGAAACGATGCCTTTATATCAAAGACAATGCATCCTGGGGACTTTGTTATTTATAATTATAACACGACGACTTGCTTTCGAATATAAGGTTGAATACAGTTTTCAACCTCAGAATATAGGAATATCACATATTTTTCCCTCATTCAAGAGGGGACACAAACTTCCACGAAGTGATACTCTAAATGTATCACAAATAGTGCGTAAATTCAATCCTGTGTCACTTCGAATTTTATAATATTTCACATTCGGTGCCATCGCCGATTGATCAGCCAGTCCTCTCGGCCCGATTTTTTTCCTTTGTCACTATCAGTACCTACAAATATTTCAGTGCGCAACTGGAGGCGGAGCTAACCCGTGTCTACCTGAAATGGATAGGCTGTACATGTGAATGTTTTGTATTGACTTTTTTCTGTACACATATATCACTAACACATTTCATTTGTACTTGCTTGATTACATGAATGAATAATTGAATTTGACTGAATTTATTAAAAACTCTTCAGTTGAAAGTTGGCGTACTATATCTCATATCGAAAACATAAACGTTCCTAAGCAAATTCCTCCATTAAATGTCGATTTTTTTTTCAGAATATGTAGAAAGGGAGCCCCAGTTCAAAACATGCCAGGATGAATTGTTATTGACGAGTTTTATCCGAAATATAAATGGTACAACGATGGGTTATTTGAAAGTACCTGCCGGAAAAATGAAACCACTACACAAAACCAAAAAGCATGCATTGGTAAGTTGAATGATATATTATAAAATACATAGAACTGTGTGGGGTAATGGCAAGTGATCTGGAAAGTTCGAAGTAGGTGGAGGTCTGCTGGGCTGGAGGTCTCATCAGTTGTGGTTTGGATTATTTGCTTAGATAAAAAAGTGATTATCTTTATGTTTCTTGATAAATTGACAGTTCAACCGCCACTATTTCTCTTTGAAATCCAACAAAATCTCGAGTAACAAAATGTCACACTCAGTTTGTTTTGGTTTCCTGAGGTTTTTTGACCAACAGAATTGATAGGACTACAAGCACATAACAGTTTTTGAAAGGGTCGAATGACCCAGCATGAATCATGCTCAGAACGATACTGCTATATGAAACAATTACTTTTGTCAATTTTGACCGGTACATGTGACTACAATAAAAAATTGGTTTGCCACCCAGAGGTTGCAACACAAAATGAAATATTTCTATAAGGCGCTCTACAAGATGATAAATACTCCAAGTAAAGTATTATGAAGAACCTAGTGCAGAACAAAAATAATAGTACCGGAAGCCATAATTTTCTTTGAATTCTTGAAAAGTTTCGACGGAATAATGATTAATTTATTTCTGTACGATAATTGTTCAATTCGCTTCCTATACCAATGAAGTTTCATTAATCAGCAATGCCTTAAATATTTACTGGTGCAGGAGAAATCCCGGGACGCACACTTGACTTTAATCGGTATAGTAGTGGTGATATGGCTGCCGGGGAGAGTTATATTCCTGCTGAGAGAAACAATTCGACTCGAAATATTTCTGTACGGTATCAACAAACTTTGTTGATAGTTGAATCAGTTATCAATGAAAACTAAATTATTGGTTCAGATGAGATAAAAATCAATCTAATTTTTGCAATGTCTTTTCATTATAAACTAAATGTCTTCCATTACAAAATATTTTCCAGCACGTGAAATAATTTCTTGAAAATGTATCTTATAAAATCATTAGATCATGGGTTATGAAAATGGTTATTTGGAAAAATCATTTAAGAAGTGAGAATCCGAATAATTTGAACAAAAAAATCAGACTTTCAAAATTTGAGCAAAATTTATCATAACATTTTGACTTTTGACGGACAACATATCATGTGTGTTTTCATACATGAAATAAGACTGAAAAGTATTCAGAGAAGGATTTTAGAACGACTCACTTATTTCTTCATCAATAGACATTATCCTCCACTTGTTGAAAGCCTTTTGAAAGGACAACTACAAATTTTTATTGTAGGTACATGTACCGCTCAAAACTGACGGCATAGTGACGAAAGTAAATGTTTCACGTAGCAATATCGTCCGTTTCATGCTGGGCCAATTGACCTCCTGAAGAAGTGTTATGGGCTTATACTCTACTGTGGTTTGACCTCCAAATACACTAGCCCTCTGTGGCGGGAGCAAAATCGGGCATCGCGGCCATAAGTAGGTATATTTTGATATGTGAAATGAAAGGTGTATGGACTGAAAATCTCTGAAGAGATTGTGTCATCAGAATTTTCGTGTCAACTCAATAGATGATAAAATGAAGAGAATACAATTTTATTTGAGAGCTACTCTGGTCGTTAGCCCTACAATTTTACAACTTTGGTTATTCAGAAATGATATGGAAAAAAAAACGGACGAAAAATTGTTAGCCGAAAGGATTTTGTCGATTTTCGGATTCTACACCTATTTTTTCAAATGCAATCCGAACTAATACAATGCAATAGAAGTCGGTACGGATCAAAGGAAGTCGAATTTGGACGTCAAAGCGTGTTGTTCAATATTTCAGCTGTCAGCCAATACAAACCAAATACATTTATGTTATATATCTTTTCTTCTGAAACTATTTTTGAAAAGTAAAATGTTTTTAAAACATTGATTTTCAAAATTGGATACAATGAATTTTAATGGATTCATTTGAGTCTGTCAAAATCAAATGAACACTGGAACTGTGGAATCGTCTTCTTTTGAAGGTTTTTCACTTAGACTCCTTTGTTAGAAGTTTCTGGAATGGTGATCCAAGGTCTGCTGGATATGCTGAATCCAAAGTTAAAGATAGGACATGTGGCATAACTGCGCAATCACTACGACGTATTTCTGTAAGAGCCATTGTAATTTTTCATATGACAGCTCCCCTTTTGCTGAAAAAGTTGATGCTATATACTAAAAAAAAAAAAATTTTTGTTCTAAAATTGTTCGTTTCCGTTAACCAGCTGACGAACGTCAACCCTCAGAAGTCGAAACTTGTGCGAGCAATGGATCAACGAGGCCTTACCTTTTAACGTGCGATTACCCAGCACGGTGGCCCGGCGAGGCAACTTTTCAGACATGAGTTTTACTGAAAGTCGGGTTGAGTTCAATATCTTCTCCTTCGACAGGTTCTCCAATTTGGTAACTGGGCCGTCTTCTTGGGAAGAATTTTGAAAGGGCTCGGAACTTGTTCCTATTTCTCGGCGGTGAGGGTGGATCGTCGTTTCTTCATCACAATTCTTGAATTTCTATTATTCCTATATTTACGAAAACAAAGTACAATAAGAAAAATTATGAAGCCAATAGTACAATAGGTGAACCATGAAATCAGTTTCGTAACCAAAGGTTCATTAATCAATTTGACTAATTGATCTGAATTGGATTCGTATTGGACTGTATTTGAATCATCAACATCACTTTTATTCTATTTCAGAGGTTTCAGTTTTGGAAAATCTATTTTAAGGAAGTCCTAGACAAAAGTGAAAAGGTATCATGATTTCATGAATTTTGTATGTTATATTCTTCTCAATGAATGGAAACTTCTTGGCATGAACTCTCGTATTTTCAATGAATTTCATAGCAATTTTCATCCATTTTCAAAATGGTATTTGTTTCAATAATTTTAGTTTTTGATTATTTGTTATAACTCATAGTTACAGGCAAGGGATCTGAGAGAATTATGAGCCATGTATTGAAATTAATTTCATATACGTTATAATCTTTTACAGAAAGCAAATTCGTTTTACAAGCTTCGGGTAATTCCATTAGATGTCTGAATATTTGAGCCTCGCAAATTGCGTTATTATCAATAGGATAAGGTAGAACTTTTTCACAAATTTTCATAAGTGAAAAAAGGGTTTTACAATTCTCGAAATTTGGTTTAATGTATGACAGTCAATCAAGGGCGGTCATATATCTTGATTCTGGGGGGGGGGGCATTTTGTACAATTACATAATATCAGTTTCAATTCAATCAGAAAACGCAGAATGGGATATTTTTTTATATTACATATTTAAAATCATTCGAATGAAATTATCAACAGAAACTAATATTTTAACCACTATTAGCGAAACGTTCTATTACATTAGATTCGTTAATAACAATGTCCTTATGGACATGCATTAGTGCAAGGCCACTTAAACGTTCTTCACCCATACTGGCCCTCAGCCAACTCTTAAGTCTTCTCAGTCCTGAAAAACTCCTTTCTGCAGATGCAACACTCACTGGAAGAGTACACAGTATTTTCAAAATGTCATGAATGATTGGATACATCATTTTATCACATTGATTGAGAGCATTCAGTCCGTCGCTGGGAATTTCCAATTCTTTGCTGTGTATCCATCTCATTTTCCATAAATGCAGCTCTGCAATGAAAGTTGACTTCAGCACGTCTCTACATATCTCAAACAAACTTCCATATTTTTCAATCAAAATTTCTACGGCGGAATGGATGCCATCTTCATTTGAATTAATTAATATAACAGGAACACATATTTGCAGATTGAATAAATCCATAGTTTCTTGCTGGAAACGACACTCAATGTCGGAAATAATACTTTCAAGTAGAGGAATATATATCGTTTTTCTGAAGTATTCTGTGGAGGAATGAATATCTGGATTAGGTCGATTTTTCATGAATTTATTCACTCTTGGAATGCATAAATCTATATTAAAATTTTCTAGACAAGGCATGTCACCCTAGAATGAAATGATGAAGAAAACAGAACTCCAAATTTCCACACAATACACAAAACGATATAACTTCTAACAACCTACAGCCGACAGCGAGTGATAACTGACGAGAAAATGGGACAATATTTAAAAGAAGGACGTAGGTACCCTTTTGACCTGGACTGGACGTCGGATATCGATTTAGGCCATTTAAGGTGTCACAATAGTATCTAGTACCCCCATGGCCCCCCCCCTTATGACCGCCCTTGCAGTCAATTTGCCAATATATTTTATATCAGTAGGAAGCATATGATGTAGTCCAGTTCTATTATCCAATATATAGTACAGGTAATAGGGAGCCAGCTACTCGTGTCCATAATGCATAATTAGGCAGGAGTTGTTTCATTGCATGGATAGTTGCAGTCTGACGTACTTAACCTAAAAACACAAAATACTTACAAAAATGGCGAACGGAAGTGCCGCCATTTTGTGAAAAAACGTTTGGGCCTGTATCTCCGTAACCATGCACTTTAGGCCCACAACTATCGGGACCTTTTTTATAGATAATTAAATTTCCTATCTTTTTTATCCAATAATTTTTTTTGTAGCACTTACCGTTCACGACTTATATTATTATTACTTTTTGTTTATTCACTTTTTTACCGATATCTCTTTAAATAAATGTTCAAACAATAAATTGTTTATAATAAAACTTTTGAATCGATGAATTTTCCACAACTTTCATTCAAAACTTTTTTCTATAAAGTTAATATTTTCGAAGTTACAACGCGTTGATTTCAATCGTCTTGAATGTGGGAGATCAACTAGAGTGCATTTCATGCAAATGCAGAACCGGCTGTGGCAGAGCCTGCGGGTGCCGAAAAGCAGGATTGGACTGTACGGTAATCTGTGAGAACTGCACAGAGAAAACGTGCACTAATCAGCTGAAAGTAATCGTCAACAACACAGAATTGTGCGACATCGATGAAGATATTGGTGATGATTCTAACGACAAATTAATAGAGGCGTTACAATCTTTATATGCCACTGACGAAGATAACGAAGAGGAAGAGGAGAATGTAACCAACATCGAAAATTCACCACCCTCGAGACGCCAAAGAGTCAGAGAAGACATATGATTCATTTTGGTGTACATTTGTAAAAATAAATTTCACATATATTCTTCAATAAATATTCCATTTTTTCATTTGCGTGTGTAATTATGGTAGTAGTATTTAAATTAATTATAGTAATATTAAATTGTATAAAAGAAAATACAAAGAAAAAATTTTAATGGGTATTCGCTATTTCTTGCAGGTAAGAACTTGAATTATTATTTATTTATTTAATCAAAAAAATTCGTTCTTAATAACCTTGTACTCTGTAGAACGACATTGAACGCGTTGTAACTTCAAAAATATTAACTTTAGAGAAAAAAGTTTTGAATAAAAGTTGTGGAAAATCAATCGATTTAAAAGTTTTATTTCGAACAATTTATTGTTTAAACAATTATTTAAAGAGATATCGGTAAAATAGTGAATAAACAAAAAGTAATAATAATATAAGTCGTGAACGGTAAGTGCTACGAAGAAAATTATTTAATAAAAAAGATAGGAAATTTAATTATCTGTAAAAAAGGTCCTGATAATTGTTCGCCTAAAGTGCACGGTTACGGAGATACAGGCCCAAACGGTTTTTCACAAAATGGCGGCACTTCCGTTCGCCATTTTTGTAAGTATTTTGTGTTTTTAGGTTGAGTACGTCAGACTGCAACTATCCATGCAATAAAATAACTCCTGCCTAATTTTGCAAAGCAAAATTCTCTATTACCTGTATTAATAGGAATAGGATAAGGTTGATTGATGGTGGGTTCAACAAGAGGTATTTTCAAAATAAACACAACTTTTGGATCAGTTTGAAGAGCTGCCAGTTCAATCATGTCGAGGTACTTTGCGACTGAAGTTATCTTAGGTCGTATGGGAATATAGCTTCTTTCTAAAGTTATTTTCTAAGATATTTCTTGAAGGGCATTGACTAAGTCTGTTGGTTTAATTATGTTTGTATGGATGGTTCTCAATCGAGCAAAAGTAATTGATTGCATAATATCATTAACGTAATCTTCTAAATAGACATAACTTTCAATGAGGAAAGATTTTCACAAATGTGTATAGTTTTAAACTTGGCTTGGATATTTTTGATTTGGTGTTCGTCTTATATGGTTGATTGATAGAATTCTCCATCTGAAGCGTCAAGATTGCCAGATATTGTCTTCCAAACGCTTCCAATGCCATTTATTAATCCGCGTTTCGTTCTTCGTGATTCCTGTTCAGTATCGTATTTAATTCAATAATTTTTATTCAATCGAGTTTGAGATTAGATTCAACATTGTGGATCACGTCAATTAAAATGATTATGATATAATGCATGTCTTACTGGGCTCAGATCTTTATATACCAATAATGTCCATTGGTCGTCGGAGATTTTGGAATAGCCGTTTTCGTTGTAGTATGTTTCGATTGTATTATCTATTGGTTGAGGTGTGTATTGTGCTGCTCACAGGGGCAATAGGATGAGTAGTATCTGAAAAAAAATTATTCGTGATAAGGTCTTAATTCATCAGAATTGAATTCACTTCGTTGTTTGGTGGTGACAATTGTACAATTCATTCATTCAATTGAATTTATTCTGTAATTTCAAATCTATTTGACTTCCTTTTACATATATCTTGTCTCCAATGTCGAACTGCTATGGTTCTTGTTTCAAGGGTTCATCGACGCGAACTTTTGCTTTTGCTTTGCTATGGTTAATATGTTCTCTGGCTATATTATTATTATAGTGAGATATTCGATTATTTAAATCTCTAACACAGTTACTGATTGTTTGTTCTTGGTGGTATGTTTGTTCTGGTGGTCTACCTGATGGATGACCAAAAATTAATTCGAATGGTGTGAAACTATGTGATTTATTAGTACAGTTATTATAAAATACTACTGCATATGGTAAAAGATTTAAAGGGTATTCATTAGGGTATTATGATAAATATGCTCTGATCATTTCAGTCAGAGTTGCATGGAAGCGTTCTAGGGATTCATTTGATGGGGGGTGGTCATATTTGAAAATATTAATTTTATGTCATAAAGTTGACAAAGATCTTTCATTAGGGTATTATTGAATTCTTTTTCTGATAGTGGATTTGAGTGAGTGAGCTTAAGTGAATTATGTGAGTTCAAGTCAGTTGGGATTCGTAATATATCAGTATTGATTCATTCGAAAGGTGTTTTTGGAGTTTCGCTTATTTGAAAAGGATTCTGTAGCTTTTTTCCACAAATTTTCGTTTTTTGACAAATTTCACATTTGTTGATAAAATTTTCATCGTCTCAAGTCATATTTTTTTTTCAATTCGTCGTTAAGTTTCGTTATTACCTCGGTGGAGATTATTTTTACCATTATGATATTTACCAAGTATTATTGGGATTTGTTCACGATCAGGAGTTCTAGTTATATTTTGACATATGACTAGTTTCATGTCTTCTTTGTCTGAAAGAATATACGAGATTAATTCTTGGAGTGGTAGATCGAAATTTTTTTTTTCAATATAATGTTTCATTTGGTTTTAGTTCATGTTGATCTTTATAGAGCGAAATGAACATAAGTGCAAGTGCTTCTTCTTGGCGGAAAGGGATTGCCATTATGAAATATTTGCAGGGTTTAGATCTAGTATTTGACTTGGTGGTATTGGTTCTGGAAGATAGAATATTTTCTGTGGTTGTACAAACCGTTGTGGTGGATGAAATAATTTTTGTTATACCGGTTCTTCAGGAAAGAATTGTTTGGGGTCTTTTCCTGGTAATTTGGGAGGAAAATTTCGTTTTTAATCCGATTGACTCGATTGACATAATAGATAATCATTTGTTATCGGAAAATAACTTTCTAAAAAGTCTTCCTCGGTTCTAATTAAAGGTACGGTTTTGTAATTCAGAATAAATTGTTTATTTTTTACAATGAACAATTCTTTGGTAGTGTTCTAAGAAATCAATCACTAAAATTCCATCAAAAGCGATGTCTAGATCGTAAATAAAAATTTTGTTGGGGTCAACTGGGTACGAGTGGTATGAAGTTTCATTCTGTCACAGTAATCGAGTTCTTCGTTATACCTGAGATAATTTTGTATTCGAATTGGTAAGATTTCAAATAGTTTTCTTTTCAAAACAGAAACTCCAGCACACTATCAATAAGTAGTATGTCTGTTCTGGTATTGTCGTATATGTAGTGTAAATTTGCCGAACTAACACTGTTTATTCTCGCGTTTGGATGCGGAAGTTTTCTTTCATAAAGCATTTTGTTGCGATTTAGGCATTGTTCTGAATAGTCATAATTGTAGTCGTAGTAATATGGGTCTTTATTACAATATTGACGTTCATTCAATATATATGAGTTTTTTGAAGTTGACATTTATGATAGTTTGGGTTTGGTTAAATTACCATATTATGTTGTTGAAGATTACTTGAAAGTCTCATTTTTTGAGAGTGACCAGGTTGACTAGGATTGAATTGAGTCGTGATTGATTTCGATAAGTAGGTCTATATTGACTTGGAGAATTGGGTCGTTGCTGGATATTTGGTTGACTGTGGAAATTCGGTCTTTGTTGGTAATTCGCTGGAGGTCTGGTTTGGAAAGATTGATGATGGTATGATTGATATAAGTTTGCTTTTTGGTTCAAGTTGGGATGTGGTTTTCGAGTTTTTTTATGATTCAAGATAAGAAAGTCGATTTGTTTACACAAGCAACCATTTTTTCGTTATGGTTGATGTCGTGAATGGAATGCTATACCTGTCACTCTATTCAGTTGTCGCAATCTTAATTGAGAGAATTCAAGTCTCGTGTCTGACCAAAATGAGTAATCAGTAATTGTTTTATAGCAGTATACTTTATTGGGTTTTGAGAATTCACTAGGTTTGCTGCTTTTTTTTACGTCGATTTTTGAATTGAAGTGAGTTATCAATCAAAAGATATTTCTGATCATTTGTTGCTAGATGGTGAGCTTGATCGCGTGCATTTGAAAATGTATACAGGGAAATACTGTCATCATCGAAATCAGGTATTGATGAAAATGATTCCGATAGATTGTAAGGTTCGGTTTCGGGTGGGTTTTCAGGCATTTTTCTTGTCTTTCTTTTCCTCAGCTGTATGAAGAACTATTCGATTGATTTTCTTTCCTTCACGTGTATGGAAAAAATAATTGCATGGGATTGATGAATATGGGAAATGTATAAGAGAACTTTGTAAAATACAATCAATGAAAAGATGATCAATTAAAGCCAATAACGTTTGATGCGCTGTTTGGTTGTTGAAAGTCTCTTCCAGGGACTTCACTAGGTATTCCTGTTCAAAGGGAGATTCAACGGAGTGTTTGACGATGCGTGTCTTGAATTGCCGCCAGGGGATTAACTAGGTGTTCCTATCCATAGGAATTCAAGGCTGGTTTGGAGGTGTTCTGTCTTCTTGAATCTGAGCTGCTCGTTTCTTCTTAATTCTACGTTGCTTTATTGCTTTGTTCAAGTCGTGGGACGTACAAAATCCTGCTTCATAAGCGTTGCTCCATTGGGGAGAGTAGCAGTTGACGACTTATACGTATTCCCTCAGCGTTGACGAAACCGTCCTCTCACTGGTCTTGCTCGTGTTTCTTTCTCCTTCAGGATCTGGGACCACTTTAGGAGCACTACTGAGAGAAATACATTGACTTCTAAGCTTTCGAAATCTGCACGACTGTGCCTTATGTTATATCTCTTTTCTTCTGGAGATATTGACAAAAAATGTTTCAATACATTTAATTTCAGAGCCAAAGATCCATTGCATTTATTCTTATAAAATTTGTTATTCAAAAGAATTGAAGGTAGTCATTTTGTGTGTGAGTTTATTTATTTGTTCTTTTGATTAGGTATATTTTAGATTGATTAATAACGCTCTTTCAAGTTATTGTATCTCTACATGAATTGAAGTAAAGAGCCAACAATACCTTTATCATCATCTAGCAGTAAATCCTGTATACATTCCTGTGTACGATATTTTTCCCGTTAATGAAGACACTCGGCCGTATCAAAACCTTCGAAGACGACGAAAACGCCTCTGCTGGTTTCCAACAACTGCAATAATAATTGCAAAAGGAGCTGCCACAGCACCATCTTCTGCATCACTAATAATTCAAAATTTTATTCAAGTAAAACCAATTCAAATATTTTCTTTTTTGAAATGTGTAAGTCGAGCAACACGTCTTCATAAGGGGACTTTAACATTTACAATGTGGACGAGTTGAAACTCGAATATATGGAATAAGCCCTGCGGATCGACCTTGTCGGCCGACAAAATGTGGACGCAGATATTTACTCTCGTAAACATCTTTTAAACTGAAGTTAGATATGTAATTCTATTGGATGGTAACTTTTACTATTTTTTTCAAGATTTAATTTTAGTTATTTATTTAGATGAGATTTTGCTTTTTGATCTTTTTCAATGCGCCATTTTCATAGTTCATTTCCCCATAACAAGCTAGCTTCTTTGTATGAACAAGTGTATATATATAGATATTTTTGGGTTATAGCCTAAACTTCTGTGATTTATTTGGTTACCTCATTTCTTGCTGAAGGTAATGATCGATGATATCTTTGACATTTCAGTGCTTTTTTGTCTTGGAAGGCGAAGGAAGAATTCAAGTACATGATAAAACGTCTGAAGTTAAAAAGATGAGTCGTTTCGTAGTACCTTTGGGTGAGTACTATTATTTCATTATACAGTAGGCATCTTAAGCTTCAACTTCTCCCTTGTTACTAGGCTAATCGCCAAGATGAATCGTCTTTTGCAGTTGATAGTGTACTTTATGTTACGACTAGCAACTATTTTAAAAAAGTTCAGTAGCATAGAGCATCTTTTAAAGTAATTCGAACAATAGGGAATATGCATGATTTTTTGTTATGTCAACTGAATTATTTACATTTTTGTAACGTAGTAATTATATAAGCCGTTCAAACGCCACCATTTTGGCGCGCGCTTTGGAAGACATCCTTCTTTGACCCTAAGCCTGTTAGATACTCGACCATATTTTCAGTTTTAATTGCTGTATAGATTATGGAAGAAACTAACAAAACTGTTTACGAGTACTGTATTGTAACCATGTGCAAAAACAATATAAGAAATATACAAAAAATGTTTTTTACTGCGAGTGTACTTCATTTATGTACAGCATAGTGTGAATTAGTCAGAAGTATTTATCTGATATTTACATTATTCACAAAAAGTAAATAAACATCATTCTTGAGTGAACCTCGATAAAATAATATTGCGTCTACATTATTGTAACTTTTTGATAGAAAGATTCGAGAAATAAAATATTTCGAAAATGTAAATCAATCCATCTTTATTGACCCCAGGACACATGAATGTTTATAAAGAAGGGATCTTAAAACTAAGTCACTATTACAATTCATGCATTAAAAAAAGATTTCGATCATGAATCAATCCAATGTCAGATGGAAAAAATATCTCAAAACAAAGCGTATACTTCAAAAATCAACGTTATGTGAAAGTATGCTTCAAAATTTAACGTTGTGTAAAATATAAAAATAATTTTTATATTTTTACCACGAAATATAAATGGTCAATACAAGTGGTGGGGTTTTGGTGATTGGAATGTTTCTATTGGAAATTTTATCTTTTTCATTAATCTGTTTGAAGAATTCGCCTGAATTCAACGGCTTTCGAGTTATTTACGGAAGATTGAACCCCCTTTTTGGTCAGTTTGGTTTGTTGATGACCGTCGAATTTACTGACCTTTTTGCACATTCTTAGAGGCTTTATTTCGATCCGATGGGCCCTAGATTCATTGATTTTCAGCTTGTGAGCAAGACTACTCCTGTAATTCACTGACGAAAGACTTCATAAACTCACCACAACGTGTTCTCCTTTGAGTATGGATAATAACTCCCACTAGAAGAATAATTCGAAATCGATGCTAGTCAAAGCCGATTTTGAATTATGTTTCATTTTTTAGTTATGAAACGATAAACTCCAGAACTGATAGATCAATTCCCAATTGGAAAAGATTTGATATTTCCATATTTTTTTTAGATACTTCAATGCTTCAATATGTCACAGAAAAATTATTTTTAACTTTTACAAAACGTCAAATTTTGAAGTATACGCTTGTTTTTGATATTTTATTGTCATATTCTTAAAAAAATATGAACACAGAGTGACCAAATTCAGAATGTTCTTTTTTCATTTTGCGAGCTACCACGCAAATATAACCGTAACAGCTGTATTCATATGATAAAACTGACAAACAACATTTCATTATAAATATAATAATTATATCTTTATTCATTCCAAGAAACATAAATGTTTATAACAGGGACATACTAAAATAAATAATGTAATACAACATAAAAGAAAACAGATAGATCAGTTCAAATAGTTATAAATATCAATCAAAAAATGTTTTGCAGAAGCTTCAGAGTAGTAGAAAATGAAAAACAGGCACAAACATCAAATGTCTATTTTTTTATTTAAGAAAAAAATCTTTGTGGTGTCTTTTGAATTTAACAGCATCTTTAACTTTTTTCAAATGAGGAGGTAAATTTTATCACCATTATGAAGAAGGGATTTCTTTGCAAATTCTGTTTTAACTTTGATCAAAATGAGCTCATTAGTTTGTCTGGTACCATAGAGAATAGAGTGTTTGATATTTTTTAAGGAAAAATGAACAAATAAGCATATTTTCATCTTGAATATTTGGTCCAAATTCAACTTCCTTGGCTTGCATAAATTCACAGTAGGTTCCGAGACATCGGAACCTGCTGTAAAATACATTTTGCTATTTCATTTTGTAAGGTTTTTTAGGACCTCAATATTGATTTGTTTGCTATTCCCCAAGCTGAAATTGAATATTGCAGTTTTGAAAGTATCAATCCAAAATAAATCTGTTTCAAATGTTTCAGTGCTAAATAGTTTCTAATTCGATGCAATACATCAATTAGTGGTGAAAGTAAAGTAGAATCTAAATCTAAACCTAAAAATTTGTATAATTTATCTCATATTTATTAAACTTGATTCTTGAAAATTTCTGAATATTCAACGTTAATTTATGTTTTGCCAACCACGGGCCAATAATATGAAGATCACTTTCAATTTTTGACTTGATATCATTAACGTTTTCAGAAAAATATACAATTGTCGTAACATCTGCAAATGATTTAATTTGGCCACATGGATCTAGTTTGGATTTTGAGTTTATGTATTCGAGAAACAATGTTGGTCCAAGAACTGATCCTTGTGGTACACCACATTTTATTCTTTTCTTGAACCAAAACAATTTCCCATATATAAAAATTGCTTTCTCTTATCTGAATAACTTGTGAACCATCCATAAATATTACCTCTCACACCCATTTTGAACTTTATATAGAGAAGAATTGAATGATCAACCGTATGAAAAGATTTTCACAGAGACAAAAGTCCACACTTTTGATTACAATCCAGTTGAACCTGTATATCTGTAATCAAATCCAATACGGAAGACTCTGTATCACTGAATTTGTGGAAACCATGAGGATCTTGTGAATCTACTGACTGCATCCTCAAAACTCCCAATACACTAGATATTGCACAATGACTCGAATAATTGTCCACAACATAAAATGGCGGCACTGCAATTCCTGGTCCATAGCTCAATAACTTTTCCTTTGAAAAAAGATAAGTACGAAATGAAAGGAGAGTGATTATGTACGTGGCTGAAGTGAACGGTTTTAACCCACTAGATAGTTGATAAGATTGTTAGCAACACCTTCGTCGAGTGCAAAAGTATCAGTTTGGTGTTAGGGTAATTGATCTCTAGGAAAAGTTTGTACAATTTTATCTACACTTTTATCGTGGGTGGCGAGTTAAAGCGAACAAAACGTGAATATTTTTCCAAAAAAATCGAAAAAGTCCTCGTTTTTCTCATTTTGAGAAATTATTTGTAGCTGTTCGATACCTTATTATTGATTCTTTGAATACCTTATTATTGATTCTTTGAAAAATTTTTGTAGCGTAGCTATTCGTTACATAAGTATTACTTTGTTTCAATACAAAGCCAACTCATTTTCAATGTTGTTTTCAATTGTGGGATCCCCCGTAAGCCTAATCTATAGATGGTCTTCATTGTGAGGGGTCCCACATTGAATAGCTCCCATAATGTCAACGGTATGTAACTAATTGATAGGTTGACATTGCTGGACGCACAACGGTGACTGGATATTTCGCTCGCTCGATGTAGAGTATATATACTCTTCATACTTCTTCAGGAGACGACGATTCACGGTTCTGATGTCCGGACGATACTCAGCTTCAATTTGGTCCATGAGTTCAACAAGGGAGAATTTACATTCTTCAGAATTTTTGGTGAGATAGGTTGAGATGTACTCCATTGCTTCATCAACGTTTGTCGCAGGCCGATATCCTCTATTCTGTCCATACGCGACTCGGGAATATAGCCGCTTGTGGCAAGTTGAATGGTACCTTGCATTCGAAGAATCAAGTCCGTCACATGTTCAAGGCGCCCTATTATCTGCCGTCCCCATTCATCAGAGCGTTCGTTAGCTGCTTCCAGAATTGTGTCTTTGATCGATAATCTTTCTACCCGATGGATGGAAGCTCGATCCGATAATTTTTGTTTCATCTGGTTGCTGAGGAAATCGAGGATACATTTCTTCATTACACAGAAAACATTGGGTTTCAGAATCAAGACACGGATGACTCGAGCCAGTTTTTTTTATGAAGATACGCAGCGACTAATTTTTCGTTATAATTCTTCTGGCATGCGGCATTAACAGTTACTGACGGTAAATCTCTCAGATTGCGCGTGTGTTCACGATTTCTCCTTTTTATATGGGATTTCAGAAAAGTCGAGACGCCTCTTTGCCTCACTACAACTTGATCACTTTTTGAAACTTATGTCACAAATGAAACAAACATCAGCTTTGGAATTTGCCATCACGAAACTTGTTGCAACTTGCAACTAAACATTTACACCAAACTGATATTATTTGCACTTTGGGTTACCCATTTATTTAATGTACAATCTGAAATAGTCCGACCTGTAGAATTTTTTGGTCGGATATGTACTTTGTCAATTACTACTACTTATTCCAATTAATTAATAACAGACGAAGTCCACATCGGACCAAAAAACTTTTCGGGTAGTTGTTGCACTACCTTATATTGTACATTATATAAATAGCTAACCCCAATAATACAATGTAATGCACTTTTACAAAATTCACTGTAAAACGTCCGTTGTAAAACGCCAGCCGAAAAAAAGTGTAAATACAATAATTGTAGGGAATCCCCTTCAAATTTGTATGAGATCAACCATTAAGGAGTTAAATTGAAAAAAACAATTTTCAGTACCTTTAATCCAACATGGTGGATCGCGCGCACCCCCAAGATCGAAAACGTTTTTTTCTCATCAGGGTTCCTAACATAATAACATATCCCAAAGTTAGAATTACTTACGTATCATTTATTTGTACCGAACTCTCAATTTCATTTGAAATAACTTTTTTGTGTTTCGGAAGAAGGATGTTCAATTACTTCAGTAAAAGTAGCGATGATGTTTTTCACTATTATTGTAGATAAATTATCAAAACCAACCAATTTCTCGCAAGGATTTCGGGCTTGAGGGCCGTGTATTGGAATTTTTAATTCCGGAGCTTTCGGCTACATCTGCGGCAGCCATCTTCAGCGGCGTAGTCGTAGGTCAACTCTCCTGTGCGAGTCTACTATGACTGGTGTTACATCTGGAGGTGGCGACTTGTTCTTATGAGGTTGGATCGTGTTCTGTCGGACGTCGGATTCTCTGGATATGTCGGACCGTGGCGTTAATTTATTCAGAACCGGATGCCAAATTTTGTTTAGACTTAATCCTTCTTCCTTCCTATTGAAATTATCTTTGTGTTTATATATTTCAATTGCTTCCCGGTATAAGCGAGTGGAGTAATGTTTGGTCGTTGAGAGAATTGAAGTCTTATCGAACTGGATGTTGTGGTTTTCTATAAGGGCATGTTCCGCTACAGCTGATTTTTCAGTTTGCCCTAATCGACAATTTCGTCTATGTTCACTGACGAAATTGTCGATTAGGGCAAACTGAAAAATCAGCTGTAGCGGAACATGCCCTTATAGAAAACCACAACATCCAGTTCGATAAGACTTCAATTCTCTCAACGACCAAACATTACTCCACTCGCTTATACCGGGAAGCAATTGAAATATATAAACACAAAGATAATTTCAATAGGAAGGAAGAAGGATTAAGTCTAAACAAAATTTGGCATCCGGTTCTGAATAAATTAACGCCACGGTCCGACATATCCAGAGAATCCGACGTCCGACAGAACACGATCCAACCTCATAAGAACAAGTCGCCACCTCCAGATGTAACACCAGTCATAGTAGACTCGCACAGGAGAGTTGACCTACGACTACGCCTCTGAAGATGGCTGCCGCAGATGTAGCCGAAAGCTCCGGAATTAAAAATTCCAATACACGGCCCTCAAGCCCGAAAACCTTGCGATATTACAACACCGGCCGTGAAAGCCTACATTCTTTCACAACCAATTTCTCGTTTTCGAAACCAGAAAGAGTAAAAACAAGCTCATATTCAGGTACTAGTTGAAATGGATGTGTAACGAGCAGGGAAGGGGTATATATTCAGCCAGAAGTGGTTAGAAACGGTATTTGTTGCTAACTTCGAAGAATACTCTGCAAATAAATCTACATCTTTATAAGGATCTGTGAAAAGGTTGTCGTTAAGTCTATTTCAGATAATAGTATATTATGCAACGACCGTGTAATGATGGTTATTAATAAATGAGCATAAACCGGGATACGAAACGAGCCGAAGGTGAGTTTCGTATGGTTTATGCGAGTGTAATAATAACCATTACATGCGAGTTGCATACGCTATTTTATCTACACCCAATGAATAATGAAGAACTGAAAATATTATATTATTAGGTATTTATATTGAACACAATAAGAGTAGGTAATCAATAGTATTTTTTTGAAAAATTCTACAAAAAATTATAATTAATAGTATAACCACGGAAAATACAACAATGGGAAATGAAGAGAGAAAAAATGAAAAAAAATCTCTGCCGAGGTCTGCAATTGAACCCGGACGTTCTAGAGTAAGATCCCAGAGCAATCAGACATAACTTATTTTCACACGGATGAAACCTGAAGTTTTCAGTAGCGTCTTGTGTGCCTTGAATACCTACGCGCTTTGTGGAACTTGCCGAGTGACACCTGGGCAGGTACCAGGTGAGAAAGGTAACTAAAAATAAGAATTATTTTACTTAAATTCACACGGCTGATTTTTATATATGTCATGTAGAATATTATTTTAAAGTAATATCATAAGTGTCAGACACTTTTGATGGACCAGAGCTTTTATCAGACGCTCTTAAGCTACCCAAAAAATAAATGAACTTTACTTATTTTCACATGTCTGATTTTTTAATATGTTATTGAAGTATTTATTTGAAAGTTATATTCAATCAGTAAGACACTTTAGAGTGACCAAACATCCCCTAAGACAAAAATTATTCAGCCAGAAGTATGAGGGCGAGAGTACTATGGATGCGCTTCAGAGTGAATGAGACGTCCATAATAACTCGGTTTCCCTTCTCAAACTCACCATCTGTTTCAATCTACTGTGTATGTGCTGTTTGTGTGTAATATAACTTATAGTATACAGTATAGTCAGTGTTGTTTTTTAAGGCACAATTGTGCCAAAAGGGGCACTATGGTAAGCACTTTGAGAAATTGGTCGAAAACGGGCACAATTTTAAGATTCCGTATTTTCGTGGTTCCGTGGTCATTTTCACTTGTCTAAATTCTCACTTTTCATTTCATTTTCCTCAACAATCCTGTTTCCTGTTAGTATGAAATTTAAAAATTATGATTTCTATGCAATATATACATGATTTCTCAACGTTCAGATTGGTAAACATTAAAAAATGGAGCTTCATGTAGTATTTGATATGCAATTGATGGAATTCCGCAGGTTTCTGGGGCCAAAATTGCCTCCTTTGGGGCTATGGACAAACCGTCTACTTTTTGCGAGGACAAACGCTAACTCGAATGTGACTCAAGTGGCAATTTTTTATATTTATAATATATTATTGGATATATTTATATTTTTACGATGCAGAAAAACTCAAAGTCGTCTCCACAATTTAATATTTGAAAGGTGTTCAGTACGGTGATTCAGTACATGTTTCGAACCTACATAGGTTCATCATCAGCTGAATTTACATTGAATTCTACAATAAAGGAAGAGTAATATAATATTAGTTGATAAATGAAGTATAAAATTAACTTACATGGAGATGAAAAAAATAGCAAATTCACATGGTGAAGTTCAAAAGGACATAAAAAATTTGGTTGTGTTAGGTTATTTTTCTAATATTGCATATTGGGCATAAGGGCTCCAAGCCCCCCAATCTTTAATGTATTTATGGTGTTAGGGATGTCCCAAATTCCCCTAATATCAAATTAATCATAATTGTCACTACCAAATTTTTTATGTCCTTTTGAACTTCACCATGTGAATTTGCTATTTTTTTCATCTCCATGTAAGTAAATTTTATACTTCATTTATCAACTAATATTATATTACTCTTCCTTTATTGTAGAATTCAATGTAAATTCAGCTGATGATGAACCTATGTAGGTTCGAAACATGTACTGAATCACCGTACTGAACATCTTTCAAATATTAAATTGTGGAGACGACTTTGAGTTTTTCTGCATCGTAAAAATATAAATATATTCAATAATATATTATAAATATGAAAAATTGCCACTTGAGTCACATTCGAGTTAGCGTTTGTCCTCGCAAAAAGTAGACGGTTTGTCCAAAGCCCCAAAGGAGGCAATTTTGGCCCCAGAAACCTGCGGAATTCCATCAATTGCATATCAAATACTACATGAAGCTCCATTTTTTAATGTTTACCAATCTGAACGTTGAGAAATCATGTATATATTGCATAGAAATTATAATTTTTAAATTTCATACTAACAGGAAACAGGATTGTTGAGGAAAATGAAATGAAAAGTGAGAATTTAGACAAGTGAAAATGACCACGGAACCACGAAAATACGGAATCTTAAAATTGTGCCCGTTTTCGACCAATTTCTCAAAGTGCTTACCATAGTGCCCCTTTTGGCACAATTGTGCCTTAAAAAACAACACTGACTATACTGTATACTATAAGTTATATTACACACAAACAGCACATACACAGTAGATTGAAACAGATGGTGAGTTTGAGAAGGGAAACCGAGTTATTATGGACGTCTCATTCACTCTGAAGCGCATGCATAGTACTCTCGCCCTCATACTTCTGGCTGAATAATTTTTGTCTTAGGGGATGTTTGGTCACTCTAAAGTGTTGAATATAACTTTCAAATAAATACTTCAATAACATATTAAAAAATCAGACATGTGAAAATAAGTAAAGTTCATTTATTTTTTGGGTAGCTTAAAAGCGTCTGATAAAAGCTCTGGTCCATCAAAAGTGTCTGACACTTATGATATTACTTTAAAATAATATTCTACATGACATATATAAAAATCAGCCGTGTGAATTTAAGTAAAATAATTCTTATTTTTAGTTACCTTTCTCACCTGGTACCTGCCCAGGTGTCACTCGGCAAGTTCCACAAAGCGCGTAGGTATTCAAGGCACACAAGACGCTACTGAAAACTTCAGGTTTCATCCGTGTGAAAATAAGTTATGTCTGATTGCTCTGGGATCTTGGACTATTCCTGGTCACTGCCGACGCCATTGACCACCCGGCCATGAAAGATCATTTGATTCCGTCGAAAATAAAAACATATGTGTTGCATTTGTCAAATAAAAAATATAATCCTTTCGATTGTATTTTTTTCTTGTCTAAGACATGTGCACATCTTGGAGTTCATCCATTTGTGCACTTTATAAATTGTTCCCTAGAGGAGGGCATCTTTCCTGATAAACTCAAAGTAGCCAGAATCAAACCTATATATAAGTCTGGTGGACCTGATGAGGTCAAAAACTACAGACCAATATCATTACTTAGTCCTTTTAGTAAGGTAATCGAACGATTTGTATCGAACTCTCTCGCAGCTTTCTTTGACTCACAGCAATTGTTTAATAGTAGACAGTTTGGCTTTAGGAAGGGGCATTCAACTGGGAGTGCAATTGCGGAGTTTCTGAACAATCTATATGACAGTCTTGACGGTGGTGAAAAAGCATTGGGGGTTTTTCTGGACCTTAGCAAGGCCTTCGACTTGGTTGACCATGAGATACTTTTAAAAAAATTGGAGAGATATGGTTTGAGGGGAATCTGCTGGCAATGGTTCAAAAGCTACTTAAACAACAGATTTCACTATGTTGAGATGGAAAACCAAATCTCACAAAAACTACAGTGCTCTCAAAAATTCATAGATGAGAGTTTACTCATAAAAACGGAACACAACAAGTCTTTAAAACAAGTACAATCAACAAAATTTCTTGGAATAAGCATATCAGAAAACTGTACCTGGAAATTACAAATTGACGGAATATGTAAAAAAATTGCCCCTATGTGTTACTGTCTATATCAGCTACGGAGTACAGTGGATAGGTCTGTCCCACTTGTGTATTATCATGCCCAAAACAGTCTGTTTTATCATATGGAATATTGGCCTGGGGATGCTCAAATGACTGCCAGAGAGTTTTTATGCTTCAAAAAAGGGCCATTCGATGTATTGTGGGTGTTAACAAGAGAACTAGTTGTAAGCAATTATTCAAAGAGTTGGGTATTCTTACGTTAACGTCTATTTATATTTATCAATTATTATTGTATGTGAAAACAAATATCTACTCTTTCAAGGCGCTTAATCACAGAAACAATAATTGTACTAGGAATCACCTTCTTGAAATCCCTTCTCATAGACGCTCAAAGACAGAATGCAGTCCTAAACTAATGGGAATTAAAGCGTACAATAAATTACCGGAAGATATCAAGCAACTCCCATTTGGAAAATTCAAAAGTTCAATTAAAAAACTATTGCTAACTAATGCATTTTATTATATGAATGAATACTTCTCTGCGAGTCTCAACGCAAATGAATTTAGATATCTATAAAATATTTGTAACCATTGTTGTTTTTTATACTATTTTTACCGTTGTTGTCAAAATTTTTAAATACTTTTGTATGTTTTAATGTCATATGCTAAATGTTGACTTTCTATTTTTTCATAATTTTTTTTAACGTTCTGTTTTAAACTGTTGTGACTTGTTCTATTTCATACCTTGTATGATCCTCTGAGAACCATAATAAATACTTGACTTGACTTGACATCTGTGGAGGAGTCGCTAGTAATTCTTCTATATCACTGCTATAAGACTTTTTCATACGATTATCGAAAATTGACTAAATTCTTCAAAAATTCAATACCTACTGATTTTGACTTGACAAACGTCAAAATGCAAAGCTTGCACATCATGCTTGATTGGAAAATAATGGGTTTCTATTGGTTGAAAATCTGTATCATAATGAAAATCTGTATCGCAATGGATTTCATTATAAAACGGGTTGTGAGCATATAAGTGTATTATTAGAGTATGGGTGTAGATAAATATTTTCATTAATAGATTTTTTTTTCGTAATTTATTGATGACGATCTTCCACGTCTTTTGTTTCATTGATGAAGTTAGTTATATTTTGGATGTGTGATAATTTTTATTTCACACCAATTCATTATTGTTTTTATTGCTTAGTTACCAACTACATCACATTTCACTCATGGCCAGCTCGGACCATAAAGACACAAATTTTTCAGTGTGCTAACGTGTCGATTTTTGCGGTGTCTCCTATCAACAACAGTATCTAGTTCTTGCAATAACGAACTAGTATGATATGGAAGTTGAAAAGCACACGGGCATAAATATATGCTCTCGGACGACATACAAACCCTCGGGTCAGAGGCCCTCGACTTTGTAGGATCGTCGCTTTCATGGCATAAACATCTACTTCATACCCTTAGTAGATAAATAACGATTTTTGGTTTACTTTATCTTTCTTTATATTCCTCCATTTGCGGTCATTTCAACTTGTATTGAACACGAGATCTCGAATCACCGGCGTAAAGTTTCGGAAGTAACTGAGATTTCTATTATAGTCGGATGATGAGATGAAGTCCAGTCTTTCAGTCTTGTTCTGAATTTTTTAATAGTTCCTTCAGAAATCAAGATGAATTTCATATTCATGATACGAATTACAGTTCTGCCAAAAACTGGTAGAAGTTTTTCAAACAACAGTTGCTAGCACCAAGTAGGAGCAGTAGCATTCTTGAAAATGCCAACTGAGATGTTGGCGAAACGTCGAAAGTCAATACCGACAAATCAACGGATGAACTCCCAGAATACCAATTTCACATATATATATATATATATATATATATATATATATATATATATATATATATATATATATATATATATAAAACTCTGTTGAATATTTATTTATTCATTTACGGGTGAACCCAATTTTTTTACAATAAATCGTGTAACAGAAAGCTTAAATTATACTATCTATAGTAATACTATAATTATTAAAAATAAATTTATGTGTATAACGGAGGCCAATAGAAACAATGACAATATTAACTAACAAAATACATTTATATGACCAAGAATTCGCATGCATTTTCGGTTATAATTGCACGAGTGCATAAAAATTACCGATAATTTTGCAAGAAAGCGTGATATCCAAAAATTACAAGTTTATTTTAAAATTCTGCCGAAGGACGAGGGCTCTTTTACAAAATATGAAAATAACCGAATGCAATTTGTATAAGATATCACGCTTGAATGCAAAATTATCTGGTAATTTTTATGCGCGAATGTAATTCATTGGAATATTTCACGAATAAAGAAATTCTCAAGGAAATGTTATTTTTTGTTCATTTATACTTTCCTCTA
This sequence comes from Zygogramma bicolorata, assembly GCA_032362365.1. Classification (NCBI taxonomy): domain Eukaryota; kingdom Metazoa; phylum Arthropoda; class Insecta; order Coleoptera; family Chrysomelidae; genus Zygogramma; species Zygogramma bicolorata. The sequence goes on from JAVJAQ010004217.1 coordinate 180,502, forward strand.
TAGATTGTATGGAGACTCACCTAAACGCGAAATGTTTTTCTATTTTTGAAGTCTATCTGACATTTATTTGTGTTTTTTACTGACGTCTAGCAATACGGTTTCAAATGTGTTGTTATGGTGACTTGATACAATGCAATTCCCGCTTTAAGTTTTCGATACAATGCAATTACCGCTGTAAGTTTTCGATATTGCATTGCTCTTATGGGACATTTTATATATGAGGAAAATATTCTGTCAAATCCGTAGTTCACCTTACACAGCAAATTTGAAGTGAACCTTGAAAATTGCCCCTAAAGAGCGAGAGATTTGTTTCTTTCGCCCCACTTTAGTAATGTGCTCCTTCAATTGAAAATAAAGACATTATTATTTATAGGATGAACTGCATATACTTGAAATACTTCAACCTGAATCAAATATCTGATGTTCTCTTCTAGTTTTCCAAATAACGTTTTTTTGAACAATTTTCGATCTTCTATAATGATTCATTTTGGCGATTTAGGAAACAGTTTTCAGTTTTTCTCTTTTTAATTTCTATATTTTCCTTGTCAAATACTCTGAGTGCGCCCAGAAAGCTGAACCTTGCACGGACAAGTTTTGATCTTATTTTTTATGAAGAAAATTTGCATTCTCTCAATGCTGATTTGGAGGAGGAAAATTTAAAGTAGTTCCTCAAAACTTCATTTGCTTTGCAAAAACAGACATGTTTGTTAACCTGAAAATAATGGCATATATAGGTTTTGCTTCATTTCACAACAATAAAATTTGTCGAATTTTCAGAGAATATTTTTGTTCCAGGTGTTGAATACGCCATTATGAATGACGGACCAGATGAAATGCTGTTAGCCTGTGTCAGAGTTGAAGGCACTTGAGGAAATGGAGTTGTGCCTTGGATTGATCTTTGAAAAAGTTGTATTTTATGTAAAATCCTCCTAATTTATAGGGCGCTCTTAAAAATGGATTTGTAATTTCATTGGTGGGACTAACGGTCTGTGTATATTTGCTTTCGATAAACTTACTACAATAACTCATGAAATGAAATAGTTGATGTATTGTTATATATTTTATCAAGAGTTGTCTGTACGAGTGATTAATATATGGATATCCGGTAGTTGAAAACTATGTGAGAATATTTTTTTGTAAAATATTGAAAATTATAATTGAATCAATAGTCATGACTTATGCTTTCTAGCTTCAACAGATGCATTAATTTCCAAAAAAATAAATCCTACAGATTATTAAGTGAGTGAATAAAATTTAAAATGACACTGTTTACGAAACACAGTTCTGTGTTTGTATACCAGGTTTGCTATGAGCTCCGTAATCGCAATCGAACTATGGGATATCTGAAATAAAAATATATCCGTATCTGTTGATGTTTCCAATAGTTTCAAATAAGGGCGGAGACTAGATAAAACATGTTGATAGGTTTTTGTTACCTTCACTATGTGACTGATTGTAATACCAAATGACAACCTAGAATAATTAAAACCTACAAATATAACCAAATTATTACATACTATTTTTATTTGACTTCAATTTGATATCCGTAATGGAAACTATCCAAAATAATTCACATCCGTAACCGTATCCGAAACCGATATAATTGTATTCCTTTATCCATATCATTGTCCAGATCCGATATTTCATATCCATAACACCCCTATTGCATACAAAGTGGGATATAGTTCCGTTCATACATAATATAAGGAATACAACAGAATATTCAGAATCATAATTCTCTAAAAAAAACTAAATGGATAAAATCCAATGAATCTCTAAAAATGATGTGGTAATTGTTGAACAGCCTGTTTCGACGATGGATGCAATTTGTCACTGCAACTCCAGAAAATTGCATGTATTCATGCAAGTTTTTCGAGTTGCATGAATCTTTACTGGTGCGATAAGTTGCTGCAACTTGGTGATCTCTGTGGTGAATTTGTTGCCGCAAACAACATATATGCGGTGGCACCATTGTGAAGAATGGTAATTTCGTATAATTCAATTATTTTTCGGCACTGAAGAATTCTACTAAAGTAATGATTTGAATTTATCGCAATTCCAATTATTAGAAATGAATAAAATCATATATCAGCTGTGGTAATGTAGGCGTTATTCTTGGTAATATCAAAGAATATTCACGTATACACGAACACGAAGTGTCAATAGAGGACTTCTGCTAAGAAATGAGTGTTGCCAATTCCGAATAAATCCCTAAAAAATTACTAAAAAAATACTGACGCTTTTTTTCATAATTTCCAATTATTCAAAGGTGCTTTACGCTTCGAAATACCCTGTACAATAAACGAAATGGTGCATAGTAGTTCGAATTGAAAGATCTTGCATAAAAACAAATTTATAGGGATATTCATTTTTTTGGGGACTTTTCTGTCAGCTTTGGCGCCAAATTCAAATCTCAAGGGTACTCTGTGATATCAAAATTTGCATCGATTTGTCAAAAAGATGTCGATATTTTCATTTTCATCCAATATTTTTTTTTGTATGTTCAGTACAGTGATGGTTTATCGGTGTTATTATAAAAATTGTAAAAGTGACTCAAGGACCATTAAAAATGAAAGAGTAAAGTTTTACAATTTTCCTAAACCTAAAAGTGATTTAGCTAAGTGTCTGAAATGGATAGCACTTTGTGGAAATGAAAATTGAATAAACATCAAAGGTAAAATCAGTGCCCTTTTGGGTTGACAATTGAAATTTTTCTATTAAAACATTGTTAAATGATTAAAATTTGGATTCCCAACGTGCTGCATGCTGAGCACGTTGCTCAGCAATCTGAGTACGTTGCTCAACAATCCCAGCATGCAGCACGTTGGGAATCCCAAATTTTAATCATTTAACAATGTTTTAATAGAAAATCTTCAATTGTCAACCCAAAAGGGCACTGATTTTAACTTTGATGTTTATTCAATGTAATGTCTCACGATTATTTGTGATTGTGAAGATCTTCCTGTAAATACCTAGACGAGTATAGCACTGAAGATGGGTTAATAGCCGAAAGCGCTCTGCGATTTTTAAATGAATTCATTTACACGAAATACGACTTTCCCTGATTCATTGTAACAGATATCCAGAACCACAAAAATATTTCATCAAACATTAATGTTGAAAGAGACTCGAACCTGGCCATTGAAACAACCACCATTCAAGATGAAAAATCTGGGTATACGACTTGTTACAAGCTCCAATGTCGGGGTATACATATACAGACATTGGAGCTTGAGCCAGATAGTGAGAGAAAGACGGAGACGAATACGTTTTGAATACAAGAGCGCCAGAAAACACCTTAGACTATTATGCAGTTTGATATCAAATGAATAGTAATTATTGAGGTGTTTTTCATCCTAACATAATGACTAAAAGCACTAAAAAGCGTCAGTATGTTTTTATTGATTTAGGGATTTATTCGGAATTGGCAACCCTGATTCCTTAACAGAAGTCCTCTATTGCCGCTAATGCTGTGGTCCCCACCATTACAAAATTTCATGACCTCCAAATTATTTTTGTTTCGACTACGCATGACTACCAGCAATAAACCAATTAACTACTAGACAAGAAACACCAGCAGGTAGTTGGTTTTTAGTATTAGTATGACTGACAAATGACCGACTGCCGAATGACATTGCTGGTAAATATGCGCATTCAGTAAGATGCCTAGGAAGCCCTGGTGTATCTAGTGATTCGATATTGTTTAGAATTTCTTGGCGAAAAACAATCGACGATTACAAAAGCTTTCTAATTTTTGTATAGGGGGCGTTATATGAGCATTTTCAAAAATCTGTCGAATGTCGGTTTTGTCAGATTGACGTAACTTTGAGGTTTATTGTTGTCAATGAAAACTGAAATTATTTCTTCGCACTCAACAGTGTTTGAAAGTCTATATAAGTAGAATAAGTTTTGAAGTTATTACAAGTACTTTTTCACGATGTGTAGAAGATTTCGTATTTTGTGTGGTCAGTCAAAATCTGGGGATCCAAATATTCTTCTTTATTCAGTTCCTAAGGTAAGTACAAAACAAATCGCCCCAAAATAATAACATTAATGTAGCGTTGTAGCTAATTTTATTCGTTTCAGCTTGAGCGAAAGTCTTATATCGAGGAGGAAACAGTGGTAGCTCTTATCAATGAGATATTGAAAACAAAGTTTTGTTTAAATAAAGGAAATATCGATGTGATACGTATTTTGAACCGTTGCATAATTGATGTGTGTATTCCCAATTCCAAGACAGTCTATCACTTTCAATACACTAGCACGAACTTTGTCGTACATTCTCAGGTAAATGGGCGAAGTAAATTTTCTCGGAATAAAAGTCTAGTCTAACAAACTGATATAAAAACACAAAAAACTTGTAGAGGTAGCAGGTGACAGTATGGACAGGTCGTTAACGGTAGGTTTCCACGTTACATGCACGTTTTCTGAAAAGCATTCCATTGGCTGTCAGGGCTGTCAAAATCTCAGTAGGCAAATAATAAACAGCAGTGGTAGATTATTCGGTTGCACATTCCTCTCTACTGAGAATCAAGCTTCATATGGTATATGACTGATCGCCATCTACAATAGCGATCTGGAGCTTTTGCGATCTCAGAAATCAAGCAATCGGTTTTCGCCAAGTTTATCCCAAAATTATTCAGGTATAAGTAGATACACCAGGGTTTCCTAAGCATCTTAGCATTCAGGAAGTATTTGTCAAATTCGTAAGATTCGCTTCATGTTCGTGTAAACGTAAATATTCTTTGGAAACATACAGTGCTATTTTTAATATTGGCAATGCAAACTGATCAAGAGGCCACCATAGACATTATAACTAATGGACTGGCCCTAAGAGAGAGAGAAAGAAGAGAGAGGACCGCAGAGTGGGCAAAAAAGAATACTTTTAAACTCTAAGCGAATTCCTTCCCAGTCAACACACGGGCATTCTATGGATATCCAGTGGACATTCATTTGGGATATCGAAGATATCCAGAGGACGTCCAGTTGATATCCGGTGGATATTTTATGGACGTCTGATGGATTGCCCGAGTGGAACAAGCTGGACTTCCACAAGATATCCTTCCGGGATATCCATAAGATATCGTTCAGGGATATCTATGAGATATTGTTCACATATATTCAGAGGACATTCAGTTGGTATCCGGTGGGTATCTTATAGATGTCCCGAGCACAAGAAGCTGGACTTCCATAAGATATCCTTCCGGATATCCATAAGATATCGTTCAAGGATATCCATGAGTTATTGTTCACGGATATCTATAAGGTTTTTGGATATCGAAGATATCCAGAGGACATCTATTTGGTATCCGGTGGATATTTATGGACGTCCGTGGATATAATTGGGAAATATCCATGGGATAGTATTCAGGGATATATCCATTCATTTATGAATATTCGCATAAGTTAATCTCAATATTGAACAACGCAGGTTTATAGTTTGATTCACAGTAGACAGAATAACTACTGTACATACCCCATAAACTCTGTTGTGGTTTCAAAATAACCTTTGATTAGCTGATTATAATTCATTATTATTAATATAATGTGAGTGATACATAGAGACTCCACTTTCAAACATCACCTCACTTATCAGGATAAGTTTGAAGTAGGCCATTCAAAATTGAGAATATTCAACAATATTGACATACATCAGTTTTGGATATCTTATGGGATATCCTGAATAGCTCCTCTGAAGATTATCCAGTTAATGTATATCTTATGGATGACCACTTTGGGATATCATGAGAATATTTACTTCAAGATATCTTATGATATTCAGTTCAGGATATCTTTAGGATATTCAGTATTGGATATCTGATGGATGTCCAAATAAGGTCTTTTAAGGATTATTCAGTTATTTGATATTTCATGGATATCCACTTTGGGATATCATGAGAATATTCATTCCAGTATATCTTATGGAAATTAAATTCAGGATATCTTTAGGATATTCAGTATTGGATATTTTATGGATGTCCAGAATAAGCCCAGAGGTAGATATTCGGTGGATGGATATCTTATGGATTTTCATTTCCGGATATCTTTTGGACATCCTGCTTTTGATATCTCATGGATGTCCAGAATAGGTACAGGGATATTCCGACGTGAATTGGACATAAAGTGGATATCCATAAGATATCTGGTGTTGACTGGGTTCCTGAATGGAGCACATAAAAAGAGCGACAAATTGCATCGTCGAAACAGGCTGTTATTCTGATTTTTACTAGTTGCTCGACGCCTCTACCAATTTTTCACAACTTTGAGGGTTACAGTGCTAAGGGGAATATTCTTATTGGAGAAAAAATACCAGCTAATAAGATAATACTGGCCACGTTTACACCGTCGCTTGGTAAGCTGACTAATAACTTTATTTTAACCAAATCGGCTTGGTCATCTTGGTGTAAACAGTACACTTAGTCAGGTGACCAGCTTGGTTTGGTACCCAAAATTGTTGCGTACCAGACCAAAATAGTTAAGTGACCAAGATGGTGTAAACACCTACGGCCTTGACTATCCGCAAGTTGCAAAATTTGGTTTGAATCTTTGCTAAGCATAAGTCCGAGCTTTGTGTATTTCGTTGTTCTATCATTTTATTATCATTTTCCTTACCTGTTTTATTCTCAACTCCTGATATTTTCTCATATTCCTTCTATGAAGCCTTATAATTTTTGACAATCTCGCCTTTCTTTCACAATTCATCATACTCGTACTACAATTGTCCTTACTCTCAAATCCATTTTTCTATATATTTCTGCCCAATATCAACTCGATACAACCACATATATCAAATCCAAATCTAATGTTTATTATTTCTGATTCTAATCCATGAATTATTTGATATTTTGATGTCAAAAGTACAGCAGAGTTGCAAAACTGTTTATACTTCTGTCATGTTCTTTGGTATGCTTACCAAATAAGAACCATACTGTTTACTAATTGAAGATGGTGTAAACAGGCAGTAACTTATTGACTTAGTCTGAATTTGGTATGGTCAACTTGGTCAGAATACCAAATTAGCGCACGGTGTGAAGTGTGAACGTGGCCACTATATTGGGATTTCAAATTAAGTTGCCAGCGCCAAGGTGGCGATTTTGGTACTAAAGTTGTCTATTCAAGCTCACTCGTTTGTCTACTTTTTCTGATTTCGTAGCTATGAAGGTTGAGGTTGAATGGATGAAGATGGAAGTATCGTTCATTGACTGATGTGGAAAGAGAAAAATTTATTTCAATTTTATTGGGAATTTTGATTAATTTTTTTTGATGAATGACTACATGAAAGTAGTGTTTGTTGATCCATGTACCTATCAGTATACCTATTCATACTATTGGCTGTGTAAAAAGCCGTTGGAATTCTATTTCAAAAGGAATACTCTGGAGGATACATGCAAATCCATCCTATTGTAAGATACCGCAGACCCCTCTCGCTCCGCACGCCATTTGTTTGTTATAGTGATGTCAGTGTCATTGTCGTCGGGATGAGACGGGGACATTGTTCAAATCAAGTTTCAAAGTGAGTGGATTCACGACTTTTCGACCGCTGGTAACCGCAATTGTCTTCAGGTGATGTCGTGATGTCTGAAAACAATTCAAGGTTTATTTGGATATGAAGGCTGAAGTCCAAATGGGCCATGCTATGGAAGGTTATATGGAACATTAGGATAGACAGAAAAAATTGTTATAAAATTGTTCGTTTCCGTTAACCAGCTGACGAACGTCAACCCTCAGAAGTCGGAACTTGTGGGGGCGATGGATTAACGTGGCCTTACCTTTTAACGTTCGATTACCCAGTACGGCGGCCCGGCAGGGAATCGAACCGCGGTCTTCCGCTTGAAAGACGAACGTGCTAACTGCTACACTACCGAGGACAAAGAAAACCACTGCAATCTGCGAATTAATTGAATTAGGGTCAACAAGCCAGAGAATGAACACCACCCAGTAAATGAACAATTCGACTTATTTTCGTCTATATTAACCCTTAACTGCTAACGTGCCGTCTGTGAGACTGCAGCAATTTTTATTTTCGAGGTATTTATGAAATGGTCTCGCTTTTCTGCGAATCACGCCACCTAATTTATTAGCTATTGGTGCCCAACCTATCATTCAACTGGGAGTAAATTTGGGTAAACGACGTCTGAGAAATATTTAGTATTTAGTTGAGCACAGTCCGTGAGACGGCACGTTTCTGTTTACATAAGCATTTCTCGAGACTCAAAATAATGGCGGGTCCGTCGAAACGGGTACGTTGTGGGGATGAAGATTATGATGACACTCTTTTTTGTTGGTATAACGAGACGAATAGCGACTGCAGTGAAATAGACAATGTTTCGGAGGATGAATTTGAAATTTCCGAACATAACAGTCACACGACGAAATGCAACAATTGTTCAAACAAACCTTAAATTCATGACTTGTTAGGACCTTCCAATAAACACCTTTTGATATTTTCTCTTCATAGATACTGCATTTTGTTCATTATCAATCATACTATGCATAAAATTAATTTCTTTTGAATGATTTTTGATTTTTTTGTGGATCTTTCCAATAAATCACTACCGATTTCCGTTATAGTTGAAAAAGATTATTGCGAAATCATCAAGTTATTGTTCATTATTTTATGCAAAAATATTCCAAAAGAATGTGTACCTTAGTATTCATAATATATATTTTGAAAAAAATATTATTGGAGATTTTTTTTTGCTTCCAAAACGGGTCAGTCCCACAGACTGCACGTTACCAGTTGTGTTTCAAAATTCCACGTTACCAGTTAAGGGTTAAGGTTATTTCAACTTTGAGAAGTTGAAGTCAACGCTCGTGAATACGGCAACGACGTGAACCATTTCGTTCATACATTGGAAATATTATAACCTCAAACAGTGATTCTCATAAAATCGTCAGATCGGTACCAAATCAGATAAGACCAAGTGCGCGCCATTTTTGTTAAGATAAGTGCGAATCAACGCATTAAAAAGATGTATTTTATAGTTTTACCCATAAAATATTATCAAATCTAACATCGAGATAGTGGAAAAAACAATCGAAAGATTATATTACTCTATTGAAAGTTTATATCAATCATGTGCTTACAGTCGAATTTTGGTGTTCATTGACTGGTTTCAAAATAACGGATTTATCCAGTAAATGAACAGCCATTCATTTACTGGCGATCTACGCAGTAATATAAAAATGAGCGAAAATGAACCTAATGATAATGTGAAATAAGTGCTTTAATAATTGATGATAGATTGTTTCCAAATCAACCTGAAACCAGTAAATGAACGGGACTTTTTATAATGTTCATTCCCAGGGCGTGAGCACCAGCAAATGAACAGCATCTTTTCCTTAGTTCATTAATTGGTGTAACACACGTGGAATATTTTTATTATGTTTTCAAAGTTATTTTTGAATTGAAATTCTGTTATAAAATCAAATAACGTTGTATAAAACAAAATAATTATTACTTTCAAACAAATAAAGCATTTGTTCATTAACTGGGTGTTTGCCGTCCATTTACCAGGCAATGGTGTTCATTCATTGGGCTTTGGTCTTCGAAGGTTTATAATACAAAAAAACATATTTTTATAATAAAAATCGATTATAGAAACACTAAAGTTATCAAATAACTAATCACATAAAAATAAAACCACAAAGAAAAATAACTTATGGTCCTAGACAGTTACAACTACCGTTAATCGTTCATTTACTGGTCTGGTGACCCTACTATTGTTATGAAAAATTGTTATTATATTGAAAGGGGTTGGATTATCAGTGTGCATAGTTCTTTGTACAAGTTTGTTGGATCGAGTCTCATATTAGGACACTCAAAGAAAATATTTGGTGAATATGTGGCAAATATCACTATTTATCACATTTATTTGAAACAAATGTTTAGGGTAATAGGTATGTCCAAATTGCATCCTGATGATTGTTGCAATATGTCTACATGGCGCTTCAATATTTCTACGCCAGTATTTAGAGGGTATGTTTGGGTGTAGCTTTGTGTATCTTATTGGATTGGTGAAACAATATTTTTTAGTTTCGCTGGTGGGATATCAATAAATGACAAAAATCTCCCAGACATAATTTATGATGTGAAGGTATTCCCTTTTCGACACGTCATGGCGGTCAATATATTATTTTTTTCAGACTATGTGCCGTTATCTACAAGAACTGAATCGTTATATCAGTAGCCGCTAACTTACTCAATAATTTTTGAATTTTCATGACATTTGGATTCATTTTATAAGTTGTAAGTCAGCTTCTTATATACTACTGCTTCTGCACTGAATATGGCAAATCCTGCCTTTAGTGTCTAAGACCCTTCAATATGTAGGAACGGAAAGACGAAACCTGCCCCAGCTTTTGTCTTGGATGCGTCTGTGTAAATGAACTTCGCAGCCTTCCATTCTGAGAGATAGCTATTCAGGATATTTTCGCTTATGCGGGTATCATCCGCCTTCCGCAGCTGTTATGTTATGTAACGACCGTTCCCATAGTTCTGCTGCTCTCATAGAAACATGATATGCTGACAGTGCATTTCCAGGAATCCGTTATCTAGACTCTCAGAGCGACAAGATCATTTTCTGTTTTGTTTTATTCATTCCATTCGTAACTCTTTTAGAAAATATTTTTTGAAAAGACAAACTTCCATTCCAAGTATTCAATTGGCGCAGTCGGTAGGATTTGTGCAGTGCGTTAAAAGAATTCTTCTTCGTGACTGGAGTTTTAACCCTTAAGCACAAATTCGATGGAAATCGTGATCCATTGAGGATTGTACCGGACGGACCAACAGACGACCCTACCACTACGAGGAATCGCAGAAGAAGGAACTGGAAACGACAAGATTTTGGGACCACCAAAATACCTGTTAAGTGCCAAATTTCTCTTTTGCCTGTACTGAACCCTCTGCATAAGGATTTCGGTAAAGATGATTTAGGGCAGTTCATCGTGAACGAAACCAGTGTCTATTTTGACGAATAATTTTGTGAAACATATCGAATTTCAAGTAATCGATAATGAACAAATACAGATTTATTGGTTGAAAGATCGATTCATGAACGAATTGGACAATATTTTAAGAAGTGATTTTTCTGTTCAAGAAAACTCAGTTCTCGACGAGAATAGTACAGAAATTCCAGCATTAATCATATGTCGCTTTAACAAGAACAACCCGCCCAAGTTCAAATGAACTGGAATCCATTCAAGTCTCGACTGAATAACCCATTTGATGGCGATAGTAATGCATTGAATGAATTTATTGATAGGTGCATTTCATTGATTAATACTCATATAGAACATTCAATGACCCAGCTTTGAACGAACATATATTTGAATGTATTCAGGAAAATTTGATCGCAAAAGCAGAGTATATGGTTGGAAATCGATCAGAACTCAATAATTGGGGAAGTTTGAAAAACGCTCTGATACAATGCTTTTCAGACCGTAGAGATAAAAGACTGTCTCGTTCTGGAACTAACGAGAAGCCGTCCTCATAAAAATGAAGACTCGCTCAGTTTCTGAAGTAGGTTACATTCGATCAGAATTAGCGTGGTACAGAAGATCAGAAATGATATAAATCTATGTCAAAATGAAAAAAATTTCAACTATTCAATTATTAAGTGATATCAATTGAATATATATATATATATATATATATATATATATATATAAAATATATTATTTGTCGATATATTGTACCAAAATAGTTAAAACGATATATCCTTAGTTTCGTACCACAGAAGTACTTTCAACCAGCCGACTAGGTCTATTACCCAGCCAAGGAGCGCCGACGCTGCAGTATCAAATAGCCGGCATTTCCAGAAAAAGCCAACATCATATTTTCTCACCATTTTATGTGACATTATTAAAATTCAGTCTTGATGTATCTTTCACACGAACAACTTGTCTAAATAATTATATTTCGTCTTTTTCAAACCGGTCTTCGTTCTTTAAAGTACGTAATTCCTTACATTGTTTCCGAATATTGATCTAATATCTCCGAATGTTCACATTTTTTGTGACCAATATGATATCTACAATATAAGGTTAAAATTCCCGTAATATTGAACCAATATTGGTCTTATATGTTTGTGCTTCTTGGGATAGCGCATACTATAGAGGTTTTATTGGAGAGTTCATCAGAGTTTTTCAGTGCAGAGAATCGGGAATAGTTTAGCTGAGCAATTTGAGTGATTGTATTGTGTTGTGATGAAGAGTTGTATTAATAAGAGTATTTTGGTGTTGTTTGGAGTTTCAATAAACGAACCCAAAAAAATATCCTAACAATCTATTTGAATTTTTATTATAATCCCAGTGCTTTCTGTCAGTAAATAGAATTTTATGCCAGACTTGTTTCTTGTGTTTTGTGTACTGGCGAAATATAAGCATTCCTCGTCATAAAAGCATAGATTCATCTATAGACAGTGTTTTCTGAGGGCTTTTTGAATAGCCATCTTATTGTTGAAGAGATCAACTGAAGTCCGTACTTCATATAATCTATCAGTAGGTTGTGGTTCTCCTTCTGGATCTTCTGGAGCGAAATGCTTACAACGTAAAATAATCAGAAACCTGTTTAAGGTTTTTCGGATTTTTTATTCTCAGTGTCCTTTGAGACGGCCCTCCAACTGCATCATCTGCCATTTTTCCAACCTGAAAGGATAGTGAATTACGAACGTGATCTCCGAGAAGAACAACATTCACCTACCACGTAAAATTCTCAACTGTTACCGTCAGACGAAAACATCGGTGCATCCGCCCGCATCACAGGACCACCACTAGAAATTTATTTTCTGAAGCTACTACGAAGTGCCTCTACTTTATCTTCCCATCAGCTGCAGTGCCAACTCATTTTCATAACACTCGACACGACATTATATTATATTACAATGATTATACATATGCACTGTACGACTTCAAAGTAGTAAAAGATGATGGCGACGGCTTGGCTCTGGTTTTATAAGTTCTATCCTAGCTGTACCCATTGGGGGCCTCCTATTGTTCTAGGTTCCATAACTCACATAAGCCTCATGATCACTGCTGTACAATAGGTTGGGTTAGGTGGACGTGGGCCTGACGAAAACCGGAAGTGGTAGTACCAGACAGATGTGGCGAAACCTGGGGGAGGTTTTTAGGCGGTAGGCGGGGTTGTTCTAAGTTCACTTCCGAATCCGTCACAAAGTCTTTCGAAGATTTTCCTCCTCCACAAAAAAAAGGTGGACGTGGGCCGCGAACGTGTTAAATGAATTCGGAATTTTTATAAAAAATACTCCTGGTAGGTAAAAACTAGCGGAGAGTAGTCAAATATCGAGTTCCACCGAATTCAAAGTATTACATTTATAATAATAGACGGGAGTATGAATACCAGAAAATAGGTTTCGAATCCATCGCACAAGTCAGTTTTGACGATCATGAATCTATAGAATTTGGGATGGAAGCCTCGCCTCTTTTGGCTTTGGTTTGGCTCTCTCGCATTTGGCATTTGCCATTTTTAGCTTGGTGAAAGCTACATTTCACCTCACTTGAGATGGACAAGTGGCTATCCCTTTTTCTTCTTGATTATTTCCTTTTTTGTTTCCATCAGTAGGCATTTAATGTTTTTTTTTATTTTCTGGTGGTTGGTGTTAGATGGGCCTGTTTTGATCAGCCTCGGAGGCGAGTGGAGTCAGATTGCTTCGACGGCGCACGGCGCAGCCATAGTATCTTGCAGCTAAGAGATCAATTCTGACCGAGGTCGGTTTGGAACAGGTTCTCTCATCATCTCATCGGAGGGAGGGAGTGAAATCATTCGTCCACACATTTGATTGTTTTATGTAAATATGATTATTGAATCTTAATCACTTTTGAATGTTGCACTTCTACTATCAGCATAGTGGGTTGCCTACATTTTTTTGCAGAAAAATAGAAGGCGATACAACTTTTACCGGAGAAAGGGGTTTTATATCGTTTCCCGTAACAATTCATTGAATAAATTCAAAATCAAATTTCATTAATAGTACTCCTTGTGACACCTATACATCTAATATCGAGTTCTATCGAATTCAAATTACTTCATTTATGATAACAGCTGGCAGTTTGAATACCGAAAAATCGGTTACGAATCGATCGTGCAAGTCTGTTTTGACGATGATGATCGATAGAATTTGGAGTGGAAGCTTCGCCTCGGCTTGGCTCACTGGATTGTTGGTACTGACTGACAGCGTCAGATTTTTTGGAACTTTTTCTCCGGTGGAACTTCGAAGGGAAGCCTTTTGAATTCAAAGTGTGTGAAGAGGGTCGAATTGATTCTGACGCTTTTAGAAATTTTGATGGTTTGAATAACGTATTTTATGACCTTTTGGATTGACATAGGAAAGCTACGTTTTTCAAGTTTCTGTGAGGAACATCTCGATTCATCGCGGTAATGAAAAACGATTGTCAGGTATTTTTGTGACACGAAATTGTCACATAACGTTTGTGATTGAATTCTGTAGTTGAGAATTATTTTCGATTGCTTGGCAATTTAATTTTCTGTTGTTTATGAACAGTAACTTTGTCCATATATTTTCAGCATTCGTTCCTGACCAGCTGAAAGCAAGAAATGGAAGCTGTATGGTAATTTGATTGGTTGGCTGGAAAATGACTTCTGAATCATTTTTGAATACAAGTAGATTTTTGGAATGCTGTCAAACACGCATGATTCTTGGTCCAGACCATCTTCAGAAAGTGTCTCAGGCAAGTAGCAAACATTGTTTGTTATTTATGAAATCTTCATTAACTTGATGAATTAAATGTATGCTGTTGCCTGAATCACTTTCAGTGACTCCACAAACTTGTGAGGGTTCTCAGGAACCAGAAAGTTCGTTTTCCCGAATTATTTTGAGAATTTATTGATGATCATTATTTCTGTTGGCACATTTTGATATAGAATTAATCGAGATTTGTTCAAATAATTCTGATTCGTATGTCTAGTCAGAATCTTTTCTGAATTTTTGAACAGGCCTGAATTATCTGTTTTTGCTTTTGAGATTAATTTATTTAATTTTCAAGTAAATTATTCATCTCTGTTTGAATATATCATTAATTTCGTAGTACCCAGGTGGTTTAGATTGAATGGATTATCAGTATGGAATAGTTTCTCTTCGAATGACCAATTTACAACGATACAATTGTATCAACTCTTGAAACTGATTCTTATACGTACTGTATTGTTTTCAATGATTTACTGATTCGAATTGGCGAATTGGCATCTATGGAATACTAGTATCTGAAAACCAGAGCCAAGTCTGGAATTAACAAAACTGACCTTAAAACTGACCTAATTGGGGCCTAGAATTCGTCTTTTATGGATCACTCTATTTTTTTTCTCGCACTATTAGGAAGTATTCCAGTCCGCTTTTTCATTCCAAAATATCACTGGAAACCAATGTTTTAAATACATCGATTATATGCCGTCACTTATAATTTTTTCTTAATTTTTCCCGGCCTATTGAGGAATCAACTCAACATTTTTCTAAACTATCATTGGAAACCAATGGTCTGATTACATCGATTATATGCCATCACTTTTCAATTTTTTCTTAATTTTTCCCGTACTATTAAGAAATCAACTCAACTGTTTTTCAAACAAACGTTGGATACCAATGTTGTGAATACATCGATTGTATGCCGTCACTTTTCAATATTTTCCAAATTTTCCTCGTACTGTTGAGAAATCAACTCAACTTTTTTTTAAACAATCATTTTGAAACCAATGTTATGAATACATCGATAGTATGCCATCACTTCTCAATTTTTTCACAATTTTTCTCGTATTATTGAGAAATCAACTCAACTTTTCCTAAAACTATCATTGGAAACCAATGTTATGAATACATCGATTATATACCATCACTTTTCAATTTTTTGTCAATTTTTCCCGTACTATTGAGGAATCTATTCAACTTTTTTTTCAAACTATATTACCACCTATATTACCTCCGTCATGGGTTTCGTTCGATTCTTACGGTGGCCATAGGCAATCCCATCTCAGAATCAGGAAGCTAAGACCGTTGCCAACGCCTTCTACAAGCATTGGGTTGCTCGTTTTGGCATACCGTTTCGTGTCACAACGGACCAAGGGCGCCAGGTCGAATCCTACCTTTTCCGTAGCCTCAACAACCTTATGGGAACGACGCACCTGAGAACCACGATTATCGTCTGGCCGCCAACGGCATTGGTGAAACGTCTCCATCGGCAACTGGAGGCAGTTGTCAAGTGCTTGCAGGCGAATCGCTGGACGGAGACACTTCCAACGGCGCTCCTCAGCATCCGCGATGCCTGGAAAGAATACCTGCAGGAAACAGCTGCAGAGATGGTCTACGGCCAACCTCTTCGTCTCCTGAGCGTATTCCCTAGTGTCTCGAGTATCCCGAGACGTTTACAACGCAGCCGAGCTCGTCAAAGACATCCGACAACACTTTGACGAAATTCGACCAGTTGGTGGATCAAGTATTTGTATTCAAGGACCTCGCCACAGACACCCACGTCTTCGTGCGACACAACGCACCGTAGGAACCTCTCCAGCTGCTTTTCGACGGACCGTACGAAGAATTTTCTCGCTCATACAGAGTATTCATACTCTTAATGCGAGAAAGACATATACCAGTCACCATCGGCTGTCTGAAACCTGCCTATATCGTGGACGACAAATGCAGCCACCAGTGGGCGACGACGATGATTGGATATTTCGAGTGCCCCCTGTAATATTAATTGAGCTGAGAATAAAGCAGTTTCATGTTAAGGTTTATTGTAACATCAATTGACAACTGTCTGTCATGAATGACTGACTAGTAATAATTATATAGTATGTTACATCCCCTATCCCTATATACTATAAACAGAATAAGAAACTTATCATAAAGTAAACTTTTGAACAGGTTCAACAATCTTCCACTGCGAGTTACTGTATGATTGGACTCATAGTGTGAACGTTTCTCAGCTCCCGAAATATTTCAGGAAATTATGACGTCACTTCTTCAAGATATTCCTAATATACAGTGCTCTATGGATGACATTTTGATTCATTCACACTCGCTCGAAAGAAAAACTTGAGGAAACAACAAGCAGAGTCATTGAAACAATGAAAAAAAAAACGTAGAATTCACATGGGATCAAGAACAACAAGACAGTTATTCCAAAATCAAACAACTTCTCCTTTCGGCACCTGTTTTGAAATTTTACGATGTCAATAAAGACGCTTTGACAGTCGATGCAAATTCAAAAAATTTAGGAGCTGCGTTACTTCAAGAAGGACAGCCTGTAGCATATGCTACGAAAGCATTGACAACTTCTCAGATGACTTGGCCCCAAATAGAGAAAGAAGCTTATGCTATTAGATTCGGATGTCAAAAATTCCATCAATATATTTATGGAAAAAAATTAACCATCGAGAGCGACCACAAACCACTTGAATGCATTTTCAAGAAGCCATTACAGTCTGCACCTCCAAGGCTACAGAGAATTATATTCGATATTATTCAGTATTCACCAAAGGTCGAATACAAAAAAGGTAAAGAAATACCTTTGGCAGATGTTCTGAGTCGTGATTGTATCTCCAAAGTAGACGATCATGAGGAAGATGAATAATTGGAAGTCAGAATAATTCTAATGGTTTCATCTCAAGCAAAAAAAGAGTTGATCGAGACAACTGTCTGTCATGTGTCAATTGATGTTACAATAAACCTTAACATAAAACTACTTTATTCTCAGCTCAATTAATATTACGTGGTGTCAGAATTGAAGAAATCAATTGTAAATCAGTTGAAGTAGTCAATTATTGAGGTCTGAGAATAAAGTAGTTTTATGTTGAGGTTTATTGTAACATCAATTGACAACTGTCTGTCATGAATGACTTTATGAGTAATCGTTATATAGTAATGATTTTTTTGCGAGTAACCGGGTTACAAATGGTAACGATTTTCAGTAACCGGTTGCATTTTAGCGATATGCGGTAATAGAGGAGAAGTTGATGTGACGTCATTAATGATGTCACTATTTATTACCGTGTTATTGAAAACGGTAACCTTGCTCGACAGCAGGGTTAAAGGCGGCTATATGAGAATATGATAAAAACGACAGAGACAGTGGAAGAGAAACACACAATTGTGGACAGTTCACAGTGCATTTAGCATGCAACTCATAAATGATTTTTTTGCGAGTAACCCGGTTACAAAAGTCGGTAACCGTCAAGTTATAACCCCCACTTCACGAAATTTCAAAACTGGTAACACAAACTTGATTTCGCAAAAACATGCGTGAAAGATGTGGTTATATTTTAATTTTGAATGAAAAACAGTGAGGTTATGTTGTTACTATTTATTTTGAAAGTTTTATAGATATGGAAATATTGAAATATCAAGTTGTTTTCGAAGATTTCTTCTAAAGTGACAATAATTTATATTTCCACATTTTGAACATGATAGAGATTCACGATTACCAATAGGAAAAACATGTGTAAGGATGCCAATAGATCATAATATTAAGTTGAACCAGTATTATGAAGATACGTTTTTCGTATTAAGGACTTGTGAACGAAACACGATATCCTTTTTCTATATATATTTGCCCACTCAACTATACAGAATATTCAACAAACCGGAGCTCTCAAAAGCTAGACATCGAATGAATCAATAATTATATCTATCCCTTGTGCCCACATCGATTAGGTAACCCTATGACAAAAATCCTCCTATGAATCAGCCCAGCGATATGTCGGTAAATCATCTCTCCCCACAGTGGGCATTTTCCATCAGTGGCGTTGTTTACAGTCGGCCACGCTACGTGTTACACGTCCTCGTGTATAGACCTCGGGGATGAATCCTGTTGAAATTCAGTTCAATTAGTCACTCTATTGGCATCTGAACGGTTCAGCTCTCTCTCTCTCTCTCTCTCTCAGTCAGCCACAAGGGTTTGGTTAGTTTGTACTGGGAACAGACTAGAGAAGGATTCTCACTACCCATACATTCAAATCCATCCATTCTCCACGATATGGAAGGAAGGCTTTTGCGCGACCCACTTTCGTCAAATGGATTTTGAAAAGCACATCCGTTTACAAACAAGACTTTCTTGTTGTATAAATGATCGTTTCATTTACTTTTCTGTTATCGTCCTTAGTTCAAGGAACTCTCTAACTTTTATTCTCTGTCGATAATTACGTTGGATATCTTCGTGAGGCCTCTAGCTAGGTTTATTTTGAAAGGGGGCTCAAGGCGTAATGCAACGATACATACTCCACGTATACCACAAATTTGACTCCTTTTTTTTTATTATTATTATTAATATAACTCTGGTCTATCGCGAATCAACCACAGCTATAATAATTCAAACTAAACAATTTCGTGGGAGAGAAAAGATATCAATTTGAAAACAACAATGGAGAATATATCTTCACATCCCTCATTCCACTTCACTTTGTGGAGACCCTTCTTCGGATTCTGAGCTCAAATTCACGTTGTACTTCTTCAACTTATCAAGGGATACGATCCCCTTGTATTTTCTTCGTGATCTTGAAGAGCCCGAGAGGTCTTCAATAATAAATCTATCATGATCCAGAACCTTCGTGATAATATACGGACCTGCGTATTTGGGTAAGAGTTTTTTACTCTTTCCTTCATTCGAAACTTGTGTACTGCGAATAAGAACCTGGTCGCCAGGACCGAACTTATGTCCTTGAAAGCGACGAGCATCGAAGCGAGCTTTACTTTTGCTCTGCTCGATGGAAATGATACGTTTCACAGATTCTCGAGTGCGCTGTAGACCACTGTCGTATGCTGGTTCTGTTACCTCGTTGGCCAAAACCGCATTGGCTACACCCCGTGGTGCATACCCGAACAGTAATTCGTAGGGCGATTTTTTGGTAGTTGAATTCACGCTCGTATTTATTCCCCACCTCACTTTTTGTACCTGTTCGTCCCATCTGTCTTCTTCTGACGTAGAAGCTGACAATGAGCCCAAAATTGTCCTATTATACCTCTCCACTTGGCCGTTCGCTCTAGGAGTAGCAGTCGCGTTCAATACATGTTTGATGTTCAGACCACGACAGAAGTTTTCAAACCTTTCTGACGTGTAGCAAGAACCACGATCGCTGACAATCCTTCTAGGTACCCCAAAGTTGGCAATAACTTCATCTAAAAAATTAACCAATGGTCCCACCTTTGTTGACTGTACCGCTTTCATAAAGACGAATTTCGTGAAAGCCTCCACAATTACGATGAGATACATATTTTTCCGTTTCGACCTTACAAAGGGGCCCAAGTGATCGATATGGAGTGTATCAAATGGCTCAGAGATCTTTTCGATAGGATGGAGATAACCAGGAGGACGTCCACCTGGCTCTTTATTATAGAGACAATCCAGACAAGAAGATATGTACTTTTTAGCATACCTGCGCATGCCTGGAAACCAGTACGTCTTGGAAAGAGTAGACAACGTTTTGTCTAAGGCCATGTGTCCACCAGCATCGTGGAAATGCATGAGGATTTGTCTGCGAACAGTTTTTGGGACTACCCATTTCTGCCCAGATTCAGTTTTCTTATACAGGCGATTATTTTTGGGTGACGTTTCACCTGTAAGCGACGTTTCGCTCCTGAGTGACGTTTCACTCTTCTCGCACGTTTTGCGTTTGGGTGACGTTTCACCTGTAAGCGACGTTTCGCTCCTGAGTGACGTTTCACTCTTCTCGCACGTTTTGCGTTTGGGTGACGTTTCACCTGTAAGCGACGTTTCGCTCCTGAGTGACGTTTCACTCTTCTCGCACGTTTTGCGTTTGGGTGACGTTTCACCTGTAAGCGACGTTTCGCTCCTGAGTGACGTTTCACTCTTCTCGCACGTTTTGCGTTTGGGTGAATGAACACTTATCTGAATGATTGGCTTCGAAAACAGGACTTCGACTGAGAGCGTCAACATGCGCCATTTTAACACCAGGACGGTATTCCACTTCGAAGGTGAATTCCTGTATTGAAAGCCACCATCTTCCTATTCGAGGGATCAAGTCCCGTTTGCTTAACGTTGTTCTTATAGCATTGCAGTCAGTCACAACTTTGAAATCTATCCCGATTAAATATACCCTGAAATTTTTCAAGGAGTTCACGACTGCCAGCGTTTCCAGCTCGTATGAATGGTACCGTTGTTCTTCTTTTGATGTTTGCCGTGAAAAGTAAAAACAAGGCAACAAGGAGCCCTCCTTTTGTTTTTGCAACAATATTCCTCCGATACCCCACTGGAGGCATCACAGTGGACTTCAGTGTGCAAATCTGAATCGTAAATTGCCAAAATGGGTCTAGACACAAGCTTTTGCTTTAGTGCGTCAAAAGCAGCTTGCTGTTCGTCGGCCCAGACGAAATTTACGCCCTTTTTCGTTAAAGTCGTTAAAGGCCTTGCAATCGTAGCGAAGTCCTTTATGTACTCTCTGAAATAACTGGACAAACCTAAAAATTGTTTTACAGTGTGTACATCTGTTGGCGTAGGAAACTTGGATACAGCGTCTGTATTCCTTTTTCCTGGTTGTACACCATGTTTGCTGATTTCGTGTCCTAGATATTCGATTTTGGACATGAAAAAGTGGCACTTAGATAAACGCAATGTAAGGCCCGCTTCAGATAAGGCCTTCAGAACGTCCTTCAAGTTATCAATACCCTCCTGAAAATTCTGGGCTGGTAAAAGCACATCGTCCATGTAGGCCAAGGCTTTTCCATACCTCATATTGCCCAGAACCTTGTTGATGGCCCTTTGGAAGACTGCCGGCCCGTTGGCGACACCAAACGGCATCCGAACGAACTCGAAGTGCCCGTCTGGAGTCACGAAAGCTGTTTTAGGAATGGAATCGGGGTCCATCTCAATATGGTGATAGCCACTTGCTAAGTCTAAATTTGTAAAATAGCAACAATGTTTGAGTTTTTCCAAAAACTCATCCACCTGTGGGAGTGGAAATCTGTCCTTGACTGTCTTTGCATTGAGCGCTCGATAATCAACGCACATTCTTTGCTCACCATTCTTTTTCTTTACTAAAATGATAGGGCTGGCATATGGTGAATCAGATTCACGAATAATATTGTTTTCGAGAAGATCATTTACAATGTCTCTCACAATTTTTCTTTCGCTGTGAGCCAAACGATAGGGTCTGTACACGACCGGTTTATCATTTCACCAGAACAGTTACCTCTTCTGAAGTCCGTTTGTCGTCATAGGAAATGTCATTAGCAGTAAGCAGAGGGCGTTTCTCATTTGTTTGACTCAACATAACGTTTATGTTTGAACCACCATTGATTTCTTCAAAACAGGCAACTGAACGAATTAAAATTGTGTTTTTACTGACCTTAAGATCTTTGTTGGAAATATTAGCCAAGGTGATGAAACCATCTTGTCCGTTGGTAATACAGTCATCAATGAAATATAAGGTACGTATACGTCGTCGACCGTTCCTCCATGTGACGTCACAGCTATCAGCGCAACCGTCTTCGCTGGTATAACAGCATCTTCTTTGGCCCATAGTGGAATTTTCCTTACTGGCAACTCCAAGGTCCTAGCAATATCATCGCTTCTCGGAATGATGCGCACATTTTTGCCAGATACAATCATCATAACTTGAGGCTGATTCAACAGACTCTGGCCAATTATGACTGGAATGGATTGTACGCTGTCAGGAACTACAAGATAATCCACATTGGTTTGAACTAAATCAATTTCCAAAGAGACACATCCTTGTCCAATAGCAGAAACATTGAATCCACCGTAGCCTGAGACCGTGAGGGTACTTGGCTTGAAATCAAGACCTGCTTTCTTCGCCAAATCTTCCTTAATCAACACCGAACCGCATCCTGTATCGACGTATGCACGCGTTGGCATCTGTTTCACAAAACAATCAAAAAAATAACGATGATTCATGGAAAATTTTCCATGTACAACGTGATTTTTAACGCTTGGGCGAGATTTTCTGCATTCGTCTGCAAAATGTCCCAAACGTTTGCAATTTGTGCACTCTATTCTGGCTTTGGGGCAGTTTGGTGAAATATGCCCCCTTTCCTGACAGTTGTAACATTTCAATTTTGGATTTAAACTCTCCATGTTCGATTTTCTTTTTTGGGGCTGCTTTCCACGACGACGTTCGTCACGTTCAGGCGTCGGGAAACGTTTTCCCAACAAGGCCCTAGACATACTAGGACCTGGCGATAGAGTTCTTTGATGCCTACCCACATGGAACTTACGGCGCTGCTCAGAAATTGGCCAAACACTTTGTTCGGATCGCAAAGTAGACAAGTATTCACCGTACAATTCATCAGGGGCACTGTACCTCCCTGCTCTAGCACCTGCTTGAACGGATGAGTCTCTTATCCCGTCGATAAGACAAGACACTGCCTTCTTTCCTGTCATTTCACAAGCGCTCAGAAGATCCATTTTGTCAAAGTAGTATTTTTCCCAGATTTCGTGTAACTGTTTGGTTCTGTTCAACAATTTTCTGAGGGTCGAGGCAAAATCCTGATGATCTGGAAAACTTCTGGTGAGAAGAACTTTCCACTCTGCCCAATTCATGTTATTATTCTTCAGGTTATTGTACCATTGACGAGAAAGACCGATCAACCTACTCTGCATGTGAAAAATAATGGCATTTTCGTCCCATTTGTTTATAGCTCCAAGTTGTTCGATCTTTTCTATCCACTTAGTAACACTGAGATTTGGATTCCCTGGTTCAAATTCCGGAATGCACTCAGGTTTTATGAACATTTTCTGAGGCTGACCTTGCTCTTGTCGTGGAATTTGATTCTCAAGTAATTTTTCCACGAGCTTTTCTAATCTTGTAACTGTATCCACTTGTTCCTGAGGGGTACTGGTCCTACGCTCCTGTATTACTACGCTGACCGGTAGTGGCGGTGTGGAAGGTACGCGTTCAGTTGAAGAACATGGATGTGCCTTTTTATCTGACCGCTTTGAACGAGATTTAACTCTCTTCGACTTTTTACTCCTTTTATTACGTTTATAATTGTAATCCCCAGAACTCTGACTGGAGTCAGGACTCGAATCCGAATCCATTTCGATTCTGATGGATATATATATGAATATATGTAAAACACTTCAATACATACAGTTTTTGCTCGGACTATCCACGTCTTCAGTATGTGCACTTGATCACTAAAACGCTATTTAAAACCAATAAGTCCACTCAAAATAGCACTACCGGACACTGTTTCGAATTCACCACTCCACCGGATTTGTTTTACGATCCCACCGCTGCTTTATTAAGGACTTGTGAACGAAACACGATATCCTTTTTCTATATATATTTGCCCACTCAACTATACAAGATATTCAACAAACCGGAGCTCTCAAAATGTGAAATGTCTACAATTGTGTGTTTCTCTTCCTCTGTCTCTGTCGTTTTTATCATCTTCTCATATAACCGCCTATAACCCTGCTGTCGAGCAAGGTAACGTTTTCAATAACACGGTAATAAATAGTGACATCATTAATGACGTCATTTCAACTTCTCCTCTATTACCGCATATCGCTAAAATGCAACCGGTTACTGAAAATCGTTACCATTTGTGACCCGGTTACTCGCAAAAAATCATTATAGAAATCATATTATATATATATATATATATATATATATATATATATATATATATATATATATATATATATATATGTACTCATGCAACTGGCTGAAAGTGTATCTTTTTTATTCGAAATAGTTGGAAAAACAAAAAAAGGATTTTCATGATACTGGTTCAACTTAA
Organism: Zygogramma bicolorata; assembly: GCA_032362365.1. NCBI lineage: Eukaryota > Metazoa > Arthropoda > Insecta > Coleoptera > Chrysomelidae > Zygogramma > Zygogramma bicolorata. Next base: position 205,248 of record JAVJAQ010004217.1, read on the forward strand.
TATTATGATCTATTGGCATCCTTAAATGAGTTTCACATGTTTTTCCTATTGGTAATCGTGAATCTCAATCATATTAATCAAGTTCAAAATGTGGAAATATAAATTATTGTCTCTTTAGAAGAAATCTTCGAAAACAACTAGATATTTCAATATTTTCATATCTATAAAACTTTCAAAATAAATAGTAAACAATAACAACATAACCACACAGTTTTTCATTAAAAATTAAAATATAACCAGATCTTTCACGCACGTTTTTGCGAAATCAAGTTTGTGTTACCAGTTTTGAAATTTCGTGAAGTGGGGGTTATAACTTGACGGTTACCGACTTTTGTAACCGGGTTACTCGCAAAAAAATCATTAGTATGTTACATCCCCCCTAAAAATGATACTAACTTTGTATTAGTAATGAGACACTGAGGTTTGAAGAAAGATGTGAAATTATGTTTGAATCGTTCGATCCATTTGATTCATAATGTGAACAGCTTCGTTACAAATATGACTTACAACGTTGCAGAACAATACAATAAGATAGTCTATAAATTTGTTTAACGAAAACGAATGAACTTCTCTAAAAATATCGTACGGAACAAGATGTGAAGGTGCTGCAATATCGTTCAATAGTAAAGATTATTACGATATTGTGAAATAAGAGAAAATCCCAGTATTCACTAAGGAATTCACAGATTAAAAAAAAAGGAAGAAAACACGAACTCTGTATGATCAGAACACATGGTCGTAAAAAAAAAACAGGGAAACGGTCCAATCCGATGCACATGCTGTACCCGATCCCGACCTACCTAACGACCAGTATGAAATTAAAATCATCAATTTCTAACAGCACTCCAAAAGACTGAACATGAACGAATGCAAAGCAATCGAGCTAAAAACTTATGGTCAATCCAGCAACCCCGTTGGCTACAAGAAAAAATTTTACGTCTCACAGCATCTCATTTCGGAGAAAAATGCGAAATGCGAAAAACAGCATCATGTGTAAACAAGGTCAAACAGCTCACATAGAGTGCTCTCAAGGGTTCCGATAGTACTCGATATGGACTCGACAATGAATCTTTCTCTATAAGAGTGTTTGAATTCGATTCAATAGGTGAAGGTTATAGGAATGACAATAAAATTGACATTCTTTATCAAATGATGTTCACAGGTGAAACGATACGGTTTATTTGTAGATCAAGAGGACTTCTATCTTGCAGCGTGTCCGGACGGCACCATACTGTAAGTGAAATGTCCGAAATCTATATCCAAAATGCTCATTATTCACTAGTGAATAATGGGTATCGTTAAAGTCGAGCAAACAGACGCATAATGGGCATATTATAGAATTTGGCTGGTCTCGGTAGTGTAATGGTTAGCATATCTGCCCATCAAGCGGAAGGCCGGGGTTCGAATCCTCGCCGGGTCACCGTGCTGGGTAATCGCACGTTAAAAGGTAAGGCCTCGTTGATCCATTGCTCGCACAAGTTTCGACTTCTGAGGGTTGACGTTCGTCAGCTGGTTAACGGAACGAACAATTCCAGAACAATTTCAATTTCAGTCGTGGATAAATATTTTTATTCACGACTGATACATAGTGTAAGTATTAGACTCATGGCTTCAGCAGTATAATGCCATATATTATTCCCTTAGGGAATAATGGCGAGGAATGGATGGTCTCTGCCATTAGTCCCTCTTGAAGTCCTACCACAAAATTTCTCGAATTGAATATTACCATGGAAACGATGTAACCAAACTACAAAGTGTCAATGCTAAATGCGTAGGTAATTTTTGTGTATTTGTATTGGGATGAATGAAACTAAAGAATCATTCATTTACGATAAATATATCATTCGTAAATGAAGTAGTATACCACTT
>JAVJAQ010004219.1:0-140504 GCA_032362365.1 Zygogramma bicolorata
CCAGTGGAAATACTATTTGGAAAATGAAACGCTCTGACCTTGTTGGATCCTTGACTGTAGGCACAGCCGACTTGGAAATTAAAACAGACTGGATCGCAGTACTGTTCGGCCCCAGAACTGAGGATTCGGTTGAAATACGGGCCTGGGAAGTATCGCCACTGCTTTTCTAGGAATGAACTCCTCCAACAAGTCTGACAAAAAAATGGAATTCTGAGACGGCCAACGAATTTCAGGATTCTCTATTACAGGATTCTCTCCAAATTTATTGATTGAGGTGGTGAATGAATATATCAACTGATGACTCTGATGAGCTGGCGTATCACAAATATAAACCTCAGTCAAAATCTGGGAGTTCTTCTGCCAAACATGGCGTTCGGGAACCAGAAGTAAAAATTTTCGCCCGGGAAAGAAAGGCCGACAGATCTGATTGAAAGAAAAACCTGTATTAGATTCACTGTCGCAATTTCAGAGAACGTTTTGAAACTCACCTCCCAAAGGGATGGCCACTTTTTCCGAACAAACACCAAGAACGACATACAACAAATAAATGTTAGCTTGAATGCCTCCATCTTCACCACTTATCGAAAGTGGAAGTAAAAAAACTGCTTCCTGCCTACTAGTGCCAGAAAAGATTTTTCGAGAAAATATACAATATACACACGAAATTGGACCTAAATGCACAGAACGTTAGTCGCTGCTCGGGACATGATTGGATGAAATTCATATTTAGCGCCCAAAACACGCACTATCGGTATTTCCGTTGACTATTTGCGAGGTTTAGGTAGATGCCATCAGCGAAAATCGAGTTGGTAAATGCAATACATCAGGACCGGACTTACAACAGAATGTACTTGAGTGATGTTAGATTACAAACCCGGTATGAATTATTTATAAATAATTGAAGTGATAATTACTTCTCATAATTCAGGTTGAATTGTGGTACTACATGGGTGAATGGAGCTATATTTAAAATAATATTGTGACATTTTCCAAAGAATAAACATACTGAACAGTGCGTTCTTATATTGAGCATTCCTTTGTGTGTTCCAAAATTATTCTCTTATTCATGGGAAATATCATCGTAACAGAAAATTTACGATGGGTAAATTTACATGTTACATTACATTCCTGTTTGGGAAAACCGTAGGTATGTGGTTTTATTTTCGATAAACCAAATCAGGACCCACCCCCCCCCCCGCCCCCCCCCCCCCCCCCCCCCCCCTCCCCCCTCCCTCTCCCCCTCCCCCCCCACAAAAGATCTATACATAAAAACTGTCGAAAGAAGTTGCAGGGATCGACCGTATTTTTGAGCAGTTGAATTCATTGACTCGACCTGTCGACCCGTTCGTTCGCAAAACATTTTATGCTCCTTGTCAGCAATCAAGTGTTAATTTCAAATTACTAATTCGCCCGTGTCGCAGCTGTTGAACCACCTATGCTCATCGGAATTCATATCACTGGTGAGTCGTTTCTGCAACTGTCGCAAGAATATTTTCACAAGCGTTTCGGGAAATCAAGGAAAAATATTCAATTTATGTTGATTACGTTCATTTTCCAACCACATTAGGCTATCGTAATCCAACAATTCCACTCTCTTAATGAATCTGACATAGCACATTCTTGAAAACATTTATACATGATCGCTCTTTTATAATTTGGATGTAAACAATCTGGATTATATTTGCATCCGAATTCGTGCTTTTGATCACATTGATAGTCTCTAGATTTTTCATAATTGTGTGGTTTGCCACACTTTCACTCGTACTTGTACTTTCTTGGATCTTTTCTACACTTTCGAATGTACTTTAACTCGTACCTGTACTTTCATGGATCTTTTCCACTCTTTTGAATGTATTTAGTTGGTTAACTTGGTTCACCACACTTCAAATTGTAGTTACTTTGTGGTTCCGGAATTTTCTCCACACTTTCCGGCGTACTTCGGACTTTTTCGCCTTTATCTGTTCTTTCCATTAGACTTTTGCCTTAGAAAAACTCTTTCCGGTGGAATTTTATTATTATTAATCTTTACGACAGTTTTTGAAATTGATTGATACATTTCTGGCATTTTTTACACTTTCCAATGTACTCAGCAAATTTGTATTCTCCTTCTTTTCTGTTGGACTCTGTGAGTTAGAGAGGTCCGCCTCTCCCCTGTACGGTGAATTTACATTTGGAATGTTTTTTCCGGAATTTGATATTTTGTTGTGGTAGTTTCACCACACTTTCTGTTCCGTTCCTGAATGGTCCGTGTTCGATTTTCATATAAGAGGGAGGATCTTTTTCCCGGGACAGTTGATTTTTTTCCTGGATTGTTCCCAATAGTCCCCCATCAATTCTATGGTGTTGGTTTGTATAGAAGTGTGCATCTTACCACTTTTGAATTGTTTTCATTAATTTTTCGTTTCCGGGACTTGGACGGGACTTTCAGCTATGTTTCCATTACTCGAGAGGTGTATTTCTCTCTCTTGCTGTCTCGGGACCTCTCCATGATTTCCGGGAAGGCAGAACTGGTCTCCGCTGGGAGGAGATCTGGTAGTGTTTTCCTTCTGAGAAACTACTCTGGCCCTTCTTTTGGGGGTTTGTCGGGTGTTATAAACTCAGTAGGGTAAGATATATTGGAGAGTTCAGGTTCATTTCCCTGTTTTTTCCCATTCCTCTCTTCCTCAGATTACTTTATCTCCTTCTTAGATTCCCGGATTGAAGGGATTTTGCCCTTAAGTTGTGACAGATGTCCCTCTGGTACTTTTATCCTTCCACCTGTCCTAGGACTCGTCCGGAACATTTGTTGATTCAGTATTTTGTTCAACCGGGCTTTCTCCCAGGTTATTGATGTTGATTATGATATATGCTTGTTGAAAACGTTTTTAAAATTGGGTCATAAAAACAATAAGCACAGACACGGTTTTGTTGACAGCACAAAAACGTAGAGAAAACCACACAATGTGAATACATCAGACCTCTTTGGCTGATCTATTGTGACTCCTCGATAGGCGGATTTGCTTACCGCTTCGCTACCGAGAACCAGGCCTATTATTAAATTTGATTCGAAAGAATTGTCATTCTGACGATACTTCAACAATACGTTGTTTGTATTTGTTTTTACCATGTCACGACACTCGCGGCATCACTATTGTTAATTTGATTGTTCTCTTCAAGTGGGATTTTCTTCAATCGGCTGCCACTTCCTTACGATTAATTTACCACGAAGTTTGAGTTGAAAATTCATTTATCTTTATTCTCCTCGTAGAGAGCACCACTACCACAGTGTGAGGGTGAATTATTTCATGTGATTCCTCATCTGTCCATTTGGCAATAATATTAAAAGCCTGCTTTCATTATGCTATAATACTTTCCTTAACCTGGATCCCAAAGTCATCTACTACTACTAGTCGAATATTTTGAGTCATTTCTGGCTCAGCAGAGTCAGAGTAGTTCGTCCTTGACAAAGTTCAATAACTAATGGTGACATAACTCCCGTCTGGAGTCCACTTTGCAACTGGTTCCATTAACATTTCTTCCGAAATAATTGTATCAATCTTTTTTGAGCGTACAGTCTGGCCTATCTGTTTGTCACATAAATCCTTTTACACCTTTGATGCTTGAGAGCTTAGTATAAACGGCATTTGTATTCAAGGTCTATCTGGAATACAAAGCTCTTCGTTTTGTGAACATATTCAAAATATCTCATTCCTTTTTCTGGTCAATATCATAGATTTTAATAACTGGTTAAAATTGAATTGAATTAATCTTGTTCATTTTGTCCATTTTGCAGATCTAGATACCTTTATTTCATCATCGTCGGCGAAGATTTCTGGCTCTTCTTCGAAATATGGATAGAATATTTAAAACCCGAAATAACATTTTTAGCTCTGATACAGTAAAAACAGAAGTACAATGTCTTACGTAGTCTTACCTCTTCATATCCAGACATAGCTTTGACCGCGTCTACCGCCAACGGTGCCATTATGGTGAAAATGGCGGAGATACTATTCGTGATACCCATCAGTGTTCCAGAAAATGTTGGAGAAATGTCCATGTGATTTATATTGAATCCACAATAGTGACCGGCATTGAACCCTACTGCAATCACCAAGACGACTATGATGACCTCTTTATTTTCACTTTCGATGAAGCTGAGAGAAATAAGCGCCAATGCGGGGATGAACAATCCTGTAATCAAATTGAGGTTTGTTAGATATGCAACCAATTGAATGGAGAAGAGAATAGCGTTCAACTAGAGATAACTGGGATTTCACGTGATTCACTTCGATTTGTTTTTTATTGTACTACCTATTCATGCTATAGTTATACATAAAAATTACACGAGATATGAAATGGTTCATAATGGATATTTTCCCATTATCACCTTCTTACGAATGGCATCGTCTGAAGTCGTAACTTATGCAAGCTAAGCATCAACGAGGTCTTACCTCCTAACGTACAATTCTTATTGTAATTATTCTTGAACGAGAGGTTGTCACCCATAAAGAGCACAATAGTAACTGGCATTGCATTATTAGCAGATGGTTTTTTATGTAAGGATTCGACCGAGAGCCTCGAAGTAATATCACGCCAAATGGTTATCGCCTCATAGAATAACAGGAACATTGTATAGCAGACCTGTCGGCTTTCACTATTAACCTGTCCCAAGCGATGATGACAAATAATGATCTAACCCTCAATTGAATTCTCACATATTCGGATTACCTACCGGGGCAAGACTGTTGTAGCTACTCTCCGGACTAGCAACAATTGAATTACTACCTCGTTAAGTTACAAAAGTGCGAATTTGAAGAAATGCTTATGGCAACCTTTATATTTCTGTAGGCGAGTAAGTACTTACTAAATAAATGGAAAGATCAACAAATTTAGGTCATCGCCTGAAGACGTTTGCGGATACCAGTGATCGAATCGTCGTGAGTATACATTACTTGAATTTTGGTTTCAATATTTGTTCATATCATTTCTTTTTTCTTCATTTAATTTCTTTGACTTTGCAATTTCATATTCGATATCAATTTTTTTTGTCACAACATTCTTTTCTTCGTTCGATCAAACCTTTTATTTAATTTTCTGACCAAAAATTCATTTCAACCTTTATATTGTTTGGATCATATTGCCTTATTCGACTCGTATTCCTCATAATATATACGGTTGACCATAAGATATTGTTTAAAAAATTATTTAATGTTGGAATCAGAGGTAAACTCCTAAAATGGTTTGAAAATTACTTGTCCAAAGGAAAACAAATTATTCAAATTGAGAATGAAAGAGAGTTCTCTTCGAAATATAACTTGTGGTGTACCTCAAGGGTCTATTATTGGTCCAATACTTTTTCTTATCTATATCAACTCCCTACCAAATTTAACATTGAATGGAATGATCAAATTATTTGCTGATGATACCACTCTCATATACTTCTCGGATAGTTATGATAAAATTAAAGATGATGTGATAAGTGATCTGGATAAAATTCTCATTTGGCTTCATCAACATAAATTAACTCTAAATTTTGATATATGTATATTTCCAAACGATCAATCAACATTCCTACTAATCCCATAGTATTCAATAATAAATTGATAAAATATACAGAAACAACTAAATTTTTAGGTTTATATATCGATGAGAGATTGTCATGGTGAAAACATATTGAAAGAATCAGAATGAAAATATCTCCTCTCATTGGAATTTTCTACAAAATTAGAAACTACATATCTCTCACATCATTGAAAAATATATACTTCAGCCTAATGTATTCACAATTGCATTATCTCATCTCCATTTGGGGGACAGCAAGTAAATCTATCATCAAACCTTTGAAAACTTTACAAAACAAAACAATTGAATGTATTTATAAATTACCTTATCTAGAATCAACAATAAATTTATACAAACCGCACAATTTATTGGACTCAGATTCTCTCCATAAACTCAAAATTAGCTGTTTCATCCATTCTATTAAAAATAATAGTAAAAAGTCAGATATTATTTTCACTCAGTTTGCTGGTATCCATAATTACTCCACGAGACAAACAAAATTACTAGCAACAAATGAAACACAATCAGATTTTGGAAAAAAGTCAATTTAGCATGATGGCATCATAATAAACTCAATTTCAGAAACAATTAAAGCATTTTGCTCAACAATGAAATTTAAGCAAAAATACAAACAATTTTTAATCAGCTATAATGTAATAATGTACAATATAATTTGCATGTAGTCATCAGTTATGTTTTTTTTACCTTCATTGGTATTCATCAGTTTTGAAAGCCATTTCCTTTTGACTGCTTACAAATATTTAATTTCGTTAAATGTATGTATTTTTTTTCTTACTTTTGAAAATTTCATTTATTGACTGTACTTGTCTGTTTTAGTCCCTATTCATAAACATGTAATGTTTCTTGGGACAATAAAATTGAATTAAATTGAATTGAGTTTTTTTTCAGCAACAGGTTTCAATAGACTAATATACACAATAGAATGCCGAACCAATATCACTCGGCAAGAAACATGGTCATTCACATTCAAAAAAATTATGAGATCGATAAGTATACCTGAAATTAAATAGACCAAAGTCAATGGAAGCGAAAATAATATGTAACAATGAACTGAAGAAAATGTTTTTCATTTTCATATATATTTTTTTGGAAAACTTGGACACAAACAAGTTGTTATTCTGGAAGTTCCGTTGGTTCACTTTTGACCAAAAAATCCATTTGAACCTTTTGTTTGGATTTTATGAGGTACCTTATTCGATTTGTACTTCTATCCTTCCTTTCGTTCAACAGGTTTCAATAGAGTTAATAATATAGACAATGGAAGTCCTTAACATTACCATTCAACAAGAAACATTGCCAATCATATTCAAGCAAACCAATGGAATGTTGTTTCACTTGGAATACTGACTTACCTATTGAGTTGAATATTTTTCTACTAACTGCTACACTGGTCAACCCTTTGGCTATTATGTAATCTGCTACGGGACTGAAGAGAAGATTCATTATCCACATAACGAAATAAGGAAGAGCTGATAAAACGCTGTTCTGGAATGAAATTTGATATAGAAATGTTGATCTACCAACATATCGAAGATATCAGCAGTCTGTCTTACCGAAGCAATTTTATAGCCTAATATTTCCTTCATGAAACTTGGTATCTCGGTCAGTAGTGTCCAAAATCCCCAATTTTGACCACAATGGGTGATTATTATGGCGATGAAAGGAACCGAAGTGAAGATAGATTTCCATGGAGTAGGCGGTTTCTGCAGAACATTCAACAAGAATTTACACATCAAATTGTAGGAAAATATGCTTGATGATATGAAATGAAAAGATGGGATTCCATGAATTACTTTTTCATCATTTCAGTATTTTTATTTTGATACCCCCAAACTCTCTTCGCTTGGATGAATTGATAATTATTACAAACCAAAAAACTCTGTTCATGATTTCAACAGTATGTTCAGGGATGCAAGGTGCTCGTAAAAAGTGCAGTCCTCTACGGGTGAGGTTGATTGCTCTCTATAATTTCTGGTGCCTCTCGTATTGGGACGCAGGTTTACACGGAAGTATGCATACTTCTAGGTACAATGGAAAGGAGCATGTTTACCCCCTTATTATTAGGTATAAAATGGATTGTACTTTGACTGGACAACCGATTTTCGGCAAGACAAAAAAAAAAAAAAATCAGGATGGCAGCATTTTCCATCAATTTGGATAATTCTCGAAGCCCGAGAAAATTGGTGCCACAATCACTATAAATATTTGCACACGACCCCGGCGAGCGATCAGTCGTTGTAAAGCAGCCAAAAAAACTTCTGAGGAAAGATCACTCGCTAATTCTAAATGAACCGCCTTAGTGGCGAAACACACAAAAATGCATAAGTATGCTTTACAAGACCTGACTCCCCGTTGTCGGCTAAACGAGATGAGAAAAGGTCCACCAAAGTCCACCCCACAGCGCGAGAAAGGTTTGACCTGAGCAAGGCGATACTCTGGCAAATTTCCCATTAGCGGTTGGAAATTTGGTTTTGGATTCGTTCTCCAACAGCGAAGGCATTTTGTAAGGACTGAATTTATCGCTCTTTTGGAAGACAAAATCCAGAACTGTTGGGATAACAAGAATTGAGTGGTTCGGGATCCTACATGAAGAAACTTCTTGTGAAAATATTCAATCAATAGTACAGTCAATCGACTGTGTCGCGGTAGAAGTATAGGGTACTTCGTGGAATGGGAAATCGATGCGAGCTTGAGACGACCACCGACTCGGAGTATCTTGCCATCGTCTAGAAAAACTTGTAATTTTCTCAAGGGCTTTGAAAACGATTTACTCTCTAGCTCTTCTTTGAAGTGAACTTGCTGAGTTTGCTTAACAAGAATTAAAAGTGCAGAATGAAGTTCATCACTAAGTGGGGGACCAGTTTTTCTCTGAGAAGGATTACGTATATTGAAAATGAAGCGCAACATATAACACACGATATGCTGAACGGTGTGAAATGAAGAGTGATCAGAAAGTACTGATTCGAAGCAATTCTCTAGGGGTTGAGCAGTAAAAAATGCACTTTTTCTTTCCTCGTCAATAGAAAGCTCACCCTCGAAAGTGGGGAGAGCATTCGCGGGCCATGGGTGATCTTTTTCTCGAAGAAAAGGAGGACCCTCAAACCATAAATCATTGGAAATGATGCCTGAGGGAACCACTCCTCGCGAGGCAATATCTGCGGGATTATTAATGGAATCAATATAATGCCAGGATGACTGGGGTAGTTGGTCTTGGATAAAAGCCACCCTATTAGAAACAAAAGTTTTCCATCTATGAGGGGAGCCTTTTATCCAACACAAAGCAATCTGAGAATCAGACCATGTACAAACGCGAGAAAAATTAATTTTGTTTTCAAAAATATTCAGAATGTAGCGAAGCAGTTTCGTGAGAAGCACAGCAGCACATAATTCAAGGCGTGGAATTGTAATTTTTTTAATTGGCGCTACTTTTGATTTCGAGCAAATGAAATTTGTGATAATTCGATTTGTTTCATTAAAGACCCTCAAATATATAACACAGGCATATCCCTTTTCACTGCTGTCGCAAAACCCGTGTATTTCAATATTAGAAGCCGAAAAAAGTGAATCGAACATACGGGGGATTCGCAGATTGGAGAGAAGCGGTAAGTCAGCCTGATACTTCGACCATATGCGGGCTATTTCGTCATTGGGGGGGTCATCCCAACCAGAACCAGAGATCCAGAGCCTCTGAATTAAATGTTTGCAGAAGAAAGTTACGGGCGAAATGAATCCTAGCGGATCATAAATACGCGCCAAATCTGAAAGTAAAGTTCGTTTTGTGCATGACCTGTTTTTTATAGTATTAACTGAAAAGGAAAAACAATCAAGTGATGAATTCCAGTGCAAGCCTAGAACCTTCAAAATATTATCTGCAACTCTGAAGAGAAGGTGAGAGGTTTTTGAGATAAGTGATCTGGAGGCAGATCGTTGAGTAGAGCGGGTTTATTGCTAGCCCATTTTCTCAAATCAAACCCTCCACTTTTCATGAGCTCAATTAGCTCGCGTTTCGTTAGTTCAGCTTCACTTCGAGTGGGAAGTGACATAACAAAATCATCTATATAGCAAGAATTTCGTATAGCAGATGCAGCACGAGGAAAATTCTCACCCTCATTATCTGCCAAGTGGCGTAGCGTTCGGAGGGCCAGATAGGGTGAACAATTTATACCGAAGCATACCCTAGTTTGACGATAATCCTGAATTGGCGAATCCGGAGAAAATCTCCAAATTATTCTTTGGTAATCACGATGAGCAGGTACAACAGAAATCATTCTGAACATTTTTTTTGCGTCGGCACACAGCAAAATTTTAACAATATCCTGTTGCAGTTTTTCCCCAACGTAAAGATGATCATTGAGGCTTTTCTGGTTAGGAAGCTTAGCCGATGCATTGAAAACGCATCGCAGTTTGGTAGTTAAACTGTCAGGTTTTATAACGCAGTGATGCGGCAAGTAATAAGACTTGAGAGGGACAGTATTTTCGACTATAACTTCCATGTGATTCGATTCGATGTAATCTTTCATGAAATCACAGTATTGCGAATATAATGAGGGATTTTTCAGCAGACGGCATTCTAAAGAATAGAATCTTCGCAAAGCGAGTTCTCGAATTCCTGGAAACTCAGGCAATTCACTCTTGAACGGAAGTGACACAGTATAACGTCCTTCTTTATCGCGAGAAACACAAAAAAAAAAAGGAAAAAAAAAAAACAAAAAAGGCAGTGAGGGAGACTCTAACGCTTCGCAAAAATTAGACAGCGTTTTATCAGCATTTTCAGAGAATGTAGGGCAGCGAGTTTTTCCCAATAAAACGTATCCAAATACAGTACTGATAGCGTCTGGTTCATTATTCTTTCCCAGTATAGAATTATTTAGCAAAATTTTGGAGAATATTTCAGCGCCTAATAAAATATCTATATTTCCTGGACTATAAAATTTAGGATCTGCGAGTTGAAGGTTAGCGATGTGATTCCAATTCCTATGCGAAATAGTAGTATGAGGTAATTTACTACAAATGTTCTTTAAAACGATTGCATCTACATGATATACAGGAGATTGATTATAAAGAGATTGTAATGAAATTGTTACTCGGCCATTACTGGTTGATGATTGCATAGAATTGAGACCTTGAATTTCAATAGAAAAATTAGTTTTAGGCAATCCGAGCTGTGTGACTGCCCTTTGAGTAATAAAACAACTCATACTCCCACTGTCTAACAAACATCTCATAGGTTGATAATTTCCGGAAGCGTCGAGGACACCGATGCACGCAGTGGCCAATAAAATCACATTGGATTTTGATAGTATCCCGGAAGCAACGACTGAAGAGTTGGCTGAAGCTTCTTGTGCACCTTCAGAAATAGCGGTATGCGGGGGGGAACTGGAGGTTTCAGCGGAAGTACTTGCAGAATTTGTATTCAGCTTATGAGACAATCTCTCTAAATGCAATAAAGTGTGGTGACTTTTCGAAGCACATTTTCTACAAGTATAGCTAGAGCGGCATGATTTGAGGTCATGTGATGCACTCAAACAGTTAAAACATAAATGTTTACTTTTGCAAAAGTTATAGCGTTCTTGTGGTGCTATGGCAACAAAAGATTGACAGGTGTAAAGAGAATGGTTTTGCTGGCAAAAAATACAGCAACGAGCAGGCGACTTATTTGTAAACATCGCAGTCGTACGTTTCCGAAAAGGCTGTGGCTTCGAAGTGTTGGACGAAAGCGTTTTTTTACTTCCCGGCATCGAGAAGTCTACAGTATCTAAAACGTCACAGTGGTTGTTTAAAAATTTCATCAGTTCATCATAAGAAGGAATTTCATTTGATTTATGTTCCCTTTCGAAATCAGTTATAATAGAACTATCCAATCGTTTCAGAAGCATCATAACAAGAATGAAACTCCATTCATCTACAGGTAGATCAAAATTTTTCAAAGCTTCAAGATTATCTGAAAATGTATCCAACAACTTACGAAGTGCCACAGGATTTTCAGGGTCGACTTTCGTCGTATTATCTATCTCGGCCCAATGAGCTTGAACCGTTAACCTTTTGTTCGTATATCGGCGTTTCAAGTTTTCATAAGCAATGAAATAATTAGCATCTGTAAGCGGTAGCGAGATAATTGAGGATAAAGGTTGGCCTTCTAAGGAAGTGATCAAATAATTGAATTTTTCAATGACTGATAGAGAATTATTGTTATGTACGAGTGCATCAAAATGATTAATGTATGACGGAAAAGACTTATAGTCACCATGAAATTTTTTCAATTCAATTTTACTTAAACGAGCATTGGGCTGAGCATTACCAGAAATAGGTATTGTGGAGTTATTAAATGAAGCAGATGGAATGGTGAGACTGTTTTCAAATAGATCGGCGTAAACGGATTTGATGAAATAAAAATCAGAAAGAAAACTTTCTCTGATCACATCGGAATCATCAGATTCTCCCTGCTCTAACTCAGGAGCAGAAAGCAAAGCAGTAACTATATTAGTATGACATCGCATGAATTCTTCTCTCACTGATTCGAGTTCAGCGTAGCGAACCTTGAACAAAGTTTGAACCGATTTGTCTTTTTGTGCACGTTCTGCAAGGGTTTTCAAAACAAATATATCACTGAGAGAAGTTTTGCGTAAAGTTTTGTACTTTCTTACTTTATCCATTTTCGAAAGACTGCAAAGAATTTAAAATAGTTGAAAAAGGGTTATGTGAAAATATGTAAACAAACAGGAATGCGGTACTGTCGCTGTCGATCAACTGCGCGCACAGTTCACGAGTTTAGTGACGAAGCAAATGGTACGTTGAATTCAGCGAATAACGTGAGGTGAAGCGAGGTGTGAAGCAAATAAAAAAGTCACACATGCGCACTCCTCACCACACGCGAATCTTGGCGAAAGAAGCAGGTATCACGGGCTCACTATCTGTTCCTGAGAATAATTACAAAAAAAAAAAAAAAACAAAAAAAAAAAAAACCAAAAAAAAAAAACTACGCGTAGTACATGTAATAGAGAGCGAGCTACCCATGTCCATAATGCATAATTAGGCAGGAGTTATTTTATTTCATAGATAGTTGCAGTCTGACGTACTTAACCTAAAAACACAAAATACTTACAAAAATGGCGAACGGAAGTGCCGCCATTTTGTGAAAAGTCGTTTGGGCCTGTATCTTCGTAACCGTGCACTTTAGGCCCAAAATTATAGGGACCTTTTTTATAGATAATTGAATTTCCTATCTTTTTTATTCAATAACTTTTTTCGTAGCACTTACCGTTCACGACTTATATTATCATTACTTTTTGTTTATTCACTTTTTTACCGATATCTCTTTAAATAATTGTTTAAACAGTAAATTGTTCACGATGAAACTTTTGAATCGATAAATTTTCTACAACTTTCATTTGAAACTTTTTTCTCTAAACTTAATATTTTCGAAGTTACAACGCGTTAATTTCAATCGTATTGTATCTGGGAGATCAACGCCAGCTGAGCCTGAACACATCATTCAACTATTTGGCAAGGTATATGCATAGACCCTTCTTAAGGAAGGGTTTTATATATATATATATATATATATATACATATATGTATATATATATATATATATATATATATATATATATATATATATATATATATATATGTATATGTATATATATATATATATATATATATACATATACATATATATATATATATATATATATATATACATATATGATATATATATATATATATATATATATATATATATATATACATATACATATATATATATATATATATATATATATATATATATATATATATATATATATATATATATATATATATATATATATATATATAAAACCCAACATCGTCAACAGCACAGAATTGTGCGACATCGATGAAGATATTGGTGATGATTCTAACGACAAATTAATAAAGGCGTTACAATCTTTATATGCCACTGACGAAGATAACGAAGAGGAAGAGGAGAATGTAACCAACATCGAAACTTCACCACCCTCGATACACCAAAAAAAGAGTCAGAGAAGACATATGATTCATTTTGGTAAACATTTGTAAAAATAAATTTCACATATATTCTTCAACAAATATTCCATTTTTTTATTTGCGTGTTTAATTATGACAGTAGTTTCAAATTAATTATAGTTATATTTAATTGTATAAAAGAAAATACAAAGAAAAAATTTAATTGGTATTCGCTATTTCTTGCAGGTGAGAACTTGAATTATTTATTATTTATTTAATCAAGAAAATTCTAAAATCCATATTTGTTTTATTATGTATCGGATTCGCTTCATTACGCTATGCATACTTCGTTCTTAATAACCTTGTACTCGGTAGTACAACATTGAACGCGTTGTAGCTTCAAAAATATTAGCTTCAGAGAAAAAAGTTTTGTATAAAATTTGTAGAAAATTTATCGGTTCGGAAGTCTTATTATAAACAATTTATTGTTTAAACAATTGTTTAAAGAGATATCGGTAAAAAAGTGAACAAACAAAAAGTAATAATAATATAAGTCGTGAACAGTGAGTGCTACAAAAAAAATTATTGGATAAAAAAAATAGGAAATTCAATTATCTATGAAAAAGGTTTTCATAATTGTGGGACTGAAGTGCACGGTTACAGAGATACAGGCCCAAACGGTTTTTCACAAAATGGCGGCACTTCCGTTCGCCATTTTTGTAAGTATTTTGTGTTTTTAGGTTGAGTACGTCAGACTGCAACTATCCATGCAATAAAATAACTCCTGCCTAATTTTGCAAAACAAAATCCTCTATTACCTGTATTAGCGGCCGGAGCGCCGGATGTCTGGCTACCGGATACCGGATATTATTGGTGAACGATATCGGAAATATTCGGGTGCGTTCGAGTGTTATCGCACCTGAGCGAAGATTGCCTCTTACCAACGAATGCCGAAAATTTAGTATTCATTACCCACAATTTGCCACTTTTTAGTACTGAACTAATCAATAAAACAAAAAAAATGATGTGCGATTCTCAAAATAAACGGTGCCCATATCCTATTATTTTGGTATGATTAGCCCTGTGTAAATAAATGACCATTTTCTGAATTTCACTATCCGGAAGCCCAACGGATAGTAAAAATAAGGCCGTATACTGGATATCCGTTTCGTCTCTACTTCAATCAGTGTTGGGAAAATGTCTTCTGAGAGCCAGTTTTACAGGTACATCAGTTTGAACTTGAGTTTAATCTGAAGTTTAAACTGAAGTTTTCGGAACAGTTCAAACTTGGTTATACCATGATTAGTAATATCAATTTTTCTCCTGGAGATGCTAAGCTTGTTAGCAAAACCCACGTCGAGTGCAAAAATATCATTTTGGTGAATAAAAGTGAATACCTACAATTAAGAGAGGGGATATGCACTCTGAAGTGATATTGTGATGGACAGAATGATAGTTCTATACTTGAATTACTCTATCCTTCTCAACCTCTCTTTATCTGCTACATTAAGGAAGGAATTCACTTAGAGGTTATACTTGAAGTATTCTATTTTGCTCACTCCGCAGTCCTCTCTCTCTCTCAGGGTCAGTCCATTAGTTTTAATGTCTATGGTTTTTCTACGACTTCTACCCTCTACCTACGCAAACGAAAGTTCAAAAATGTCAAACGACCAGGAAAAAAACGAAAAAACTTTTCTGAAGACGACGTTTACCTTCTATTAAATTTATTTAAAAATTATAAAAAAATTACTGAATGCAAAAAAGTGTACGGTTATGTGGAGGGAATAAGTTAAGAAAAGGCTTGTCAGCATCTTACAACAGAGTCCAAGGGGCTGGAATCAAATCAGAGAAACTCAAAAAATTTGAGGGGGGAAATGGGATAATTCGAAAAAAGTAGCAGCTGGAAAAATCGAAAATTCACAAAAGGTGGGACTGCTACTCCTATAATCATTTAATTTTGGGATAGGAAAATGATGGATATTATTGGGATAGCTGTCGTAGGACTTCTACTTATGACAACGATTATATTCCCCCTAGCACTGCTCCTAGCCTATCATGCCAAGATTTATTAGAACATGATTACACACACACAAAATTTTGGATATGAATAAGAAATAACTGTGGGTATGTGATATATAAAACTGTATTTGATTATTTATATACATATTACTTCATCGGTGTACAATAGAAAATATAGGTTCGAAGGACTCAATGAATTTATATAGTTGAAAATGTAATGAAATCAAATAGGTAATTACCTTCTTTACAATGCTTATATATTTTTACATTTAGAGTGCTGTCAAGTAATATCACAAACATTGAAGCATCTATTGCAAAGGAGAATTGGAGTGCGTGGAATCCTTGCTCACAGATGCAGTTCTTCAAGTGACAAATACAACACCAACAAATGGATTGCAGGAGTCCAACGCAAATGATGATTCAAATTAGGATTCAAGGAAAATGATATCATCATCACTATCTTCTTCAACTGGTGATTTTTTAATTAATTTTATTAGTAGTTTAGAGATCCTGAAATCTGATGCGGAACTTTGCATGATTGTGATTGTAAAATCATATCACTCACTTTTTCTTTATTTAAGATGATATCACTTGGAAGGCACACATTTTCGTCATAGGATGAGAGTATTGAAAATTATGAGTTGTATGAGGAAATAAATATATCCTTTCCTGATTTACTCGACAGATATTTTCAACATTCTAATCCTATGATGAACTATTGTATTCTATATCCTAATGGATCATCAAAAACGATAAAACTGAATTGACTGCAAACTGACGGGTGAAGATAAATGCATGATCTGAAAGTTAGCTTCAGTTCAGTTGGTTAGTTTGCAAGAGAAATGATAAAAGAACAAATGAATTGGAAACAAATAATATGAAACGAAACTTATGATAATGAAAGAAGAACACAAATGGTATGTGAACTAGAGATATTAAGAAAAAAACTTGAGAAAAAATGATTTTTCAGCTGTTTTACTCCAAAGTTTTAATGTTCTCTTCTTTTATTTTATGTTAATTTAATTTATTCATGATTATTTGCCATAGACATTTTTATTTTGTTGTTTGATGATTTTAAATGAACTTTTGATATATTTTTATGACAATTGCTTTTTATATGAAAATATGTTAGTCATTATTATGTTTCTGTTGACAAACATTGTCATTTGAGAATTAACGTCTTTATTCATAAGAACTTAGTCCAGTTTAAGAATCTTCCAGAACTATTGAATGCATTTTGTTTAGGAAAGGATCTTGATGGAAAATAAAAAAATTTCCAACTGGTTCGAAATATGAGCTGAAATAAAAATAAAACAATGACATTTCTGACTAAAAAATAATTTAAATACAAATAATGTAATTGATACTTATTTGTGATGATTATAGAGAAAAAAAGTACACGATGAGAAATGTGTTTTCTCTCTTACTGCCAGTTGAACAAAATGAGTATTGATTGAACAGTATCGAATTTGGTTTGCATCACCAGGATTCTCTGCACCAGCATCAGGATTTTCAAAGGGGTTAGGGTCTACTTCTTCAATACCTGATGGCATAAAATCAATGGCTGCTGTGGCAATGATAATATTTTGTATGGTTTGGATTTTGAATATCATTTCAAGACGTAGAACTGCAAATCTTCGTTACCACACTACATATTGACTTTTTACTGAATTTCGAGTTCTTATTTGATATTCATTGTGAAGTTCTGCGGCTCTGGTTACAGGATTTGCCAAAGAGATCATGAGGTAGTTGGCGAGTGTATAGCCAGGGTCACCTAGTAGGAAAATTTCACCAAATCTTCCTTCTTTCAACCGGGCTTTCAATCTGGAGTTTGCAGAAATGGGTCTATCAAATGCAGCATCTGGCCATCTGGCGAAAATTTTTGTTATTTTCGAATTGGCATTGGAAACAGTCTGATTATTTAAAGACATGCAATCCTTTCTATCACGGAACTGTTCAGCATTAATACCTCCTAAAAAATTCAAACTTGTTTATTTCAGATTATTCTAAAGTACAAATACAGCATCTCTTACAATATGAGTGTATTTTATTCATCAAAAATATAATTTTGTGCATAGAAATAATTACCTTGGGATTGAATCCTTATATGGGTAAAATCAACAGCACCTACAACGTTTGGAACACGAGCAATATAAAAAAACTTCGATTTATTGGTGTAATTTCCTCTTCATTTCCTGCTACCTTGGTATATATGTTCATTATTGAAGTAATGATCGCAGAAACTTTTCTGATAATTTGGGATGGCGTGGAATTGTGTATCCCGCCAAAGTCAGATGCTACATTTACATAACTTCCTTAAGCATAAAATGTCAGTGTTAATAATACTTGTATCATGGGACTCAAACTCATATTCCTGACAAAATTATAAAATTCCAACGATTTTTAGATTACGTAATTTTGGAATACACGTTCCAACAGATACCTTATTTGCTGTAGTAAAGTCCCCAGGAATCTTTTGATCGAGCTATGAATTCCACCTCGTTCCATATATTGAAGTGATCTGGTCTAGAACGAAATACCCTGACATTTCGGGGTGCCTCTACAATGTTTATGATATCCTATTAATCATCTGATAATATATTCTCGAAAGCGAACAGGAAATAGTCCATCATTTTGATTTTGAATCAACAAACAAAACAAAGCCAAACATGGCATGTCAACAGTCGTTCATACTATAAATTTCAAAGCTATATATTCTTTGCGCAAGCTCATCCTCAATCTGAAGTTTAACTGGTGCTCCTTCTATCGTTTACGTTAACGAAAGGATGTTCTAGTTTAATCTGAAGATCAACTTCAACCGGAACCTATGAAACGTCATTTTGCTCATAACCAAAGTTTAAACTTCAATCCGGAGTTCAAACGGAACCTATAAAACTGGACAAAAGTCGGCACTTTCAGCTCGATCAGATTTGTTACTTACTGTACAGTGTTGATAGATTGGTTTCACCACCAATCTTCTCGGTAAGTTTTGAAAATAAAATTGCAACGTACAGAAAAATGTCATGAAGATATGATTTACATGTCACGCCTATGGATTCAAGACATTAGACATCCTGTGGCATATTCTATTGATGAAAGATCCCTGAGCAAGAGAGATTCGACAGTCTCCAAATTCACAACAAAGGGGTGGGAATTCTGTACTCGTCAAGTCATCCGTGTAGATATTGCCAAGGGTGGAACGATTGATAACAATTCCGAAGAGCACCGACCGTGAAAGTATCTGGTCGGTGCTCTTCGGAATTGTTATCAATCGTTCCACCCTTGGCAACAGTAGCTATTTATTTGATGCCGAATTATATGTTGTTTTTGATTAGTTGAACTCACCTTTTTTTTCTCGACAACAGTTCCAGATTCTATCCAATTCCTTTCTTCTGCTGAAATCCTTCTGTCTGTCGATGGTGTATTGGAACCAAAAATGAACCAAAGAATACTCCAAGTCATGCCAAGAGATCCATAGAAGTAAAAAGCAACAGGCCAACCAAGTTTCGTTGCAGAAATTGATCCGGTAATTGGCATTGCTAAACAGTTACCGAGTACCTGACCTACAAAATAATTTTTCAAGAGTTGAAAGTTATGTTCGGGGCATTCTGTCTCAAGTAACTATAACTAGTAAAATAATGGGTAGGAGGATTTCAAAAACTATACTTCAAAATTTTTGTAGAAGTCAACACTTGTATTTTCAAACCTCTGAATTACCCGATTAGAGTTATGCCCTATAACGATTTTTAACTGAAAACCCTATCTTGCCTTAAATGGATGTGAAAATATTGGGTGCTAGGAGGAACTGGCCCTGTTGGCGCCATATACTGAGCGCAAGCTCAAAATTAAAATTTACATCACATCCAATTTCTGTATGTACTCCAACGGAAACTGAACCCTCTTAAATCCTCCAAAAACAAATACTGAGTTCATATTCCTAGTGGCGCTCTAGAAGAAAAATCTTACAGAGCGTTCATGAATTTTCTATCAGTTTCTTCTTCTCGAGGGTTACTTGGAATTCAAAACGAGCTTTAGTTTTTGTGAATTTGGGCCTGAATATACGCAGTGATTCATTTTATTTTAAAAATAGGAGTGCGAGCATGATGTAAATTCGGCTAATCAAATATATTTTCGACGACTTCACTACGGCAAAAAAAACCTTGGCTCCAAAACATATATATACTGAGTGACGTGCTCCCGAAACTTCGAAGAATAACGTAGGATATGGAATGACTTATGCTCAAGATAATTGTGACGGGCTTGCACAGTAACTGTCTGAAAAACCACCTCGGGAAATACTCATCATGAATTGTGAGGAAATGTCGAGTGTGATTTACCTTGCTTTCTTAACACGCATTCTAACAAAGTTCCATATTGCAGATCAGAGTCCTCATGAAGGAGTCAGTGACCCATTTATTGAAAATACTAATAGAAAATTGAAGGGGCCAATCAGCACAAAAAAGTATGCTAGCAGATATCCAATATTGAAAGAAGTTTTTATTTTATTTTCAGGTGCACAATGAAGAGAATACTAATAACATATAGAAAAATATTTGAAATGAAAGATGAAACAGACAGCTTTAATGATGAAATATTAAATATTGAATGCAATGTGTTTATTCTAAATCTGAACCTTAATACATTCATACATTTCGTTATAGCTCATTGACTGTGGTAATCACATGTTTTCTGACATAGACTTTCAGAATGATACCTAATTGGCTTAGACTCTCGACTGAATTATTGATAACAATTGGGTATCTGAGGTGTTTTTGTTCACTACGTGGAGTGTTCGCTGTGATCCACAAGGGGCATGTTAACTCTCTATCTTTCTTTCAAGTTATATGAACCTGAATAATACATTTCTATTGCATAAGATTTTGCTCAGAATAAGACATTTATTGCGGTATATTTACTATTATGTTTTGGTATGAATACTGCTATAACATAAATTTATGAAAATCACATGTTTATCTATCTGAATTGAGCATCACAGCTAAGTATTTGATCATATTCAGCTTCTTTCTTGACAAAAAAAAAAAAAAAAGAAACAAAATTTATACAGTCTTTTTCCAACAAAAAAGGCCATAAGGTACTTGTGCAGGGCCAAAGCAAGAGACCACTTAGACCGCTGTTTATATCCCAAAAAATTCTACCATAACAAGTATTTTCATTTTGGAAACTGTCTGTTTAATTCATAACAAACAGTCTACAAGGATTAATATGATTCGCACTCACGTAACCACCCGAAGTAATAACCTTTGCATGCCAATACCAAAAACAACTCTCATAAAATATTCAGTTGTATATGAAAGTAAAAAAATATATAACCATCTACCGGAATATTTAAAAGAATTGAAAAATCTTAAGCACTTCAGAAAAGCAGTAAAGGACTTCCTCATGCCAAAAGCATACTACGACCTGCAGGAATACTATAATGAAAATTTCTGACCTAAATAGAAGTTTTACATTTTGTATGTGTTTTAGCGAAATTACTTATTTTAATAACTAACTTATTGTTTTCCATTTTCTAACCTTTATTTTATTAATAATTATTTACAATTATTATTTCAATCATAAATACATTTAACTTAATATAACAAATATTCTTTTCCGTTAACCAGCTGACGAACGTCAACCCTCAGAAGTCGAAACTTGTCCGAGTAGTGAATGAATAAGGCCTTACGTTTTAACGTGTGAATTCCAGCACGGTGGTCCGGTGGGGAATTGCATCCCGGTCTTCCTATTGATACGCGGACGTGCTCACAACTACACTACCGAGAAAATATTTATATTAGAAGTTGAGAAGACAAAGAGAAGTCCTGTGAAGTTTGAAACTATTTCACTTATTTCGTCACTTACATTTGGGCATCTTCCCACAAGCAATATCCTTTTTTATGCAGCTACACTCAGTCAGTCAGTCAGTGATAGAAATGCTCTTTTTTTCTCAGAAACAAAGTTTTCACGAAGATATCACTCATCTCAAAGACAATAAGGTTCTATACTCAAATTACAATTTCAATAAAAAAAATTTAATAGCTTCTGATCATAATTCAATAAAGTTGATTGCCAAACATGAACTTATTAGATTGATGCATTGTGGTGTTCAGTGTCTAGTTGCATCTTTGAGAGATATATATTGGTCTTCACGTGCAAGAAATCTAGCAAAGCAGAAAATTCATAATTGTGTTAAATGCTTCAGAGTTGATCCAAATGAGTATTCACCGCTGATGGGTTCACCACCAAAATCTCGTTTCGGACAACCTTTTTTTTCGAAAACACCGGCATAGATTTTGCTAGACCAATCCTGATAAAAAATAAAAAGGACGTGGATGCAAATACGTCAAGAGTTATGTAGCTCCATTCATCTGTTTCAACAAAGACTATACGTTTGGAACTTGTTACTAATCTAACCACTGAACATTTTATATCGACACTGCGTCTATTTTCAAGCAGAAGAGGTAAGCTGAAACATATATTTTCTGATAATGGCACCGCAGAGCTTGAAGAACGTCAAAATTTCCTTGCTTCCGAAACGAATCAAAATTCCTTGAAAGGACATTTTAGTAAAGAGGGGATTCTTTGGTCACTCTTTTCCACCAAAATCCCCCAACTTCGGAGGACTTTGGAAATCAGGGGTACAATCAGTAAAAAATCACTTGAAACGGTTGGTTGGTAACACATTCCTAACATATGAGAAATTCGCCATTGTTCTTTCTCAAATAGAAGTATTTATGAACTCCCGGCCCTTATCTGCTCTCTTCTGATCCATATGATCTTGAAGCTCCCACACCTGCAGATTTCCTGATTGGAAGAAAGTTGACTTCGATTCCTGATCCCACTGTGCAACATGTTCCAAAATCTAGACTTTCCCTCTATCAACGACCATAGAAAATAATAATAATAATATGTGGACCACAAAGAGTATATTTCGGAGCTCCAGACTAGGGTAAATGGAAGGAAAACTCTTCGATCTTTCTGAAGCCAGGCGTTATGGTTTTCGTCAAGCCGGATAACCTGCCGTCCTTAGAATAGATGATAGGTTGCATTGTGGAGGTTCGCCCTGGAGCTGATGGTGTCATCAGAGCTGTGATCTTTACAAAGATTGATGGAAACAAGTCTGATCTGAAATCACAAATATACAATAAATAATAATAACATTTACCGTATCACTGTCTCGCATATTTTTTATCTCTTTTTAATTTCTTCCAGAAATACCTACAGGCCCACAAATGCATCCAATGCCTCGGGAATTTTCTCCAAGGCTCCGTTCGCAGTGTTTGAATTGAAGAACTTGAATCTGTTCTTTTCAATGTTGTTCAAGTGATGTACGGTGTGTGTAAGTATTTATGAAAGAAAGAAGATACAAAATGTGCGAGACGATGCGAATGAAATAATTGTATTTATCATCCTTTTTATCTTTGTAATTCCAGATCAGATCCATTAATTTTGAAGAGCCGTTTTTAAAGACAACAAACTAACGGACAACGTCCCTCCAACAGAGGACGCATTATTCTGTCATACCCCTGGCAGCAAGTGCGATACTGAGTGTCGTGGCAATTGTGGGTGCATAAAAAAAGCTATTGCTCGTGGGAAGGGATGCAAATGTGAGTGTCCAAATAAATGAAATACTTTCAAACTTTGCGGGTTTCTTCTTAGTCTTCTTTAATTCAAATATTAATATAAGAAATATGTCAGAATAGTCAAGAAAGAAGCAGAATATCATTTAGGTAACTAGCTATGATGCGTAATTCAGATAAATATGTGATTTTTATAAACTCATGTGATAGCATCGTCAATAATAAAAGATATAAATAAAGAATTGGTGAGCTTCGTTGTAGATTAGAATAGAGAGAGAATGAGTCAGGGAGATAAAGAGACCGCTCTTGTTAGTAAGCATTTCAGGCAACCATACCATGCCGCAATAGGCCACAAAAAAATCCGATGCCGCAACGATTCTTCGTTCCTGAGATTGGGTAATTAGGTTATCATGCCCCATAGGAGGCTCCTGATGGGGTATGGCGAACGCTTCACGTTCTGAACAAGCTACAAGACATAGCACGGCGAATGAACCAAAGTCGGGTGATTTTGAGCAAGTTGAAATCAATTCTCTGACACGAGGATGAGGATTCTGACTACAGCTGATTCCAAGTCAAGGGGTGAAATATTTTCAAAGGGGTGAGGAGGTGTGACTGCACAAGAGGGTGGGTGGCAACTGCCCTGAGATGCCCTGAGGGTTTCATAAAACCTTCGTAAAAAGTCTTAATTGTTTTCTGCAAGGTTGGAGCTGTATTTGGTCCTTAACCTCCCCACTAGAAGGGAATGCTTACATTTACCTTTTTCGTCCAGGATTAGGAACAAGTTTCCTATGAACCAGAATTTTAATCCTCGAAATACATTGCTTTCACAAATCCAATACCAGACGGCTGTTTCGACCCACCAAAGGTCTTCTCAGTGGCACTCGACTGGACTTACGAATACCTACCTACTGACCTACTGTTGCAGATGGTGTTATTCGTCAGGGAACAACGCTCGAACATCGATGTTTCTCAATGGGTAACGCCTTCTGCACCATATTTCAGTTTTGGTCGTGAAATGGACATATAGTTCCAAATGTCCTGGTTCGAAAGTCCAGCCGTTTCTACTGAGGAGACCTTTGGTGGGTCGAAACAACTGCCTGACATTGTATTTGTGAATCCAATGTTTTAAGAACATAGAAATTCTGATTTCTGTTTGGAGTTGCATTTATATCTGCATGTTAACAAAAAACGACTCTCGATCGCAGCGGCCGAGTGTAACATAGTTGTTCGATGCGGATAATACTCGGATGAGAAAAATCAAGGAAAAACCTAATGCCAATGGATGAAATCCCCGAAGAAACAATCTTGCATCAACGTAGATCTACGGAAGCGCAGAAGGGCCAAACCTTTTCCATTTTTTTTAAATTCCGACTTTTATCTCGAAATTCCGACTTTTATCTCGAAATTTCGACTTTTATCTCGAAGTTTCGACTCTTATCTCGAAATTTCGACTTGAATGTCGAAATTACGACTTTCATCTCGGAATTTCGACTTAAATAGTAAAAAAAAAGAAATGGAAAGGGGGGTCTTGTGATACATCATTTTGAAGCTTCTGACGAATACTTCACAACCCTAGAATATATGAAGTCAATATCTTCACCTACTACAAAATGGCGGAACATTTAATAATTACCTGAAAAGAAACACATTAATATCGATATTACTAGAAATATTGTTTTTTCTCTGTCATATGGCAACCCCAACACCCCGATAAGTTGTGATGGGTTATTTATTTGTTCATAACAAAAGAAAAAAATGACAGTGAAACGAACTGTTCAGTTGAAATTTTCCCTTTCAGTTTCCGATTTCAAAAGTAGAAAACTATCTCCAAAATGGTCAGTTGAACAATATTCAACGGGCGAATTGTATTTGAATATGCTGGCAACTCCTGCTGCTCCGGTAATCCCCGAAATCGTTGAAGTGAATCCTAATGATTTCGATATGGATACACATACCACATAACTCCAAAAAAGTAAGAAACTATTTGGGAAATTCTTTCCATCGTCGTTGTTTTGGCCATTGATGTACTGTGGAGTGGCCCGCCCGCTTGCCAGCTTTGACCCCTTTAGTCTTTTTTGTGGGGCTATTTGGGGGAAAATGCGTACGAAACTGAACCTGCTTCAATATTGAATGTATACGGCGGGGAATAATTAAATATTTGTAAAAACACTGACGTTGCTGGGTTAGAAAATTTTCGGCGGGAAATATCGGGTGGGGTGTTCTTTTTTGAAGGCGGTTAAGGGAGCCTCTTCTGAACTGGGCTCCTCCTTTTTTATCAACTTATGAAGGCAAACGTCAATGGGTGCGGGCCCTAATTAAATGTTCCGCTTTTTTGGAGGGGGGGGAAATATTGACTTTCTTTTTTTGGGTTGGGGAGGATTCGGGGGGGGCTTCAAAATGATTTATCCCAAAACCCCCTTTTCCCTTTCCTTTTTTTTCTTTTTAAGTGAGATAAAAGTCGAAATTTCGAAATTTAAGTAAAAATTCCGGAAAAAAAGTAGAAATTTCGAGATAAAAGTAGAAATTTCGGAAAAAAAGGGAAATTTTTGGAAAAAAAAGTGAATTTTGGGAATTAAAAGTGGAAATTTGGAGTAAAAATTAAAATTTTGGAATAAAAATTTAAATTTTAAAATAAAAATTGAAAAAAAAAAAAAAAAAAAAAAGGCGGACGGCCCCCCCCCCCCCCCCCCCAAGATCAGTGGAAACATCCATTTGTACAAATCACCTGAATGGCACCATATATTTCGACAAAAGCGGTGACTGATATTATCGATCAATATTGTAGAACCGTAAGGGAGTCTACAGTCTTACAAAAATTGTGAGAAAAGTAATATAAAAACCAGTATCTCTGACACATAACGGACAATCGAAGTCAGTGCTTGGTCTTGGTTGGTTATTTCGTAGGGAATCTAATTGGTCGATACAATATTTACAAATATTTGTCTATCAGTTCTTGAAAATGACCAAAATGGTAGTCGAAACATCGGATAACCTAAAATAATCAGGAACTTGGGTACTTTAGAGGAGAGAATGGAGTTTGATTAAGTAATTTTTGGTTTACTTCTTCTCTGAATGAAAAAAAAATTACAATTTTGAGGAAGAAGTAAAATAAAAAAAAAAATACATTTTTGGGAATGGATCAAACGTATTTGAATGATATACATGATATAGACGTACGTATGACAGAGGGTGTTTTTTTGTTTTTACTTTACGGATAAAAACCCCGAAAAGACGAGTGAAGGTTTTCAAGGAT
The DNA here is from genome assembly GCA_032362365.1 of Zygogramma bicolorata. NCBI lineage: Eukaryota > Metazoa > Arthropoda > Insecta > Coleoptera > Chrysomelidae > Zygogramma > Zygogramma bicolorata. The sequence continues at coordinate 26,380 of JAVJAQ010004219.1, forward strand.
GGTTGAGTATGCGAAGTTGTTATTCTGGGAGTTTATTCGTTGGTTTGTCGGTGTTGAGTTTCGAATTTTCGCCAACATGTCAGTTGGCATTTTCATAAATGTTACTGTTGCTTCTGGGTGCTGGCAACTCTTTCTAGCCAGCTTTCATTATTAGAAAACGTCGTCTTATCCGTGTTTTCAAGCAAAACGTTGCACTCGTGTTATTTTTTGATATTTATATTTCCCTTTATAGTTTTACTAGCGAAGGCAGAGTCTTGTGCGGGCAAAGGTCGGATGATCAATTTTTGTGCCGAAGCGATCTGGGGAATCTTCCGATTTTCACGGTAGTGCATTCGCCATTTGAACTGTGAAGAAGCCCAGAAAAACCCATAGTGCTACCAGGTCGGTTAATGTATTCAATCCAGCTATCCCACCTACCAGGATTGGGATCTAGGCAACTAACAATTGCCTATCGCAGCAAGCCCGTCAGAAAAATTCTGCCCAGACCGCTGTTCGAATCAGCAGTGAAACAGCCAAATTGAATAAAAGGACCGTGCCTTAGACCGTTTGGCCACACCGATAACCAGTTCATATTTTTTCATCATTATGTCGGTGAGACCAACAAATATTATTTATATTTCATCAGTACCTACGTAATTCGTATCTTGATATAATTTCAGGAAAACACGATTTCTAAAAAAATGCCGAGCAAAGCTTGGTCACCCAGGTACTATAAAATAATATGAACAAATGCTGAAACCAAGTTTCAAGTTGACTGTACTCACGACGCGACGTTTAGATCGTTGTTATCCGAAACTGATTTCAACTTTTGTTCATATCGATACATATTTCGTCTTCTAAATTTTATTTGATTTTGTCATTCTACATTCAATATTTTGATTTTTTGGCTCGATAACATTTTTCTATGATCAATTAAACTTTTAGTTTTCATTCTTCGACCAATATCAGTTTCGATTTTTTGTTTGGATTTGACAAAATTATTTGACGGGATCTTTTATACATATGATTGCATTCAATTAAATTGTGCTTATTTTTTGTTTCCGATTCATTCTTTCCATCCCACTGGTTTTTGCAACAGGTTTCACTAGAGTTAATTGTATAGACAATGCAAGTCCGAAACAAAACCATTCTGTAATAGTAGAAATAACACTGCTCGAACATAGCTCAAACTCGTTATAGAATGTTGCCAGGTTAGTTTCACCAATAAGTTTTCTGGCGATATTCCCAATTCTTATTTTAGTCGTACAGGAAGATGTTTTTGGATTTTTTTAGTTTTGCTTATCATGTCTGTTAAAATTGGATATTGGGCCGTAAACATACCTATTTTGGAATATATTATCAATTAAAATTTTTTTTTCACCTGCATAAACGAAACTACCCCATTCCGCTCTCTGCGATATATGGGCCCATTTGCTCAGAAGGAAATGGACTGAAGGAAAGAGAACTCCGTGAAGTGCTCCCTCGATGGCCCTAAGGGCAATGACTCCTTTGTAACCAAACTCCGCTGCGAAGCATGGTATCAGCAGAATACAGAGAGCTGATAAAGAAATAGCAACAGTCAAAAAATGTTTCGGACCGTAATTCTTTGCCAACTGTCCCGCTATTATTTGAAACCATATGTGTCCCCACGAGAAGGATGACAGTATCACATTCTTCTTGTCTTTCCATTCTGGATATGTCTGGAAATTAGTCGAACTGAGAACAGTAAGGACAATTTAATGTTTGAACTTTTTTCACTCATATATACAGGAGGTATATGGTCTAAATGGCCTGATTTCTGAGGCATGGTATTGGAGGCCGTAGGATATTGAAAATATATAATATTTAAATTTAAAACACAATGCAGTTCTATTGACTTGTTCCAAATTGCAGTAAAGATTATTTCTGGCAAACTTTGCATCAAGTAACGGAATATAATCAATGTTATCATTCAGAATGGTATAATCTGGCTCTATATTAGAGAGGGATAAAGCAAACTAATTTTTCAAAACAGAAGTTTATGTCAAAATGGCTTACTTTTATAATCAGTTATTATATTTTATATTCAAAATAGTACATGATGACACAAAGGTTGAAAATATAATTTTTTGGACGAATGTGAAAATTACGAGCCGAGACGTGAGGATCGCAGCACATTTGACCAAAAATATTTTCGCTATTTCTAGTCTAGTGTGTTATTTTCAAATCTACTTTATCACTTTCAATCAAATAATGGCTTAGGTTCTGGAAAACAATATGGAACTGAAAAATCACTAATTATGCTTCTAGTTGCCTTAGACATTCTATGTCTACTTTGAATTGAAGGTTATGAGTTCCATTTCTGTACACTTCAAACGGTTCCTAGTTGTACGTATATTTGGGCATTATTTATGAGTATTAATTCGGGAACGAAAAGTAAGCGAGACATTTCATGAATTTTTATCTATCTCTCTCTCTGTTATACTCACGGCAAACTAAGTCTTACATGTTTTTAGCGTTCAGTTCTTGAGCGCGCAGCTGTTTTCACATTTATAGTTCAGAATTGATGATATAAGAATTCGAATACATGCACAGACATTACAACTAATATTGTCGAAAACATATTTAGATGTCGTTCAAAGAGTCCTGATGGAAAAAATATTTCAATTATTGAATACTCACCGGATAGTTTTCGTTTGGATCACTTGGATCAGTCATTGCAACTATACCTACTATAAGTACTGTTCTCATACCATAGACTATTACCGCTCCACTGAACATGAGAACATATTGGATATGTCTTACTCCAATGATTTTACCTGTAATAATGAAATAAAAAGGTTCATATTCATTCATCCATTCGAAAATAGTCTACCCCAAAAGTAAAAATGAAAGATGACTTACAATTCTCCCATTTTTTTCCTTTCGAATTAACACAAAAACGAAAAAACTCGTGTGAACCGAAGGAGAGAAGATGAATATCATCATTTTCTTTAATTTTTTGGAGGCTGGAATACCTTATTGGGCAAGAATTTCCAAAGCTCAGTCGCTTTCTTTAGGTCTCGAAGCTCACAATCTGGTAAAATCGTATTCATCAGGTCAACCGTGAAGAAACAGGTAAGACTGGGAAGATACTGAGAAAACCCGTATAATAACCGAATTTTCTAAAGTGTGTTTGGGAAGTGAGTGGATTCTCGGTAGTGTAGAGGTAATTATGTTCAAAGGCAACGATGACCGATATTGCTCTTCCCAGGATCGAGCAACAAACAAAAATAAATAAAGTATGATATTTAGTCATTTGTTAGATTCGAAATAGTGGAAAAATATGGTGGCTACGAGAGATGACCACATTCATAACAATCAATAAAATAAATATCCGAATAACGGCAGTCATAATACATCCAGCCAATCAGCGACGCCGGTGAGCACACTTCCCCCAACCGGAAATTTTGTCGAACCCTCTGGTATTCCAACCAGACCGACGGCTTTACGTCCCCTCCGAATGATGGCATATTCTCAATATATCTTGTGCTCATTGATATAATGTCTGCGAGCTATGATATGCTATTTTGCTGCAGCTGTACGGGCTTTCGACACGGTGTTTCCCTGCGTGGTCACCCATCCAAGTACTAACCGCGCTCGGCGTTGCTTAACTGCAGATATCGAATGACTGTCAGTCAACCTGAAGAGCTGAGCCATGCCCGCATTCACACGTTATCGGTAAAGCTTGACGTTTGTAAGCTGGTTAACGAAAAAACCCATTTTTCCAAACCCATATGCAAAAAATCACCAACAAGCCAAGTTGCTTTTTGGTGCCAGATTGATCGAACTCGATTGAATTTTCTTGTGTTACGGACAAGGTTTTTCTGAATTCTCCTATAGGAAGCTGCCAGATATAAGAAACAATAATAATCAACAAGTCGTTATTTACTTGACTTCTGGTCATTAATCATTACTGACTGTTCCATAGCAACAAACAGCAAGAGTCTTTCTGAACATTCTAACTTCAACTTCACTTGTCATATGATAAGTTTGTCTTTGTTTTGAAAGGAATTCATATGATTCTCTGTACATAACAATCTGGTTTTTCGATCAGTTGTGCTTTTAAGAATCTAAAATTCAACTTTTTTGATGTATTTGAGTATTGAAATATGTGTTGTTTTCGACTTACGTACATACATGTAAATATCCTCAAGAAAGATGTAGGTACTGATAATTTTGTTGTTCGATTTATGGAAAATAAAAGCATTATTTTTTTTATTTAAAGCTACCCGGTGTGTTTTCCGTAGCTAGAACTGAAGTAAAGGTTCCTCTGAAGTCTTCAGTGAAAATAACTTTCAAGAATAAAAATGAGGTAGTGCAATTATTTTTGAGTAGATGGCATAAGATGGTAACGGATGAGAGAAAATATCAAAAATATCAGTTTGGAAACAGAATCTAACCTAACCTTTCTTTGCTCTGAATATTCACGATTGCATGAATGTGTGTGAGAAATTCATAGTAAGACTTTTCGAATTGATGTTCAAAATAAGTAATTCTCATCTGAATGTACCTAAGTTAATCAAATGAACACTCCACTGACCTGGTTTTGGTACAACCTGATTTCTTTCGGGTGATTGGCTTGTTTCAATCATGTTGATTTACTCGCATTCAATCTATGATAAATCTTGTTTGGTACTCATCTCGATAACGACATTTGAATCCAATAATGGACAATACGATTTGAAGTACTTCACATTATCAACAGATTATTCAATATTGCTGAGGATTGATAACAATGCTTCTATTCGAATCTGTTTCATGAGTCATATTTCTGATTCAATTTTGATGAATTTCGTTTCTGACTCATTCGTGAAAAATATTCCTCGACTTTGGCTATGAAACTAAACCGTATTGGTATATTTCAGGTGGGGGTGAAATCTTTTTTATTAGAGTTCAATTATCCAAACATCGAACTAAAAAATTGCACTCCTCCCGTTCGAGTTGGCTTCTTCAGGAAAAGTAGGTACTGGTATATTCTTGGAAATGTAGAAAGTAGTTAGGAAAAAGTTAACCAGAAACTATCTGAATGGAAACTAATTGATCCATTCAGATTTAACTCCACCAATCAATCATTTATTCCTTTATAACTCACCCCTAGCAGACCCCAAATGATATTTACATAAACACTATATAAAAAATCAGAGCTGATGGTAAAATTTATTTTTTTTTTTTTTTTTTTTTTTGACTTTATCCGACATTTAATTAAATAGTATATTTTCAGGTACAACATTTCAAATAAATTCATAACAAGAAATAAAAAATGGTAAATGAATAAAAATAAATGAATATCAAAAAATGTCAAGAGGAAAATTCCGTTTCCCCTTGTTCATAAGTGCCCTCCTGTTCGTAAAACAAAACGTACGCCTCGCCAGTTACGAGAGATTTTGAGGAAATCGGTGACACATGGGAATCGTTGTATTCATGCCACGTTCCGGCGTAAGGGTGTCGACAGAAGGCCGTGTAGTGACCGCTGTACGTAGTGCCGCTATGGTTGGAGATCGCGTAGAGGTTGTAACGGCAAGGGGATACATTGGCTGCCGCGTAGTTGCTCATGTCTAAACCTTCCAACGGGAAATCGATGATGACATTCAATTTTCCTGTGAATATTTCCGTTGGAGAAAAACGTTTGAGATGGATCACCAACACCCGAGGTAACTTGTAGATCGACAATGACTTCGTACATTTTCGCCTTTCTTTACACTTGGAACAAGTCGGCTTCTCGTCTCCATCCAGCGTCTCCTCTCTGGTGAAAGAATCCAAGCACTGAGATAATTTGAGTTGACCGGATCTCTGTGGGATAGGTAGCGATAGGTCCCAAAAGGGGTCGAAGGTTACTGAACAGTGCCCGCAATATGTGCAGTTTAAATTCGATTTTAATTGGCCGACGAAGTTGTCTTCTATAATTGAGTTGTCCATGCGCAGATACCTGGACCATGATTCTTGTGCTTTTTCGCTGTCACTTGAACAAGAAATTCGAGTGTTATCAACATCACTTGAATTTTCATCGGTTTCAATCCGAATACATTCAGGTTTTTCCTTTCTTCGATTTACGTTTTCATGTAAACTCTTCAATAAATATTTCAAAAACTCATGCGCATCTTGTTGAGCGTAGCCACTGAAACATGGGGTGAGTAATTGGATATGACATTTTAGGGAAGTGGTATCAACTGCACCAACTGATAAATCTTCCGACCATAGTTCATTCATCACCTCAGCGAACGCGTTGATTAAATTTCCAGAATAACTAGTACTTTTATCTTCTATGAAGTCTTTCTTGAAGAAATCCAACAAAAATCTTGTATTTGACAAGCACTGAATAACACTGTTCATATAACATGTGTTACCTATATTCTTCAGCCCTTTGATACCTAAACTAGGGACTGTGTTCTTGATGGTATGTGAGGTGGTAATGAAATAATTGTCATTGTTATTCTCATTGCTAAAATGATGTGATGAAGAGCTGGAATTCACAATGCTGGATTTCGGGTTATATTGAGATGCAGATTCGGTCAATTTTGGAGTGGACGATAAATACAGGTTGTTGGAACTATTTTTGGGGATACACTTTTCCGAACAACATCTGGTCGATTGATCTTGCGCTCCACTGGATAATTGGGATTCACCAAATGTAATCTCATCTGATGTGGTAGAAGGATGAGGCAAAATATTCGTCATTTGGGATTTAGTATTGTCAAATCGAGTTTCGCTATTGATTTCGGCAAGTTTTAGAGGTCGGGAAAAAATTTCGTCAAAATGTTGTGAAGTAGTAATAGTACCAAGTATAGAAGCGGCATTTCCTCTCTGAATAGCGATACTTATTCGTTGAATCAAGAATGTTCTTGCTCTTGGATCACCCGTTATCTTGATGAGTTTCTGTCCTATACTCCATATAAACTCGGAAGCGTAGTGTCCAAATGCACCGAAAGTTTCGATGGCTACAGGATAGAAAATATAATGGTCTTTTAGAGAGGAATACTTTCGCAATTTTGTCATTTCGGCAGAATCTGCAGCTCCACCCACATTACATGATGTTGATTTGAGATGAGATTGGGCAACAGTATCCACACATGTGAAATCCCATATGAGAGGTTTTCCTTTACTCCATGGAATAAGAGTCATTCCGTCAGGACGTTTTCCGTCATCTCGGCAGATTCCGGTGGGTTCCAGAACTGAGGGAATTTCGGATGTTAATAGAGCTCTCTTGATCAGGTCATTAACTGCTGCGTGTCGTGAGAAGCGACCAGAGCTAAATTTACAACTCAGACCATGTGTGCCCTTCTCGTCGACTATGAAGCCACATTTGCACTTATGACTTACACAAATTGCACAGCCCAAGCGGAGTCCCACTGAGATCCTAAAAGATTCGTTATCTAACAAAGTCCCCAAAAACGCAACAGGGAGTGCATTCAACCATGCACCAGATTCTTTCGTACTGATTGCCATAAGACGAGCTTTTTCAGTCGAAGAGGGTGAAGCTGAATCAAAAATTTTGCTATACGAAATTTTGAGAAGAGGAATATCCCAGGATTTCTGGGAGCTCCTAAATTCAGGTATTGGTGATTTAGTTTTCATAACAAATAATCGAAAATCCTGTTTGCTGTACTCATCTAAAGATATTATACCCAACGAATTAAAAGGGCTATATGAAATTCCTTGCCATGACTACCCGAGAACATAAATAGAACAGACGAACAGTCCTACGGACACACTAGAGTAATGGCAGAAAACTTATAATATATATATATCAGGTATTAATGGTCGGACTGGTTTGTGGTGTCCTGCATCCATCAAAGAACCACTTTCTAAACTGTTTTTGATGAGGGCCCTCCAGATATTTGGTATGTTTTTAGAGTCGTCTCTTTTGTTGATTTCTCCATGCTTTTCTATCTCGATGGCTTCCTCAATTCGGCGTGTTCTGAAATGGTTCAACTGCGTTATTTGCTTTGCTGCCTCGAAATCTATTTTGTGACCCATCTGGTGGTGAAATTGAAAGATAGCGGAAGATTTTTGTTGTGTCCTTATGCTAGTTTTGTGTTCCTGTACTCTACCTGACATTCTCCTATTCGTCTGGCCTATATATTGCTCATCACAGTCCCCGCATCTGATGCCATATACTCCTTGGTTATTGATGAAAGTTAGTGTCACTGACTTTTTGTGATCTGGAGGGTCTTCAGTCCTAGTTTTTCTTGGGTTTGTTTGCGCATGGATTGCCCTTCTGATTGAATGTGTACCATAGCCATTTTGTCGAAGTGCTTTGGACGTCTCTCTGAGCTCTGTTTGTTGTTTCCGTTAGACGATCGGGTCAGCAGCGTGTTGACTACGGATTGCATTTGTGTGGGGTGATGGTGGGATTCGGCATGTAGGTATCTGATTGTGTGGGTGGGCTTTCGGAATACTGGGTATCCTTCTTTTCTTCTTTTGATGTCCTCTGGTTTGTCTGTGAATTTCGTTGAGAATTTGATAATTTCAGTGATTTCGTAAGAGCCGATGGGAATAATGATTATTTCTCTCTCGGTCTCGTCAGCGTTCTTGAAATAATAGAACTTTGAATTGCCCCCCTCCATGCTGCTGTACGAGTAAAAATCAATAAACACCAATCCTTATTCTGTGTCAGGGTCGAAGGAAATTGGGTTGGTGAAATCACTGCTCGCATTGGAAGAATGACTTGTCAACGTGACGATCAGAGACATGGCTGAACCTCAAAGTGTTCTACTGGCACTTTCATAAAGGAATTCCAAACACAGATGACCACAATTCGACTCATCGAAATGATGAGAGCGGTAGTTGTAGAATTTTTTTTCTGTTTTTTCCCAAGTATTGGACTATTCCCTGAGGAGGTTCAAATGTTCGAAACTATCGAAATATTCCACCTCATTTCAAATTTTGCGGTGAGCTACCCAATGGGTGTTGATGGGAACACCGACGTATTTCTGAATCATACAAGACTCTATTAGGTAGCTTCAACGGTAGTTATTTGTTTGCACAGAAAAATTTCATAGCCACGACTCTTTTTCAAAAATATGCATCTTGGCATCGATTACAGTCTTGACAACCCCCTGCAGCACCACCAGTCAATCCACCTAGGGCACTGAGTGCAGCAAATATTGGTATCACAGATGGAATACTCCCACTCTTTCCTTAAATTGGTATTTTTTTAGGTACCTACTCGAAAGTTCTGACTTCCACCGACACTGCTGATGTGGTTTCGTGCTGTACGCATAGCCAAAATTTAAACTTTTTACAAGTTATTCTTGCTCATATCACACTCAGTTTATTGGGCTGCATTTTTTTTCGCAATGATATGAAAATTTTCTGCACAATATTCCTCCCGAATGATGGCATATTCACACCCATACCGAGTTTGCGTTTGGTCTTCATGGCTGTCATAACGAACCAAGAGGCTGCTTTCTCCCCCAAACTAGCGCCCTCCAACTTGAATCGCTCCGACTCCAAGTCAGCTTTATGACGATCCTTCAAAAACTTGTTTTCAGAATAGGCTATGTCGTGCCGACGGCAAGCAGAATAAAGACCGTTGATACCCTTTTGGCCGAGTGCTAATCTTTCCAGGTTTACAACATTGATATCCAGGTAAGTGTAATTCAACAGGAAGTCCATTGATCAAAATGTTCACAATAACACCACCTTGTCGTTCCAAGATTAGCATGATACTGACGAATATGTTTAGAGTACCTTTGTATAAAGAAATTCAGCTCCAGCTTCTAGGAGTGTTCTGCTTGTAACGTTTTCGAGGTGAAATAGGGAAATCACGGTGTATTATACTTGAGTTCTTTTGGGTGTAATAAATATTCAACTCCAGTAAAATTGAGTTGTTAATATAACAACCCTCAACCACCAGTTCACCTCGAAAGAGCATAAACGAAGCGTTAGATGTTTTCGTCGGCTGTGGGTATATAGAAATGAACGCGCCGATTTTTTTTGTAGTTTAATGTGAAACATCATAATGGTATTCAACAGGCAACTTCACTACCTATTGAAAACTTAGCGATATTGTAAAATTTCGAAAACGAACAAACATGGTGAACTGTTAACTGATTCTTTCTGTCCAATACTTTGTGGTCCGAGTGGGTGCGGCAAAACCAATGCAATGACGAGTTTGATATTGAACCCTATTTCCAGCCGAAATATAAATTACTGCAGGAAGTCATGGGAAAAATCAAAGGCATGGGGTATTTTCGATTCAAAGACAGTGATGAAATAATCGATCCGGCTGAAGCAGAGGAAACCCCCATTTTATCTACGACGATGTGGCCTGTGATAAACAGAATACAATTGGAGAAGATAATGCAATGATTCGGCACAAATCCATCGATTCCGCCTATCTTTGCCAAACTTACTTCAAAAAACCGAAACAATTAACATGAGACAACTGTAATATCATTGTTATTTTCAAGCAAGATGACGTGAATTTGACCCACATTTTCGATGAACACGCATCTCTAGACTAATCATATGAAGAGTTCAAGGACATAAATATAATAAAATTAATAATAAATATAAACATAATTAGACCCCTCTTCCGACACCACAACCCTGGTAGCGATATTTCCATCACAGGCTGAGACTTCTCATTGCGTCTTTAGAGACTGGTAATACATATGTCACAATGAGATTGTAGCAATTATTGAGGAATTGAAGGAGGCTGGAGTCATTCAATAAATATGGATGTTTCTGCTCTACTGCATCAGTCTCATTATGAGCATCAACAAGTTCGGTAACAATACCAAATCAACATCGGACTCTGATTGTGTATAGTCCTCAATTATATCACCATGGAAGTATTGATGCAGACTATCTGAAAATGAATCAGATGGAGATGCGATCAGATATGGAAGATGTAACCAATAAACAATAAACAATATGTGGATAACGCTACGAGAAAAGCTTGCATCACTTTGTGCTCAGCAAAAACAGTATGTAGAGAACGATCTCAAGATGGGAGGTGAAAATTTTCAAGGAGCCATGTTGCTCATTGAAAAACGAATTGCAAATATACGAATACCGAAATACCAAAATTAGTTCACATTTCTTACATGAGTAATAAGAATAGCCCACCACAAGTTTTACTTCGTGGGATTATGCATTTAGTTTATTGATAGTTTGATTTTTAATATTGTAAACCTGTTTTTGAATTGTTTGATAAACATTGTTATTATTATTATCAGTTCAGATATACTCGAGGTAACAACTGCGATCAAGGAAATGAACAAGCGGCAGAACACGGTTGGGGTAGATATAACACTGACATAATTTCAGTTTAGCATCTACTATCAGAAAGGAAGGACATTCAAGGGAGAAAATTCAATTGGTGAATTAATTATATCATACGGATCATAAGAACTTTCCACGACGTCGAACCATAATCAAGGGGTTGGATAACTTGTGGCAAATGGACCTTGCAGACTCTCAAAAATATGCTAAAGTTAATCGAAACTACAAGTACATTTTGGTTGTTATCGATGTCTTTTCCAAATAACTATGGGTCTAACCAATAAAAAGTAAAAATGCCAATGATGTCACCAGTGCAATGATCAACATTTTCAAGAGAAGTAGTGGGCGAACACCCAAAATTCTACAGTCAGATTTGGGGACAGAATTCTACAATTCTAGCTTCTAAACCACTAGGGAACAAGCACAACATCAATCATTATAGACGTATTCTGTGAAAAAAGCCGAAATTGCCGAGCGGGTCATTCGAACATTGAAAGAGAAACTATTCAACCAATTCAGTTTGAATGGCTCCTAAAAATGGTTGGATATTCTACCTGAAATCGTAAAAAATTACAACAATCGCAAGCATCGAAACATCAATGTTGAAGCCTTGTGATGTAACGAAAGCCAACGAGGAAGAAATTCTCAAATCGGTGTATTCCCACTTGAAAATATCAGGGCCTAGGAAATTCAAAGTCGGAGATATTTTCGCATATCAAAAGCCAAACATGTTTTCGATCAGAGTTATAAACCCAATTGGACAAAAGAGTTGTTAAAGGTGGTAAAAGTGAAAATAACCACCCCCACTACCTACTTGTTGGAAGATATGGTGGGGCGACCAATCAGCGTAGCGTTTTACGAAGAGGAATTACAAAAAACTGCCGAGCCTGATGTTTATTTGATTGAAACAGTCCTCAGGAAGAAAGGCAATAAGGTTTATGTCAAGTGGCTTGGTCTCGATAGCACTCACAACAGCTGCATAGATGCAAGAAATTGATTGTGAACAATATATGATTGATATAAAGTGTTTTATCGAGCAGAAACATGATTTTCAGAATAAATATATCATGGATTATTTTAAATTCCATTTCAATTGAGATATGTGTTGCATTCAGGATGGAGGTGTTAGCGAAAATGATCACCAGTGAATCAAATTTTGAGACGTATTTAGATAGATTTGGTACTTTTCGTGATTTGACATCTGAATTCCCGAGAGAAAAACTTCCTGATGATGAGTTCATTTATACCGGTAGAGAAGATATAGTTGTCTGTCCAAAATGTTTCATCGAAGAATTCAGATGGGAAATAGGGGATGATACTCTGATGGATCATTTCGAATGGCAACCTGATTGTGCATCTTTTGATAAGGAAGAAGATTCATCGTAGGTAAGACGAAAAAGACGCCCAATCTACAGCGATAAAGCCCATTTTGAAGCCCGATTGAAGATGTTTTAGTGGCCAGTGGCTGTTCAACAAAAACCACACAATCTAGTTGAGGCAAGATTCTTTTGTACCGGCAGAAGTTATCGAGTCAAGTGCTCCTACTGCGCCCTTGAGGTGAAAGACTGGCTACCTGAAGATAAAGTATGGACTCAGTAATAAATTTAGTATGGTAAATGTGAATTTTGGAAACTCAAATACCCAAATCTGGATATAAAAAATTTTCGAAACTGTATATTGGACTCTATTGATCAACGTTATTCATGCAAAATTTGTTTGGAAAATGAAATGAATGTAGTATTCATCCCTTGTAAGCATTTAGCGTGCTGTATTGATTGCGCTGTCACTTGTGATAATTGTCTAATATGTAGAACATCTATAGTATCTTTTTTAAGAATGTTTGTATCATAGATCCATCTCGTTTTGTGAGGCTGGTACCTATTTCTGATCAATAAATATTTCAAATGAGTTTCATTGTATAAATGAATGCGTGAGTTGGTTGCATGCAGTTTTTTCCAATATTTCATACATTAATCCTCCAGATTGATTAATTATAACGAAACGTGGCCTTCAAATTGGATGCCAATGGTTCCAGCTGTAAACAATGAATCTCATTTGCATGTACTGAGTGCCGAAAGCCCCGTTCATTATATTTCTTACAAGTTGAGAGAGAAATTGAGTCTACACCACAACCATCCAACCTTTGCATCGAGTCTGATATAAAAATCATTTTCTCTCACACCTTGTATATTTCAAGGCTGCATACCTTGTTTTATGGCTACTCAATGCTGCCCCAATGGCAGATATGTTTTTATTAACGTAGGCAGCCACTTTTTGCTGCACACTCTGTATAGCACTATGGCAGACATCTTTTTTTCTTCATTGCTGCACACTCTGTATATTCCCACGGCAGACAAGCTTTTCCTTAAATGCTGCCCACCATGTATTCCCCACGGCAGTCATGTTTTTTTTAACGCCGTCGCCATATTTTTTCTCTATATCCAACTATAATGGTTAATTTTACAACCGGCAACACGCATCCGCATAACCTTTGCTTTATTTTACAACCGGCATCATGACATGCCAGGTAATCTGATACACGTGCACTCCATGACCTTGAATTCCACTGATCATGTCCCCGAAAACGTTAGCAAATTCTAGGAAATATGATACACGTGCACTCTTATGATCTTGAATCCTTAATGAATTCCGCTAATCATGTAATCAAAAACGTTAGCGAGTTCCTGGAAATATTATATACTTGCACTAATCGTGAAGGCATTGAACCCGTATCAAATTTCTTTTGCTAAGACATGTTTGTAACCGGTAACGTGACGTCATCCGATACCTGACACCTTGAATCCAAAATCTCTTTCATATGTTTTGACCTTGAATCCAAAAACTCTCTCTTAATCCCTATACTTGGATTGTGCGCAACCCCCCCCCCCCAAGGTCGAAACCTTTTTTTTATCAGGGTCAGAATTACTATACCTTTTTCACGGCAAAGGCATTTTTGGCTCTCCATTGACTGGAGTAATGATAATTTCAGTGGTATTCAAGGAGGTCAAAAATTGTTATAATTGTTTATCATGAGTACTTTTGAGTTTTTTATCAACAAACAAAAATTCGACCTCTTGCTTCCCTGACTTCTCTATATCAAAGCGAGTTTTCAGGACGAGAATTAAAAGGGTTTCCTTGCATGCTTGAGTGCCATAAAATAGTAATTCAAAAATGTTTCAATTTCTATTACCAAAGTTGAAACTTGAGTGAAAATAATCTTCTTCTTAGTCATTGATGAAATACTCACAGTTCATTGAAGTTGAGACACTTTGTTTTTCGAGAAACGAAGCAAGTTAGGGAATCATGATCTTTTTTCATGAAATTTAACAAGACATCACCCACTCATAGTCCTTGCAAGAGAAACAGCTTTTATAGCATAATGTAAAATAAACATATTTAAAAAAAAAGTCGAATCATTTATTTGCTATTCTCATATGAATGAATACCAATATATTACATAAATAGAGTAGTGGACATTTTCCTCAGTATTTTCAGTCGAACTTCATCAGGTACCTCTGGCTGAGCACCACTTGGCAGATTATTCCATTTTTGCATTTCACCTGATCCAAGTATGTCGAAAATGATGGTACCAACTAGGTAAATAACTCCTGCGGTTCCAAATACGATGTTCCAGAGCCCTTTATCAGTCTGAAAATTATAATCCTGATAATTTGAAGAAAACGAAGTTTTGAAAAATTATTTTCTCGCATTTTACTTCCCGAATGAAAAGTACTACATAACTTTTCTGAAAGGACTAGGAAGTTGAATTGTACACAACAAAGGAAAAAGTATAATTTGTTCAAGACAAACATTCATTCTCAAGCACTCCTAGAAACTAATTTAGAACAGAGAATATCAGATCAACATTTAATTTTTTTGGGGATGAATCAAACTGCTATGAATGAATAATACACACATCGTTAATTTTTTTATAGTATCTCTTCTTAGAAGTTATGTATCAGTTTTACGGTTTTGATTCGGTGAAGAGCCAAAAAGTAATTGTGAAATATTCATTGCTTCCAATAATTATAACTAATACAAAGTAAAGTTGAAGTATGATATTCAGTTTTGGAAAACAAAGAAAGCATCATTCCACCCAGAACCATGATCAAAACCATTCAGGTTAGAGGACTAACCAATTTATTGCATAAAAAATTATACTCTAGGAACATTATTCCTTCTCTTACATCCTCGGAAACTTAATCACACCCTCTAATTCATCAACCTGTGACAAAATGGTTGGATAGATGGGCAATACCTAGAGATTGATAACGGCTCGGACTGACATTAGGTTATGCCCAGGACAACCAAAAAGATCCAAAATTTTTGCAAAAAAAAATAAGTCCAATAAAAAAGTATTATTCAATAGACTGTATTGAACAACAATGAGAAGACATTTTCTATACTAAAATATAAAAAACTAGATTACATAAGAAGTATGGAAATTAGGACATAGTACGGCATTTGTCTCATTTCACATCAAAAAATCAACCGAAGTGATTTCTAAATTCTATAATGCTATAAGACTTCAATTCTTTTTCCGAAATAACATGAAATCAAGAAAAATAGAGAAGAGCCGTATAGGGAAAAATGAAAGTCGAGGAAAATATGTTTGATAAGTGTTCGACATCAATAGGTGGCTGCTGTTTTTTTTCAGGAATAATTATCGTATTTTTGACGATACTTCTTCACGAACTCTGTCACTACTTGAAATGAGCAGAAATTGCTTGGAGGCTAGGAAAAATGTTGGTGATGGAACCATTCTCTACATACAGGGTGTTGAGCAAGGGGTCAAACTAGACAGCGGGGATTCTCAAAACGAAAATTCATACATACATCCATAGGTCTAGCAATGCTTCGTTTTTAAAATACGAGGTGTCAACATTTGCAAAAAAAATTTTTTTTTCTCGAATATCTCAATAATCCTCAAGCACTATAATTAGATCAACATTATCATGTCCAACTACAACTTTTTAACATCTAGCATTTTTTCGTCATTGCTAGGTTTTGAGAAAAAAAATCACTTCATTGTATGTCGTTTCGACAAAAAAAGAAAATAAAAATTTATCTACCAAACCGTCAACATTTTACTTGTTATTTTTTTGATGTCGATAGTCTATTCTACTTCAAGATATTACTGAAAAAATTAATTATTGAAAAATATTTTCATTGTGATTCATGGACCTGTAATACAGTGCTTTTTATTTATTTTTTCCCAAAAACAATGCAAGATACGGATAAAAAGGTAGATATAAAAATGTTGTAGTTTCAGTTTTACTCAATGCAATATATATATATATATATATATATATATATATATATATATATATATATATATATATATATATATATATAAATTTGCAGAATCAGTATAGGTATTTTTTGGTCAAAAATCAAAAATATTGGTTGAGGTGCATTTCGCAACGCATCATTCGACATGATGGTTTCAATACAATTATTGCTAAATATCAACACTGCCAAGCTTTGAAATAGTCGGCAAAAAGATTATTGAGACTTTTAGGAGAAAACTTTTTTTTTGAAAGTCGGCATCCTGTATCTTCAAAACAAAGCATTACTGGACCTATGTTTATATGAACTTTATGTCTAAAAGCCAGTCAAAGAATTACCCCTTCAAGTTTGGCTACTTATATTTCCATGGCCATTGCTCTCTTCAAATATCATCCGTTGTTCCAACTTCTCTATTCTGCTTGACTACATGAGTAAATTTTTTTCACTCTTCATTGTGATATTAGAGACCAGTTTCTCTTACAACATTGAATAATTTGATGCAAATAAGGAAACATTGAGGAACAATTTTTTCCATATTCAATCTCTAAATCAATGAAGACTACAGTAATTCTATGCATGAGTGTGAAACTAAAAAATTACCAAACACTCTGTTTATAAATGGATGTATCATAAAACTTTCTCACTGGGTAGAGGAGTAGCTAATTTAGGGCCAATTGCACCGTTCTTACTTGATAATGGTTTAACAAAGCTTGTCTATCGCCAATGATCTGGGAATCTGATTAGTAAATCCATAGCAATAGTACTTAGCTTGGTTGATCCTTAATTGAGTAGGAGCGATGCAAATGGTCCTTAGACAGATGTTTTCAAGAGTCAACCCCTGTCAGAAAGTAGGCAACTACTCTTCTAGCGAATATCACGAAGCGCGTTGAATTCTCTCCGACCGAATCGAGTTCTTATAGAAATAAAATGGAAGTATGAGTATAAAGAAGAATAATAAAAGTAAGTGGGAGATATTTCTGTTCCACGTTCAAACTTTGTTTGTGTTCTACTTTCCTTTTTTCAATGTATTTGAATTGTACCTGCTTCGACAATTTGACAAATATAATACCTAAGGCTGACGTTAACCGACAGCTGATCGTATAATGCTCCCTCTAATAACTCCTATTTATTTCGAAGTTAATAGGATTACCCTAAGAGTGAGTGAGAGCAACATTGGATTCGTGTAAAATTCTCATACGTCTTATTCTGTAACCCCAAAAAGGTCAGAGCTCCCTCACTCCTGTCTCATAGCATCTAGGGACTTTAAATCATTTCGACAGTTTAGTCTGCTGTTCTTACAGCTGTCGAAAGCGCCGTTACACAGTTTTCTACGCATCAGCATTAAAAAAATAAATATTAATTAAATACAATCAGCTGCTCGATAACTGTTATTTTTTCCGATTTCATTAACATAAATCCGTTCGATACCTTTAAATTTTGTAAGATCATGAACTAATATCGTTTTTGGTGGAATTAGGATAACAATCAATTCAGTTAAATTAGGTTTATCAGTCTATCGAGCTCTACCAGGCTTCTATGCCTTCACATATGTTGGAGCTCACAACATCCTCTCAGAAAATGAAGTCGATCAAAATATGTTTCAGAAGAAGTAATTTTTCTCCATGCTGTAAAACATTATCTCAAAAAAATTTTACAGGACCATATTATATGTGAATGCAATGTGGCAAAATGCTACTGAACGTATTTGCATCGCATACAAATCAATTGAATGTGGAAGGCAAATCACGCAAATCGCAAATCGAATAAATACTAAGCAACCAACAAAATGATGAGGGAATCGAAGAATCAGAAAAAGAAATCCATTATAATGTAGATAATAACAATATGGATGATTGTTAATTATTATCACCCCTTCCTCTTAACTTATTCAACTTTCTCAACTAAGAATAACTGAAGATGAAAAGTAGTATGCGCGACATATACGGTCATTTTGGAGCCCGTATACCACGATATTATTAAAGTTCACATTGAAATGCATAAGATTTAAAAAAAGGTTCACGTGATGAGAAATGTTAACCTTCCATCACACTTTTCAAACAGGTATGCCGGACTTGGTCGGCCGAATTTTTTCTTATTATCATTAGCATTTCATCTACAATTCACTAGGACTGATGAAAATCCGCTATGATTTGAAAATATCATGGCCATTTAATGGTCCATAATTTATTTAAATAAATCAACGCCTTCCAATCTCATGATATTCTTGTAGTTGAAAACTGAATTTTCATTAGAGATATATTATCCGCGATGAAGGGTCTTTCAGGATTGACGGCTCCCGGGCTATAATGAAACATACCAATTCTCAAAATCTCCCAGGAGATCGACTGTTGGTACTCACAGATGTGTGTTTTTTGGTAACTGAAACCAGAGTTTTCCAGGTACGGTTTTCTTTGGGGAGGAATACATGAATGTAGACATGGCTAACCTTATCATCTGAGTCCGAAAAAGGGAAATTTAGATAATTTAGCTCAGCAAATATGTCGAACAATACCTGTAGCAATGAATCGAATGATTCTCGAACGTTCTACGTGAAATCTAATTATTAATTCCCAAAGAGACGCTATGTCTTATTACATGGATAAATGATATTTACATACAAATAATCAAATAACAATTTTTCTTATGATAACAATAGAAAGTGAATCTATCTCATATTCAGAATATAATTGTGGCACACACGTCTGAATTCAATTTTTGAGAGGGTCCAATCTAAGTCAATCATACCATTGAAGCTGTTGGCTAAACGAAACATGGTTGCAAGTGGGGCCCTAGGTATATTGAGCATGTTTGATATTCGAGATATACGTGGCGGTACATTAAATCTGATTAACGCTAGGAGCTTTGGAGAATAAATTCTATGCTTGATTATTTTTCATAAAAAAATTGCATGGAAAGGGTTTATCTATTTTCCAAAATTTTGAATTTATTCCTCGAAAAATTGTTCGTATGGTGTTATAATCATTGCTGATCTCATGTTTTTAGAATTATATGTATCTTAGAAATTTGTTTTGTATTTTCTTAAATTTCTGGAGGGAAATACGATTCTCTTCCTACCATATTATTGAGGCAAATTCCAAGTTGGGTCTGACTAATGTGAGTTAAAGATGTTTGATTGTAGTGATAATTTTAAATTGTGCACTTTGTTAAATCAAGTATCCTAACATACGATTCGAGGACCTAACTACAATTTGGATATGGTTTGTGGAAGATAAAACGTTATCATAAGTAACACCTAGATCTCTTACCTCAAGGCACCTTTCCAGAATCTCTCCATCTATTCTGTATTGTAGGCCCCAAATGTCTCTGCCGTTTCATTTTTTACTCCCCGTTAAGTTTATAAATGTCAATATTCAAATTGTTACTTTTTTTCTTGTTGGCGAAGTTCCAAAACTCATTTGGATCATTTGTTATATTTTTTCCATTTTATTAATATATTTACTCTCTTCTAATTTGATCAGATTTCCTAATTCTTTTCTCATTCGTGAGTGTTTATCTTTGAAACAATCGAGAGATATGCTCAATCTCCTATGCCTATTTTTTTCCTCATTAGATTAATTATTTCTTTCGTGAACCACGGTGGGCTTTTCATAGTGTACCTGTAAGTGATCAATTCAGGTACAGTTTGATCTATAATGTTATTCCATATGTTGTAGGATTTTGTAAAGCCAGTTTCACACATGTTACTTCTTGGAGAACGCTGTCTCAATTAGCTAACTTCTCCACTTAACGTAAGAAAGTCAGCTTTTTTATAATTATATCTGAATTCAGGTGCAGAAATATTTTGTTGTAACAGATTTCGTTCAAATGTTTATCAATATATTCAACGGTAGACGGTAACTATCCAACAAACAAATGGTAAGTTTTACTTTACGGTATATTTAGCTTGGATTGAGGATACTCCTTTGTTAGGATGAATGTGTTCCTATTTGCTGAAAGTATCTTCATCGTATGTACAATCCGTTTGGGGTAGAAACGAAGGCTATAAATTCAGACGCCCAGACCAGTTTTTTCGTTCCCTTTCGTTCGATTTGACTATCTACCGAAATTGTGGGTATGTATTTCCAGCATAATTATTCATTTTATTCTATCGTATCATGTCTGGTTCAACTTCTTACTTTGATCTATTGTGTAACACACATCATTTTCAACTTCAAGATTCCATTCATTTGAAGGTAATTTTCTCCTTACCATTGACAATCTCTTTCATTTAATTTGTTCAGTAGATTCATATACTTTAATTGGATAATTTCGAGCGAAAGGGCTCAAGGCAGGATAAAAAATCAGTTGATCCTTTGCTTCATAAGAACTCATTGGTGAACAGTAAAACTAATTATACTTCGTTTGATTGCATCGTATCAACCTTTGTTAAGCGATTCAAGAAAAAAGTTCGCCATTCAAACTATTGTGGAAATAACATACAGTTGCCTGTAAGATTTTCACATTTAAAAATAATATGTGAAAATCTTACAAGCAACCGTATATTATTTGTTTAATATGGATTTTCATCATGCTCTAGGGACTCCTCTTCAGTGTGACTACTCGATATCCTTTGATTTTTGGCAAATAAATTCAACTACTGTAGTTTATGTGTTTTCTCGATGGTAGACACCTTCATTTCATTTTTTTGAATGACAAAAATCCAGTGTCATGGTATCGAGCTGGCCGTCTATAGAGGCGGGTAATCGATTAGAGGAATTGAGGTTAGTGAACTGAACTTGATCATTGCGTCTGGTCATTTCTTTCCGTTGTGAAATCGTTTACTCATATCACTGAACTTAGTTATGATAGTGCAGGATCGAATTTTGATTATGGAAAACAAATGAATTTCGAGTTGTTGGTAGCAACCTGCCTTGCACTGATGAATATGTTCGAAACCGGATTCCGAGTGTGCCCATTTCAATATTTGAAACTCCATTTTGACACTTGTATTACCACCAACTTATGAGACAATTTCTTCTGAGAAAAATCTTGCACCGTCACCTGTGGTGTATAACTCAATACCTTTCAAGTCATTTGCCAGATGGGTAGTTTTCTGATAGATGTTAGCCCATTAACTATTTGTGTGGATTGCCAAGACTGGCTTGTTGGTTTATTTGCCTTCATGTACTCGCCGGCGATATCGGGTCGATTAAAAAGCTTGCCTGAGTTGAGAATGAAATTTTGTCCTGATGGAAATATGGATAAATGATTATGGCTTGTGTTGCTTGGAATACAAGCTGAGGAAGTAGAAGTGCTTCAGCGCCTGTAAAGCCAAATAGCTAAGGAAATAGATGTTTTGTGGGAATCAAACGTCTGTGTGTCGCCCATATAAATTTTGTAATTCTTTCATGTCAATTTGAAATGAATAAGCCGAATAATTGTTCCTCAACTTTCCATTCTATCCACAAAAATAATCATGTTTCTGAATATTGATTCATATCTCCCTACCGTCTCTCTCATGATCAAATCGAAGTTATCCTCAATTCTTAATAACTGTCGATCCGGTTAATGTGACTTCCCGTAGTAATCATCAATTTGAAATATTCAAATTCGTACTGATTTCACTCAGTTCATTCTTCGGATGAAAAACATCACCACCTGGGTGAGTAAACTTTCTTCAAACTTGGAGGAAAAATATTTCCGTAGTTTTTATATAGAATACTGTTACGTATAGTATTGAAAATACATGCTTTTTTTTACAGCCAGACATAAAATAGATAATATTTACCTCCTCATATCCACTTATTGATTTGAACAGATCGACTGCTACGGGAGCTAAAATGGAAGCGATAGAAGCAGTGCTGTTCGTGATTGCCACCAATGTACCTGCATGCACTGGAGACAAATCTATGTGATTCACATTATATCCATTCAGCTGACCAGCATTGAATCCGACTGCAATAACTAGAATGATAACCGTTGCAGTTTTGTTCCCTTCAGGAATGAAAATGAGAGATATCAGAGCGACGGCTGGAATTGCGAAACCTGAAAGTAATAGAGGATCATTTAGCTGTATACGAATAAAAACAAATGACTACGCATTTTCAGTTCCACCAACACAAGCTTGGCAGATGAATCAGTCCCGACTTTGGCTGCAGGTGCAAATCACGTAGAAAGAAGGTTCACAATTCTTGTGAGAAGGATAGACGACTGTCTAAGTTGAAGAATCCCTTTTAAATTCGGGTATGCAACAAGATGGAAATAGAGTGAACTCTTTATTCTGTTTAAGCTTTCGTGCCTTTATTGGCTCTTCATCAGAAATTCTACAACGAATGAAGAAAATTGTTTGAAATAATTAATATGCGTACAAAAATGCAGTCAAAAGTCCTTTTTAAAGACAACAAATCACAACACTTTAATTGAAATATATGAATTATATTACAAGTAAAAACGAGTAATGATAATGTGGGAGAAGTTACTTTCCCTAACAGATAGGGGAAACCATATTGTGATATTAGACGGAAATGATGTAAATAACTGGACTGAGGATGAAGTTGACAAGTGACAAACGATTATAGTTTCCTGTGACCTTTTTGCCAACACACATTGGAATGCAAGTAAAATCACCAACCACTCATGGGTACCAAACGTATTGTTACTGTTGTCACTCACCTGATGGGATGAGTTAGTAACTGGTAGTACATAATGCTGTGATTATCAATGTTTTTTCCGGAATTAATTGAAGTTGGTTTTGAAAATTTGTGTCATTTCAAGTAAAATTTTTTTTTAAAGATTGGATTCATGTTCCAATATAGTCCCATAATCATAATCAGGATTGTGATCAAGAGTGATTGAATGTTGAGCTGATGAATAGTTTTTTTTGAAATTTCTAATATCACTTCTGTGAGAAAAAATCATATCTGTCAACTTTTGGCCGATATACTTTTTTCCACACTATGTGCATGGGATACAGTTTACTATATTGGAATGATAATTCAAATTTTATATAATTGTCTTATTATATTAACGTCAATGTGTTGTGATATGTTGTCTTTCAATTGGCAAGATTAATTTCAATACGTTGTGATATTCAAGAGGCAATGCAAATGGACAAATTCCATAATGCTCCCAACAAATGTCAATGTTAGTAATATCATTTACCTACGAGAGGTTGAAAATAAATTTAACGTGTATGCCGATTTAGTTTCGTTTCGATGAATGCGTTCGTAAACTAATAATATTTCACATATCTTAGATGTGTCACGAGAATTACTGCACTGCACGACTCACTGAATTATTGGCGACAATTTGAACAATAAAAATAAACTGGCGTTGATTAGCAACAGTGTGATAAGTACTGTTTTTCGAAAATGGCTAATGGAAAGGTATCGTTTTATTTTTGAGAACTGAGTGAGGCTCAAGTAATTAAAAATGATTGGTGTTTTCATGAAGAAAGTGAGGACCAATATCCATAAAAATCCTGGTGCGTCTCGTTGGCTTTAATCTGGCGGCATATTTCGTTCACCAATAGCAGTATTGGTACACAAAATTTGTGTAGACAGGCCACCTCATAGAAAGCAAAACTCATAGAGACAAGTTTGATAGTTTGAAGTTTTGATTTGAAGTATTTGAAATTTGATTTCCTTTGGGGGTTCCGATAAACTTAATATCCAAGTATATTCTGTAAATTAGTTTTGTTCGTTTCCCTTCACGTTGTACTTTCTACATTTTTATTCTTACTATTGCTACTGTTGAGTGAATTTTTCACCTCTAGTTACTTTTATACTGAAATTATTATATATAAATTATTATTAGAAATGGAAGATAGAGTTTTTAGAATTCCGGAATCGAAATAAATATCAATTGATAAGAGAACGTGAGATTTTTCTAACGACGCGGAAAACAAACTACACCTTGAATTACCTTTCTCTTACTTGGGTGGGTCTAGGTAAATTATTCGAATACAGTTTTTCGAAGAACAATTATCAGAATACAATTATTCGAAAAACAATTCTTCGAAGAGTAATTCTTCGAAGATAACAATTATTCGAAAGCAATCACTCGAATTCGAAAACAAATTTTAAATTGTGTATTAATAAAAATGTCAAATGAATCGAAATGAACCAATACGGCGCCATCTGCCCCCCAGAAACTATCGTTTGTTTTCTGCAAACGAGTGTGTGATTGGTCAAAACTTGTGTTAGCCACCCAGACATCACGTGATCTGGAATGCCTAATGTGACTATCGTAACCTAAACCAACCTTACTCACCTATCAGCCTAAACGAATTTCAATTATAAACTTTCAAATGATGTTTGAAAAAATTTGCGACCTAATCTAACCCAACCTAACTAACCTAACCAAACCCCAACCAACCTAATTTTTTTCGAATAATTGTTTCCGAAAAATTGTACTCTTCGAATAATTGTTATATTCGAACAATTGCATTCGAATAATTGTATTCGAATAATTGTATTCGAATAATTGTTTTCGAATAATTGTTTTCGAAGAATTTACCGGCTACCTACTTGGGTAGTTATATATTTGTGTGATTTGCTGATTATTTTCCAGGATCTCCCAGTTTAACATATTCTCCATCATTATTGACAATGGTTGTGGCGTGCCTAGTAAAAAGCATTCAAAAACGATTATTCAAAACTATGGAATAAAAGTTCTTTCAGGCGAGTGTTATCAAATGCATATAGCAAAAAAATTGCCGTTGAACGTGCACAAAATTTGACGTTACCTTAGCAGATATAGTTGAAATTTTTCCAAATCAAGAATGCGAGATATCGAGTATTTGGACGATTTTTAAGGTATGCGGTAGCTAAAATATCGTGTGAAGGTTAGCTTGTATTGTATATCGACGTTCGTGTTTACAAATTAGTGAAAATTTAAATACCTCATGAATTGCGATGGGTAAAATTACGTGTTGAATAAAAGATGAAGAGGTGGAAAGTCTTCTTTTTGGTGGACAATTGGACATCAACCTGAAAGTTCGTTAAAAACAAACATATTTCTGAATGATTTTGAATAAATGATATCATAAAGAGTGATATCTCATTACTTGTCAACAGAAATGAAATGCCTATTGGTTTTTCCCTCACAGAAAAAAAAATTGTGATGGCTTGAACCGTAGAACTAGAGGTCATTGTTTCATATAGCTCCACCGGTCTGTATAACTCTGAATATGTGGTAAAGAATCTCAGTAAGCTTATTATAATGACGATTCTTCATAAAATGTATACCATATAGGCAATGAATTTTCTATAAGATTCATTTTACGTAAGGGGTTCCAAGATTATATATAACTCACCAATACTGTTGAAGATTTTTCGGCTGACTGTGACACTAACTAATTTCTTATCTATCAACATGTCAGCGATGGGACCCATCACGAAAGCCAAAAGGAACATCGCAAAATAGGGTAGTGCCGAAAGAAAGCTATTCTGAAAAACAATCAAGCTGTGAATAATTTTTTTCTGGATCCAATACTAGAAACAAACCGATGCAATATCCACTCCCATGATGTTTTTCATGAAGCTTGGTATTTCCGTAAGAAGTGTCCAGAAACCCCAATTTTGTGAGAAGTGAGTGAATATCAGAGTTATGAAAGGCACAGAAGTGAAAATTGATTTCCAAGGAGTTGAAATTTTCTGAAACAAAGAATTAAGCAAAATTCGTATTCACAAAAAAGTGGTTGTTCGGGTGAATACAATTTAAGTTTGTACCCACACAACACATGGACATCCAGTGGATATCTAATGAATATCTATTAAGATATTTTGGACATCCGATGGACGTACAGTTTTTATCTGAAGAATATTCAATGGACATTCTTAGGCCACCAACCTGTACGTCCATAAAATATCCTTCATGGACATCTATGAGATATCCATTACGGACATCCATAAGATTTCCTTCATGGATACCCATAAGATATCCATCATGGATATCTACAAGATATACTTTATGGACATCCATGAGGTATCCATCAAGAACGTCCATAAGATATCGTTCATAATTCTACATAATTATTTGTGCAATTCGTTACAGAGAAACCAACCTAGCTTGACACTTGAAAAGTGCTGAACACTTCTTGGACAACGGATTATAGTCAGTAATATATCCAATGATGAGGCACTCAACGTGACCGTATGTGCAATTCAAAATGTTCTGCTAGATTGGTTTCGCTGTATTTTAAAAAATTTAGACAAACTAAGATAAACTGTAGAGTGGTAGACGAAAGATTGAAAAACTTATGTCGTTAATAAATTTTTTTTATTTTTTTTTCATTACTTTTCAAACAAAATACTTGATATAGTTAAAATTTGAAAAATAGTTCACCAAGAGTTCTCCACAAAAAAGTTATTGATGAATTTAAATAGTTCTCAATTTGAATAACATATTATGAATATAGTATTCGACATTTCACTTGCTTCCTTCCAAAAGTTCACGTTCACGGTAAATGCTAATGATCACAGTTTACAATTATTAACTAACACACCACTATTTTTCGTTTCTTCATAAACACAATTACTGCACAATGCACACCACAACGCTTCAACTCAGTTCAACGTAATTTTCTCAAACCGACCCAACACCCAACGACACTCAAAATTACGACATTTGACAGACGCCATAGACGGTTGCACGTCAGGAAACCGAGTTAAGGTGAGTTCACAATGCAGCGCTTTTGCATTTGTATTCAAATATTAGTTGAAAAGATAAAAAGTTAAAATATATCAACTTTCTTGCTGGAATGTCCATATAAATGGCCCAATCACGTTGCCAATTCGTAGGGTGCCACTGGGGAAGAAACATTAATTATTTATACAATGAATAATGTACGAAATGGATGTCCATAAGATATCCTTCATGGATATCCATCTTGGATATCCGAAAGGATATCCATTTTGTACATCCTATGGACTATGGATATTTTTTACTGGGAATACTTTGTATATCCAAAATTTGGATATCCTATGGATATCCAAAATTGGTCCAAGGCTATTCCGACATGAATTGGACATCCATAGGATATCGTGTGCTGTATGGGTAAGTCTAACGTTATAATTGATTCTCAGTTGTCTAGAGTGTTCAGGTAAATATTAAATTGAATTATTCGTTCTAAATGCTCATTATTCATAAATAATTCTCAGGTCATGTCATATTCAAATTCCCATTGCCAAAAATAATCTTTCTATAAATGGTGATTCATATTTTAACTCATTATGATGGTGACATTTTTTTTGGTTATACATCCTATTTATTATCAGTTCCTTTCAAATCTCTCTTCAATACTTATCCAGATATGTGAGACTGATGCACTCAGGTAATTATTCTATCTTAGTGATTAGAAATCCAAAACACCAAACCAGTTCTTTTATTGTCAGCTGATATTTCATTACAGTTATGATGATGGCATCATATATTCTAATTGTTTGCCATTCTCTTTCTACTGGATAATACTCGTTCATGGCGACTGAAAATTTTGAAAAACCCTTTGCATTATTACACTTATATTATTTTCAATTCAATCATATATTCTGATTTTCAATTCTTTAAAATTGGCCGGTTTGTCGAAATAAACCGTGGACTTCACATTTGAAAATCTAATGGAGTTAAGTCCAGAGATCTGTATGGTCATTCTATTTTTTTGTGTCTACTAATCCACATTTGTGGGAAAGTTTCGTCCAATTAATTAAACATCGGTCTGAAATGATGCGGTGAAGCACCATTTTGTTGAAACCATGGAGAGAAATCTGCTGAATCATGGTATTGAAGATTTGGGTACATTGCAAGAATAATTGTTGGAACAATATATCCTAGTGGCTCCAAATGTTTTTCACTAATCAATGAACTTTCGATGATAAATTGTCATGATATTGAGATTCCAACTAATCCCGGCGAAATTTCAAATGTTTGCGCCAATGGAAATGGAACTAATCTCCATGAGAAAATTAATGTCATGCCGGCACGTGCAGTATCATGTAGTTGGCAATTCTCATTTATGCGTCAAGCAGTCGTTTAAAGCGGCAAGTCTCCGGGGGGACCAAACCTTATTGAATTTTCCATATTACATTTATAGATATGTTCAATTAAATACGCGACAACTCTCCGCCGAAATGATTCTCCTAGTACTTATACAGAAGGAGCTTATTTGATTGAATCTATGCCAATAGCTGTTGCCCTTTTACATTATGTTGAAAGGGAATTTTTTTTCTGTCTATGTGTCAGGTAGTCAGGTGGTCAGGTCAGGCGCTAGATTGTGTTGCTGTTATAGCAGTACAAACAATACCTGGAAATATCTTATCAGCGCTTAATATACAAAAGTGGAGAAGGAAAAAGAAAAAGGGCCACTGAACAGATTAACAAAATCACTAAAATAGATGATTTGTTTCAACTGACTCAAATATTTTTCGAGTATATCACGTTGAACCACTTCAACTAGGTACTGATAATAATGACAGTTGCACAAGTGTTAGCAATTCAGATATCGAGGAATCAGACACAGAATAATGAGAAGTTATCAAAACAGAAATATCAGTAAAAATGAGGGGATGTAGGTACTCTCAAAAAATTGGCCATACAATCAGTATCAGTAACGATCCTACCAAGTGTACATGTGATTTCATTAATTGTTTTTATTTTATTTCATTTTCACAAAGAGGAATACAAACAGGACAAACAGTATTCACATATATAGTTATTAAATATGTCATGTTGCGATTCGATACAATACAGTGGAAATGTTTTACATGTATGAAATATTGAACATATCAATTAGACGCTGGTGCAAAGTGTTTCTTAAGTTTGTTCACAAAGGTAGTTGAAGAGTCGGAAAAAATATCAATCTCTATTATATTTGAAATGGGGTTATAACTTTTCAAGCATCGATGTAGAGGGGAATTCAGATAGTAATTTGTGTTTGGTATGGATGTATAGAACAAATTATAATGCGAGTGGAATATTGTGAAATATTATAATGAATCAAGCTATTGATGGATGGGCAATGAATGATACCATTTATTATCTTGAAAGAAAATTTGATGTCGGCTGTAGCTCTTCTGTCAGCAAGACTGATCAAATTGAACTTTCGATTTACGAAGTGATTTTGTGGCGTATTATCGAAATATTTTTTGTTGATGTAATAAATCATTTTTTTCTGGATATTTTCTATTTGTTTCATGTATATTATATAGTGGGGGTTCCAAATAGTGATGATATAACTGTGAACTATTTATCAGAAATATGGAATTGATCAGAATCTTAGCTGTGATTCTCGAAATTCAAATGTACGTAACTTGCAAAAACGTGTTTTTCATAGAAAATTGGCGAATGTTGCGTTCCTACTTTACAACCTACAACAACTTAGGCGAAGGGTGGTGAGACGTAAAGGGACGATTACTCGTGGTAGCACCAATGGTTTATGAATATAAATTCTAGCATATTGTGTTGATAGAGCTTATTTCAGGTAGTTATGAATAAATAATATGAAAATACTCAACTGAATTTTCCAGTAGAGTACCTACCGAATGATCTTCATTCTCCTTTGTAGAATCAGATTGAATCCAATCCCTTTCCTCATTCGATATACTTTTGTGTTTCATTGGGCTATCTGATCCAAAAATGAACCATAATATACACCATAGCACACCAAAACCACCGTACATATAAAATATCACAGGCCAACCTGCTTTTGTAGCACATACTGCACCAGTCAATGGCATGGCAATAACGTTTCCCAAAGACATACCTAAAATTGAAGGTCAAAAATATAAACTCAAGTGAGTGAAATGTTCTATATAAGAATTAACGGGCAAATCACTCGAGAAAATGTGGCAACCGCAAACACGTCTTTATAGCTTGTTAGCCTTTATCAATACCGTAATGAAAAAAAAAAAAAGTTTATTTACAACCATATATATAATGCTGTCATTACTAACGTCATTGAAGGTTGGGAAGTGTCACATTACACACCTCTACTTCCCACCCTCATTTCATCTATTCTAGACTTAATTTGTCATTTATTGACTTCATCTGACATTTATTTATTTTGGTGACGGTTACATACCCCTTAGTCACGGTAACAATATATCTACATGATTATTCTGAGAAAACCGCGTTCTTGGTAATTTGTCGTTGAATGTACTATTTTAGATATGTTCAGAACGAAACAGAGATTGAATAATTTTGATCGAAATATGATGGTTGTAAATAAAATAGTATACAAACCTCGGTAGGAAGTTTAATTCCTGTCTCGAGATCATAGTTACCCGGGACGCTTTGCGTCTCGGTTAACTAACTGATCTCACGACAGGAATGAATCACTTCCCATCTCAGTGTGTAATATACTATTATTCATTATAGGTATTTCGAAAAAGTCACGTCGCCTAGTCAAAAAGTATATGTCTTCCGGGAAAGATGGAATATTTCATAAAGATGGATTCATTTAGCTCCAATTTTCATGAGGACAATTAACAATGATGAGATGAAGTATTAAATTTACCGTAGATAATTTACGCAATCAATTCATCAATCACCAAGTAATAATTGAGAGTTGGAAAGCTCTCACCTTCTTACTGGAATTAAACAATATTTGTCACCAGTATGCAGATGGAAATTATTTCTGTTCGAAAAGAAGTGAGCGAGTTGAAATCGTTGATTGCTCTTTGGTAATGTTTACTTATCAAATGAAGAACAATGAACCCACCTTGAAAACACACATTTTATGATAAATATTTTCTCTAATCTTCCGAACTATTCATCCTAGAAGTTGATGGTAGTTGAAGAAAAAATAACTTTTCTGAAAGAATATATAGATATATGCCAATTTTTCATCAACAAGTCAAAATACACCAATTTACTGATTTTTATTTAAATTTACTGACTTTCAGAAAACTAGGCCGCACTGTTTTCAAAATACAAGCGAAAAAGTAAAAATGGGATCATCATTACCTCTCCGTCCGATGGTTTATAATAATGTTTTAATTGCATTGACAGTTACCACAGAAATAAGGAAAATTATGGGACTAAGGGAGGAACAAGTTGCTCTTCTGCACAACCATGACCTATTGAATACATAAAGTTTAATACAATAGAGCCTAACATATTAGCCCAATGGGTACACAAACTCGATCGATTAATATACAAAGTTAGCGTTGATGAATGGGATAACTGAATCACGATTAATCAAACCATATCGATTCCTTAACTAGCCCTTGCCTGAAGTTAACTTTCAAGTTGCAAATATTCAAATTCATCCAAAATTCAGGTAACATGTTATAAAGTCCTGCGATCGTGTATGAGAAAGATTCTTGGAGAATAATGATGTTTTGTGATGAAGAGTGCCACGCGCCTTATTTCTGATATTGAGGTTATCAGTACTGATGTTCATATGAATAATTATCAGTTTGTGAAACAAAACTCAAGAGTGGAATATCCACCTGTTTTTAATATATAGCGATAGTTCATCAAGTGAAGAGATGTCCGTTTTGTTCTGTTTTATTTAGTTTAGAGAAACTTGGGTCAATTCTATTATTATTGCTTCAGATTCCAGAGTTCTGAGCTCGTTCTGGTTAAAATATGTACAACGAACTTTTAACGATCATGATATCACGAAAAATATCGAAATAAATGGAAAAAGTAGTAGTAAATGAAATTATTGTTCAGGATTCACTTTTCATTGCGATTTTCAATTCATTTAGATGGCAGAGTTTTTATGAAAACAACGACTGGTGTTTTTTGAGAAGTAGCAAAGGGAATAACTGCGTTTACACACTGTGAAGGGTCAACGACCTACAGTGTTCTGTGTCTTTTCGCCGAGTTGCATATCGAACGATATGATTTATATAATATATCGAATTGGATATAGTCAAATCAATATATGCTTGATGATGATCGATATTCACCATTGTATACTATTCCTCCCCATTTGGCCCTTTCCTCAAGTGGGGCCCATGAACTCAGTAGGTTGTGGATGGATGGCATAAGAAAACCTTGAGTCAGACCTTGAATAATTCTGCAGACTATCACTCCTACGTATCCAAATTGTTTTGCAAAAAATGGTACCAGTATACAAAAAACAGAAGCTATAAACAATGCACCTCCAAAAAATAATTTGGGTCCATAATTTTTTGCTATTTGTCCGGCACCAACTTGAAGACATATGTAACCCCAGAAGAACGATGAGAGAACCAAATTTTTTTTATCCGCCCATTCTGGATACGTCTGTGAATAAAAATTTGAAACATTAGGAAAAGATTGATATCATTACTTATAGGATATTTTGGGGAGCTATCTTTTTGCGGATGGTTACAAAAAATCATAACCTCATCGCTTTCGCGAATCAATAGTTTAGGGAAGGCATGATTAGCTTGAGATATTTCGTCATTATGGTATTAAATAAAAAGGCAAGAATATGTGAGAGGATATTAGCTCGGGAGGTAACGACAGATTTCACTACACCATTTCCGCAAGCTTAATTTTTTTGTATGAGTTGTGTGTGTAATGTATTACAGTAATCTGAACGTCTGCCAGCGCACCCCCTCGACAGGTTACAGGAGCGTCACAACTGCAGCAAAAATTACCCTAATTCTGCAACAAAACACGTCTGCCACCCACATAAGTTAGCGCAAAATGAAATTGAATGAGCTGCTTCTATCTGCAAATCCAAAGATAATAGTCTGCCACGAATAAGATACAACAAAAGTCGTCTGCTAAGGGTATGAAGTTGGGCTCGGCATGCAGCGCGCAAGCACCGCGGCTACAAACTACAAACTTAAATATACTGATGTAATTCATAAAAATTCTCAACTTTTCGAACCTAGCGATAGAAATCTTTTATATAAGGGAGTTATGAAATTGGTAAGTTATACCTCAGGAAATATACAAATATGACGATATTTTTCTTCACTCGTAGCAGAAAATGACCCCCACCGAATTTCAAAACATTGACCATTAGCTTCGGTACGTGTAGCGTCGCGTCGGTGCGATTAGTAAGTAGCATCATTGTCCTGGTACAGAAGGATAGTGCTTATGATGACAGCAGTGTAGAGCCATCAAGGTCAAAAGCAAAGTAAGCGTGATGAAACTTTAGTGATCAATCCACTCAATTGACAGCTACATGTTTGCCTACAAATTTTTCAATCGTTCTTGCTTGAAATTCGTTGGATTATCACGTCTTCTCGAGTTGTTTTTGTATTCAGCTGTTCTTATTCTTTATGACCTTGATGTTTCACCAGTATGAAGAGAAGATAGAAATAGATAGGTCGAAAATAGCTGAACACGTACTATCAACAAATGGTACACACATAGTCGAGTGGGATTACACCAAATTACTTATAACAGAACAGAATGGAATAAAAAGAAAACTTAAAGAGGCCACTTGTGTTGAATTTATACGGATTTTATACCATATATCATGCTGTTTTGTTTAATTAAAAGCGAATTGTGGAATGGCATGTATTATCGTCAATATGACTGTGTACATGTTACCGCTCTAAAACGACAAGTAACAATTCTCTCCAATCAAATTTTTCAGTTCAGGAAGCGTCAAATTGCCCGGTGAGTTGCCGGAATCCTTCTTGGACCTGAGGGTTGCTTGGCAATAGGTACTGTCCGTCGCGTTCTCATTCGCACTCAAGTCATAAAATTATTCAACACAAGAAATAGTTGCGTGCCACTAGACCGCGCGTTAATACAGTTAAAATAGAAAATTTGCCGCAACATAGCCGTCCCCTTTGAAAACCTCCAGGTTTTCAACTATCACTTTCAGGTGCATTGCCATTATCCGAAATTGGAAGAACACAAAGTTTGCAGGTAGGACGTTGATAAACACCATTAATTGTCTGTATGGATGCGGTACGGATTGCTCCATCAGAACCAGGAAAAACCTTGGTAACTTTACCAAGCAGCCACTTTAGAGGAGGAAGTCCGTCTTCTTTCACGAGGACTTCAATAATTGGGGATGACTCTCCTCCCATTTCTTGCGAATTTGCAAACTGGATATATGTTCTTTGGTCCATCTGGACCAAAAATGTTGGAGCATCTTTTGAATGTGTTGATAACGACTCAATCGATTCGTAGGTGTAGCAGATCAGTCGTGGTCGGGTACTGAGGTCAGCTTATCGCCAATCAACAGATGTGCCGGGGTTAACGGGGAAGGATCATTGGGATCATTGGATAAGGCGCAAAGAGGTCTACTATTGAGGCATGCTTCAATTTGTGCTGTGAAAGTTGATAACTCCTCAAATGTCAAAACTGTATCGCCAACCACTCTTTTAAGATGGTATTTTACGGATTTAACTCCCGACTCCCACAACCCACCAAAATTTGGAGCCCTTGGGGGTATAAAACTCCAAGATATGCCGTCTTGGCTCAATTTTGTTTCAATAGTTTCGCGTGATTCTTTAAGAAACTGTTTCAATTGAGCATTAGCTCCGACAAAGTTACTGCCATTATCGGATATAATCTTAGAACATAACCCTTGCAACAAATCGCCTCAGTGCGGCAATAAAACATTCAGTGGACAAATCACTCACAATCTCTAAATGCATGGCTTAAGTTGAAAAACATATAAAAAAGTAGATATAAGATTTAGTCAATTTATAGTTTCGCAATTTTCTATCCCTCATTGGAAACGGTCCACAGTAGTCGACCCCAGTTACAGTAAAGGGTCGAGATGGCGTGAGCCTATCCTTGGGTAAATCACCCATTAAATTTTTAATATTATTAGCTCGAAATCTATGACATTTAATACAATCATGTAGCACCTTGCGTACGAGATCACGTCTCGATATTGGCCAAAAAGAATCTCTCAACGATGCCAACAAAGACTGAGGTCCTGCATGGAGAAGTTTTAAATGCTCATCGTACGCGACTCGAATTGAAAATCGATGAGATATATGTAAAACAGCAGGAAATTTCTTATCAAGTTCAAAATTAGAATGCTTCAATCTTCCACCTACTCTTATAATACCGTAGGTAATCATCCAAAAATGGAATGTTGTCAAGCGAATTTCAGGCATTTCCGTAGAATGAATCGAAAATAAAAGCTCTCAGGCCACTGATCGCGATCTAATGCGAGCCAGTTTGGGCCAGACCACCATGATTTGGAATTAATTAGGGTGATAGAAGAAGTTCCTCTGGAAGGAAGGTCCGCGGGGTTATCACGAGTGTTTACATAATTCCAATCCATGGGATTAGACAATTCTTGAATACGCGCAACCCGATTTGAAATAAAAACCTTATAAGTACTAGGTGATCCTTTTATCCACGACAGGGCTATTGAAGAATCGCTCCAAAAACTAACCTTTTCAATTTTCAAAGACGTAGAACTCAAAGCTAACCTAACTTTATTCATAAGTTCGGCCAGAAGTAATGCGGCACACAATTCAAGCCGAGGTATTGTAAGTGTTTTAAGGGGTGCTACTCGGGTTTTTGAACACAACAAATGACATCGAAAATGTTCAGGCTTATCTAACGACCTTACGTACACGCAGGCAGCATAGGCCGATTGAGAAGCGTCGGAAAAACCATGCAGCTCTATACTTCTATTATTCAGAGAAGTAGCATGCCTGGGTATTTGAATATCGTTCAATTCTTCTAGGTCTTTTTTAAATGTCAACCGTTTTCCGAATGTCTAATGGGACAGATTCATCCCACGAGGCATGTAAGCTCCAAAGCTTCTGTATTATAACCTTGGCGAATATAGTAATAGGAGATAAAAGGCCTAACGGATCAAAAATTTGGGCAGTGTAACAAGAATATTTCGCTTGGTTATATTTTCTATAAGAGTTTCTACTCTGATGGAGTAAGTCAAAACGTCTGAATTGGGATTCCAAGCAAGTCCCAATATTTTACCGAGATCATGGTTACCAAGGTAATAAATTCTTGCACTAAGTCTTCAGACACGACTGAAGGTATATTAGATACCCATTTTCTAAGTGAAAAACCATATTTCGAAAGTACTTGCGATATTTGAGTTTTAATATGCAAAACCTCATCCAAAGTATTACCGCCAGTAAGCAGATCATCCACGTAGAAGTCTTGCACGATAATCGAACTCATTTTGGGATATTCTTTTTCAATACTGAATGCAATTTCATGTAAGGCACGTACACACAAAAAACTTGCTGAGGTAGTTCCGTAGGTAGCCGTATTTAATTCATAAGCTACTAAGGGTTCTGAAGAATGTGCTCGCCATAATATTTTTTGAAAGTCTTCCTTTTTCACAAGGACTTGTCTATACATTTTTTCTATATCACCTCCAAGTACTATATTATGAATGCGAAATCGTAAAATAATTGAAATCAAATCATCTTGGATAGTAGGACCTGCCGCTAAAATATTGTTCAGGGAAATACCAGAGGTCGACTTCGACGATCCATCAAATACAACGCGTATTTTTGTTGTAGTACTACTCTCCTTAATCACACAATGATGAGGAAGATAAAAACCATCATTAGAGATTTCATCTAAACGTGACATATGACCGAGTGTTATATATTCCTCCATAAAATTTACATATTGACGTTTCAGATTTTCATTTTTATTTAATTTTTGTTTCAACGAGAAAAAACGTTTTTCCGCGGTTTTTAACGAATCCCCTAATTTATCAGTAGGCTCTTTAAAAGGTAGGCTTACTACGAAACGACCCGACTCGTTTCCAACAGTATTTGCCTCAAAATGATCTTCGCAGAACGA
Organism: Zygogramma bicolorata; assembly: GCA_032362365.1. Taxonomy (NCBI): domain Eukaryota; kingdom Metazoa; phylum Arthropoda; class Insecta; order Coleoptera; family Chrysomelidae; genus Zygogramma; species Zygogramma bicolorata. Next base: position 63,547 of record JAVJAQ010004219.1, read on the forward strand.
TTCTTCTGCCGAATATGATTGTTTATACGGATATTCCTCAATTTTCCGAAAATTTTCAATTTGATCATCAAGCTTAGTTGAATCGATACTTAAGTGACAATGAGTTTCAGAGAAATGATCTTTGAAAAATATAGGTCCTGAAACGATCCATCCAGAAATGGTTTTCTGTAAGATAGGTAATCTTGGACCTGATTTTATTTGTCCAGTGCAAAGCAAATCGTAAAATGAATCATTTTCGATGAGCAAGTCTACAAAATTGCTTGTGTTGAAGTTGGGATCGGCTAAAATCAAATAGGTGGTATTCCGATAATTTTTGAATCAAAAGTAACCGAAGGAATATTTCCCGTTATTTTGTCCATAACGAAACAGGGCAAGGTGACCTTGAAGGCATTTATCCTTGACTGAACTTTAACACATAACACATGTTCTCTTTTCTGAAGAAGATGAATATTGATTAATTCCCATAATTCTCACATTGCATTTATTTATTTTCAAATTGAGCTTTTCTGGTAATCTTTTTGTTATGTAATTGCTTTCCGAGTCACTATCGAGAAGTGCTCTGCATGTATATACCTGTCCATCATTGTCAAGCACGTCAATAATTGCAGTTGAGAGCAACGAGTATTTATTTTCTTGAATCAAATAAAGTGATGTTGATTGAGATACATTGGCATTTTCCATGGTAGAGGAATTTTGAATTTCGACATTATTATTATTATTTATGCTTTGGACGGAGTTTTGGATTGGTTTCGAAGAAGGCTTATTTTTATTTATGAAATATAAGAGAGTATTATGCAAGTTACCGCATTTACGACATTTACTAGCCGTGCATTGTTTTAACGTGTGACTCTTTCTAAGACAATTGACACAGAGGCGCAGCCTTTTTACTTCGTCAAATCTTAAACTAGGGCTCAACTCAAGAAATTTGGAGCAATTATAGTACGCATGAGCTTGATCACAAACTACACATTTCGTGCTATTTATTGTAACTAGTGATTTTACCGACCTCGAATAATTTTTCTCCGAAGTTTTTTCATTGTTTATAGCTTCAACAAGCAGCACTTTTCACGCAAGAAATCTAAAAATGATTGAAGTCCCTTTTTGTGATAGGGTCAAGTTTTGTTGCAACCAAATAAATGATAATTATATCCCAGTGCTCCGTTGGCTATCCCAATTTCTTTAAGGCGCGCAAATGCCGCGACGACCCATTCAATAATTGGCGCAAAATGGCACATGATTCTTTAGGCACTGACGGTAAAATAAAAAGAGCTTCAATATGATTTGATACCAATAATGATTTATTTTCATATCTTTCTATCGAACAATTCCAAGCAGAATCATAATTGGTGTCAGATATTTCAAGAGATTCGATACTACTTGCATCACCCTTCAATGAGAGCCTCAAATAATGGAATTTCTGAAACTTAGAAATCGTTCGATTCTCATGCACAACGGATCTAAAAGTATCTTTAATGAAAAGCCAATCATTATGAGAACCATCAAAGGTCGGTAAATTCACAGCAGGTAGTTTAATATATCACGGGTTCAACCTGAGCTTTTGAAATGATATATATACAGTGTGCCCAAGATAAGGATGAACAGCATGGGGACGTGCCATATAAAAAAACAAAGTTGATGATGATTTCTTCCAAACGAAACGTTGTACGGAGATTTTGTGAGCGCCATTTTGTAGAGGTAAAAAAGTGGCAATGAGAAAGTGCCTTTGGTTTTTTCGAAACTTTTCAAATAACTTCGGAAAAAAATAAAAACCAAATCGCCAAATTTCGGTTTTTCCCGAATATCTCCGGAAGTAAACAACATTTTTGGGATTTCTCAACATCTATTTATTGACCCCTTAATTGCGCAACTTTTTGTCCATTTGACCTACCGTGTAACTCTTACGGTTACCGAGATCCCCATGCTGTTCATCCTTATCTTGGGCACACTTTATATATATATATATATATATATATATATATATATATATATATATATATATATATATATATATATATATATATTAATATCACTTATGATTCTATAATAAGTATCTTCAAGTACTACTGATTCTTGTTGAACCGCTTTCAAACCTCCTTGATCATCGTCTCCTATCAAAAGTTCCAGTGGCGTAACTAAGGTTAGCCAAGCCCCTTGGCAAACATAGGCTATACGCCCCCCCACCCTATAAATAATATTTTTTATATATGGTAAAATTCCGTTAATCGGGCTACGCCTCGAATATGAAAAATTTTTGGTGAACTTACGTATTTTGGCCTCCTGAACAAAAAAGTCAAATGAAATTTCTGGGGCTCTCAACTCGTTTCGAAGATACTGCCCCTCAAAGACAGGAAATCGGGGTTTCACGCCAATGTTTGTTTCTCAGCCAATTCCGCTCGAAATTCCTCCTTTCTATCAGCAAAATATACACTTTCTATATCGACTTCTTCATCACTTTCCAACCGAATTATACGAATTTTTCCATTTTTCACTACAAAACTCTAAAATTTCTATGACGATTTACATTATAGAGTTTTGTAGTGAGAAATGCTTATAATTCGGTTATAAAGTAACGAAGAAGGTGGTATATAATGTCTATATTGTGCTGATAGAAAGGAGGAATTTCGAGCGAAATTGACTGAGAAACAAACATAGGCGTAAAACCCCAATTTCCTGTCTTTGAGGGGCCGTATCTCCGAAACGATTTGGAAGCCTCAAAAATTTCATTTGACTTTTCAGGAGGCCAAAATACGTAAATTCCACCAAAAATTTTTCGTTTTCGAGATATAGATTGGTAGTCTTTGCTGACCAGTCAGGATACAAGGGAAGAAGATATTGGGTGAAGCAGCAAGCAAAAAGTGTAATCTTTTTACACTGTATTTTCAATATTTCGACAGTGAATACTGTCATCTTCAGGGAATCTACAAATATAACGTCCTTTGTTAAAAATATGGATTGAAATTTACGACAAATGACATATGACAAGAATTTGTAAATGTGAATACTTATGAAGTATGACAGATACAACAACTATTTGGCTGCTGCTTATGTGAACATTTAGCCAATTTACTGAACTCAAAGGAGTGACGTATTGCCAAATAGTTGTTGTATCAGTCATACGTCATACTTCATGAATATTCACATTAACAAATTCGTGTCATATGTCATTATGTCATTTCTCGAAAATTTTAATTCTAACCTCCATGAGTTCCGCTTCCGCCGTGGTAGTGAGCAGACGTGTCTGCTCACATAGATGGTACGAGGATGCCACGTGGAGTCGGGACTCCAATTAGTGTTTGTGATAGTCCGTGTTGTTTAAAATTAATTTACTTGAATCAATAAACCCTCTTCTCTTCACGCGAGTAACCAGGCTCGATGCCACCGGATGTGGCGGAGGGAGGGTTAGGTGCATAGTCTTTTGCTTTTTGTGTGATTTTTTATATGTGCAAAGCAATAACGGGAGCGAGTATGGGCCATCCCAGACGCGCTTGGTTAGCGCACTCGCTCCTAGCTTACATAATGATTACGTGACGTTGGGTAAATGTCCACGGACGCACCCATTAATCCAGTAACCAACCAACTAACCTCCATAAACACGCTGCGACTGACTGCACGTGGCGAAAATTAGTTAGAAAATTAATTCAAAATAAGTAATCACTACCAGCTCTCAATGCTATTGAAAACAATGGAACAGAACTCGCCCCGACTTTGAAAATAAATGCAACGAGGTGATTCAGGTTATTGAGAACGCGCCCGGATTGTTTCGGGCGTCGAAGCGAACGCAACTTATAATATAATCAGTTAGAGCTTAGACCACCTAAATTTCTTTAATGAGTAACACATTCCTCCTGATTTTTTTTCAATTGTCAATTGTGTACCTCTATCTCTATCTATATGACATTCATCAGGTTTATTCATTTCAGATATTTTTGTTATTGAATGCCTTTTGATGCGCCCCCTCCTGCACTGCGACCCTTGGCGCCGACAAGGTTGCCAAGGCGTTATTTACGCCACTGAAAAGTTCTATTTCCTTTTGAATAACATTAAATTCATCCAATAATGACTCCGCTTTGTTAAGTCTTTGCTCTAATTAAACAGTATCTGCACTCTGTTCATCACGTATTTTAACAAGATATGTTTCAAATCGAGTCAGTTGCGATTTAATTAAGTATCCCTCTTTTCTTCTTCATATTGGCTGCCATCGTAAGAAATCAGTACGAAAATATTTCGAAAATTATTTAAGAAAATGCTATTTGCTAATATTATGCAACGCAAAATCTACAAAGTAGGTAGGTAGGTATTTTACGTTCAACCAAAAATCAAATTGCTGATATTATGCAAGAGTTTCAGACTTCTCAACAACACGCATTGAATAAGGATACAACGATAGGAAAGGGTTAAAAAAGAAACGAACACACCTGGACGATTCCTAGAATTCCATTTCCAGTCGGCTACCGGCAACAGCAAACTTCTTGCAGACACAACACACAGGAACATTCACGAATCAAACTTATTTTTGCTGATTACATCCGGCTCGAAGGACCATGTTGAATTTATACGGATTTAATACCATATATCATGTTGTTTTGTTTAATTGAAAGCGAATTGTGGAAAGGCATGTATTATCGTCAATATGACTGTGTACATGTTTCCTTCTTGGACCTAGGGGGTGCTTGGCAACAGGTACTGTCCGTCGCGTTCTCATTCGCACTCAAGTCATAAAATTATTCAACACAAGAATTAGTTGCGTGCCAGTAGAACGCGCGTTAATACAGTTGAAATAGAAAAATTGCCGCAAATGAATAATCATGACAGTGTCACATTTTGACACTACGTACCAGAAATTGAAATTCCATTGAAAATTCTCCAAAATAGGAAATGGAGGCAGACTAGCTTCCGAAACGTCGCCAAGGGGAAGTAAATGAATTTTATCAATAAGTTTGTTCATTAAATCTTCGAATTCATAAAAATACGATAGGAACACTCAATTTTGCATCTTTTCAATATTGCAGTTAAGTATCGTGGCAAATATACCGATTTACAAAAAAATTCATATTATAAGAACTTAAAATCTGTTTCCTTTCATATCTAGGAGGGAGAAAACCCAAATGATTGATTCCAGAACATTTTTACCTCCTCAACAAACATTCTAAAAATATTTTATATTTTTTTGAAGACATACAGTGTTGAACAAACAATACACATTTGCCTGTAAGATTATCACTTATAAGGGTTTACTGAACCGCGACATGTGTTTCGCTATAAAATTCCTAGGGTTCCTTCTGGATTTATGACAAAAATCAAGTATTGACATGATTTCTCAATTCTTTGAAACCCTTCAAATTGAGCTATTGTGATTCACAGTTCATAGACTGGTGAATGTTTCCTTATCGGATGAGAATTTCAAAAGAGAGCTAAATGTTATAAAACAAATCACGAGTAACAACGGTTACGATAGTCTCAGTAGACACTTTATTGCCCAAGAAGCTCTATAGTGAAGATTTGGAAGAAATATACCCAGTTACAACAAATGATGATAAGAATTACAGAACGATTCAGACCAACCCAGTACGAAAATTTCGAATTTCTTGAAATAGAAATGTGTGAAGAGTAAATATGAAACAAACAATAATTTAATGCCAAAAACAATAAAGATTAAAGTTTGGTGTCAGATAGGTCAGGTGTTTATAGATTGTTGTTTGGTACATGTTCTATATTTCACGTCCGTCATATGGGAAGATAATAATATATATATTTATCGACGCGGTAAACCTTATAGTTTTAACAGTTTCAAGATAAACAACGTTTTATCAAGGACCAGGAGGCAGTTTTATCAAAGGTAAAACCACTAGTCCTTCAAATTTTATCGATAAATTTTTATTTTCCACGAAAACTTTTTTATTTGGCAATTTCAGTATAAAACCGAATGATTATTGGCCAGAATAACCCGCTACTATTGGTTTGAATGCCAAAAACGTCACGTTTTGACAAGTGATAAAAACTATCAGTCTTAAAGCAGGGGTACTAGGGGACGATCCATTAAATTGGTATCGTAATTCCAAATCTGGAAATGGAAGACATATTATTCTCATTTTGAGACCATCTGCACCCTTCGAATATTGACATGGTGGTATGTGAAAAGAGTGATTCGAGAAACGAGAGAAACAAAGAATAACTTATCCAAAATTATTTCATACTAGATTGGGTGATGAATGACTTCTGGATAAATCTATCCACCCTGTCCAGGTGACACCCATGGCTTGACGACTTCGACAATTGCGGAACTAGCCAAACGTTACACCCATACTCAATCCCTTAAGAGATGGGATGAAACCAAAGGATGGATCCGAATAAATATTTGGGGATGACCAGGAAGAACCTACGTTTAACAGTGGGATTTCTGACTGGACACTGTCAACTAAGGAAACACCTCCATATTATGGGGCTAGTGGACACACCTCTAGGCAGGATGTGTGAACAGGAAGATGAAACTGTCAGGCATGTCTTGTGTGAATGTCTGGAGCTATCGTCGTTGAGAGAGTGTGTGTTCGGTGAGTCTTGGCCTACACCTTCCGATATTAAGGAGATGTCCCCTGGTAACCTGTCCTCCTTCCTGGATAAGGCAGGATGGACCATGTCCTAGGAGGGCGACTCTTTGGGAGGATGTACAGTGGGTCATATTGTGGCCTAAGTGCTATGAGTCTACACTCACCCTCCCTACTCTACAGATACAGATCTATCCACCCTAGCATTTGTTAGTGATTTGAGAATTTTGAAATATAGATCGATAACAATATTGGAAAACTTAATGGAGGTGGCCGTTACTTAATGGAAATCCATATTGAACAAAGAATATACTGTTGCTTGTGATATATATTCACATATTGGGGTTTACTAAACGTGTTCGCTATACAATAGGTTCCTCAACCAGGAAATTTTGAAATAATTCCAATACTACAACATTTCGAATTTATATAAAAAATATATCCGATCCGATAAGATCAATAGTAATTAATTGATACCTCATCAATAAGAATAATGGTCCGTCACCTCATCCTTATTAGCATTATTTCCTGGAAAAACATATTCAACATAGGCGAACTATTCAACTCTGTCTGATCATTCATTAGGTACTGTAGATGTTTGCACTTATTGATTTCCAATCGCTCCAAGAGATTGAGTTTAGAACCCTTCTCTTGGAAATGAAGTGGAGTTTGTTTAACCATTTTGGAAACTATTTTTATGTTCTTTGAAGCGTATATCAAATATTCTTCTCGTTTGACCGATGTAAACATACACTGAACTTTCATCTTCATTGTTTTTGATATATGAGCTTGAATTATTATTTGTTTTACATGAAAATTTCAAAACTTCAAATCTTTTAAGCAAAGCTAACATACAGATATTGTATGTTACAATTCATCCTCCCATCCACACCAACATAAAGCGGCACCATTGAACAGTACGGTTCACAGACTTCACAGAATGTTATAAAACAAATCGTGTTAGTAGAAGAAATATACCCAGTTGCAACAAAAATGATGATGAGAATTACAGAACGTTGACCTACTAAGGCCAAGTGTCAGATAGGTCGGGAGTTTAAAGATTATTGTGTGGTTCATGTCCTACGTTTTACGTCGGTCAAACGGAAAAAACATTTGATATACGCGTAAAAAAACATAGAATTATTTTCCAAAATGGTTAGAACAAACTCTACGTATGCATCTCATCTCATTACAGAGAGACATGAGCTCAACCACGAATTTGAAATCCTTCATTTCCAAGAGAAGGGTTTGAAACTCAATCTCTTGGAGAGTTTGGGAATCAATAAGTGTAAACAGTCACAGTACATAATGAATGATTAGACTGAGTTGAATAATTCGACTCTGTTGTATATGTTCTTTCCAGGAAATTATGCTAATATAAGGATGAGGCATTGGACCATTGATATTATCGACCGTCGGATATACTTTTTCTACAAATTTGGAATGTAACATTGTTAGAATTATCTAGAAGTTCCTGCTTTCGGAAGCTATTGTATAACGAAGCACATGTCGTGGTCTACTAAAGCCTAATAAGTAAAAATGTTATAGGCAACTGTATATTATTTGTTCGATAACTATATGGTATGAGAATGAATGTTGCTCTAAATATTCCATATGAAACAATCAACAAGTTAATCGTTAGTTCTAAGGTTTTCAGTCATCTGTTTTCAGACTAGATGAATACTCACAGGATAATCTCCACCCTCAGAATCCTCTGAAATCATGGCTACTATTGCAACGTTCAGCACTGTGCGCATTCCGTAAGCTATGACTGTAGAACAGAATAACAGGACGTATTGAACATGGCGGTAGCCAATTCCTGCACCTGAAATAGAATCATGAAATGAAATCATGCTTCCTTGAACCGTTATGTACATTATTGAAGCCTTAAGTGGTGCATGGGTATATGCCAAGGTACTCAAAAATCAAAATCAGAATAATATGAAACAGCCTTTTTACGTAACAGCTCCCATTTTCAAAAGAAAAATCAGTTTCATACCTAACTTTTCCAACCACGCTCGGATTTCTTTACCACGCCACGTGGAGAAAATACTGAAGTCAAAAGGGTACTATTTTATAGATGTTATTCCAAGCTTTCGTAAATTTTATTTACATCTTCAGGGAAATCAATAGTTAGGTTGATTGAATTGTTTTTTAATTCATTAAATAGTGACATCACAGTTAGAAATTGTAAATAGATGAGAAAGTTATTATCTATAAGAAGCTCTACGAATATAAATCAGAGAAAAATTTCTTTCTTAAAATTTCAGCCGAAAACTGTGTTATAGCCGTAAAAAAAAATATTTCAATTTCACGACGGAGGGAAGAATTTTTAGGTGACTGGCGTGACACATTCCTCGCTCAGAGTTTTGTTTGACGTGTCTAAGGATTATAAGTATCGTTATATATTCCTTTTCTCACTCGTTGAGGCCCCTCTAAGAGTAGCGACAATTTTTCTGTCACAGCCTCTATGGCCCTCAAGGTGTTATTTGCCTTCAGAAGGACTAAGGCTGAATTCAGACAGATCCGAAATTCGTTCGTATGACGATCCGATAGCTTTCTGATTGGTCTAAATTTAAACTTAGACCAATCAGAAAGCTATCGGATCAGATCCGAAATTCGATCGTATGACGATCCGATAGCTTTCTGATTGGTCTAAATTTAAATTTAGACCAATCAGAAAGCTATCGGATCTTCGTACGATCGGATTTCGGATCTGTCTGAATCCAGCCTGAGTCGTTTGGCCGAAAACAGATATAAGGATGATCCGAAAGATTTACAGCTCCTTGACAGTTAATTTGTCTATGCGAGTACTAACATCAGGTTGGTTGTCAGGAAGAACGATACCAGTTGGAAAAAATTTGATTCTGGCCTCATTCCGCTGTTGCATGGACGACAGAATTTGAAAACTGCTGGACGACGGTATAGTTATAGAGGAATATAGTAAGAATATGGTAAGATCGATATTTTGAATGGACTAGAGTTGTAATCCAGCAGCTTTTTCGATCTAGCTGGATCCAGTAGCATATGGAAACAAGATAAATACATGACTGCTATTGAATTTTTTGTTTATTCATTCAAAAAAGTTTTTTACTAAAAATTACTCAAGTGAAAACCTCTACTCATTTTATGTTATCTATATCAATTCTGGTTTGTTTCCTCAATTATCTGTTATCTGAGAACAAAATAAATTACTTGAAGATTCAATTTCAGAGTTATATTTTATGAAGTGAGAAATATCGAATTCAACATCAAAAACAATATATGTGAGCAAAATTTAAACGAGAATTTGCTTAGGTATATGTTGGAAAAAGTGTGTACTTTACGGGGGTTATATCCCGAGTGCACCAAGTGTGCACATCGATGATTTTCGAAATTTTGCTCAGCAGATGACTTGAGTGTACGATAATTTGATATAGCAGGTCGAAGGATTTTATCTCAAATTTTTATTTAATCCCACACGAAAGCGTTTACAAAAAAGGAAAATTTTAAAAATTATTGAAATGTACGCATTTAGGTCGATTGAGCTGGGTGTAAGAGGGTTTATGTTGAGATCGTTTCCAGAAAAAAATGTAAACTTCAATGCCGAACAAAGGAACAATATATTACCCGAATAGTGAGCCAACCTACATTCTAAGACACATTTCTGAGTTGTGTCCGTCGTTATCAAAGTAGACTCTCCGATTAACTCGATAATTAGTTATCGCCCACTCATCAGTGGATAATTTTATATCAAAACAAATGGCTATCAATGTTTTATCGATGAATCGATGAACACTTTTACGCTGAAAAAACGTTCCAGCATACTGCGCAAACTGTTCCACCTGGTGCGGCAGTCATGAATCTAACTGAATTCTTTGCCCTTTTTTCTCTCTGGCATATTCTTGCCAGAAAATGTTGTCTCACTGCTCTGCGAAAGGCGTCTATTGAAGACAAAAAGTAACTTTTTTCGAACTTGAGACGGCTGAATTCGCTGGATGCTGGAACCAGCATTGCAATCTCTAAAATGCACATATTGAATATAAAAAAGAGTCGTGCTTTAACACTGCTGAAAACTAAGAGGTTAGTTAGAGTGTGACAGAAATTAGCAGATATTTAGAGATATCGCAATCTTCAGTTGCTAGAAATTTGTAAAATAACAAATTTCAGCCTTAGCACGTCTAACTACACAAGGAGTTGATGGAAGCAGATTTTTTCAAGAGACTATAATATGACAAAATGATTGAGGCTTTCGCGGCCGAAGTTTTCAGTGTTACTATTTTTCTTCGGGTTTGAAGGCCGTCGTTCTTTGAAATCTCTTCCTGACGTTTCGCTAGCCACTCGCGCTAGCGAAACGTCAGGAAGAAATTCCAAAGAACGACGGCCTTCAAACCAGAAGAAGAGTAGTAATACTGAGACTATAATATTATCGAAAGACGCAAAACAAAATTATGGAAAATGAAAGATCCCTGAAGAAAATCATTTTCCTCTACAGAAAGTACATTCCACAGGAATGGATTCGCCAATACGCACAACTACATATAGTAAATGTTAACGATCATCAACATAAACGGTGCCTCAATGTGGTGGTATTGTGGACAATTCCTTAGAGAACACTTCCCTAGGTTAATAGAATACCTACCTAACCTCGTCAAAGATGGTATATGACTTCAGTTAGAAGTGGTACAGCATATATATTATTATAATAGTTCCATATAACTGGATTCTCTTTATGGGTAGTTTTTCATTAATGAAGAACAGTAAAATCTAAGGTTTAACGTACTGCTACTGCTACACGAGAGAGTATGAAATTGATTACTCGTGAGGCATTTCAATAAACTATAATTTTCATCTGAGCCGCATGAGAAATTTTTTTTTGAAATTATTCAGAAAATGTTCAGAACCAGGTAGGGAAATCTTCTGATGGGTATTATTTATGAGTGTGATGATTTTCGGTATTTTTTTTTTAAATATGATTTTTTTATATTTTGAAGAACGCAATTAGTTAAGGAACACCAAGGAATAATATATAACAACTTGGTATCGCCGTATATGTGATTTCATGAAGAATGCGAAGACAAACCAAAATATAGGGTGTCCCCTTTGGAAAGAATACATAAACTTCAACTGAAAAGCATTCACATTTGAAGCAACCTCTATGGATACAAATGTTTTTCAGACCATTACTTGCTATTCTGGTGTTATCTTAGCCACCGCATCAAATAACTTTAAGCTTTGGTAATTCAATTTAATAAGAGCTGTTTCATTCAGACCCGGCTTCACTTTAGAATTTTCTAAAAAAATCAAATGTATCGTGGCAACGGCACATAGCGCAGGAAAAAAGTTGAGCGTTGAGTGAGGAACCATTGTATTGACAGAATAAATTGGTTGTTCTATTGAAAAAAGTTATCATTTGGTCTCACTAAAAAATACTACATCCTGTATAGCTGGAACTAATTGTGAAATATGACCTTCCTGGTGTCATATAACTTGATTTTTTTTTCATATATTTTTTCATTATCGATAGAGCAAATACGCACGTTTCGGTGGTGGCCGAGCGGTCTACGGCGATGTCGTATATTCAATTTTACTTTCTAACTACTGGTTCAATACGTGGTAATAATAAGTAAGACACCCCAGAGCCCTTCCGCATCCAAAACAATTATCCGACCCTTGCCCGCACGAGGCTCTGCATTATGGGCGCACTCGAAAGCTTGTTTGACACAAAGGCCAGTATGAATGAGAGTGAATATAATGGATGGATTCTGAATGAAAACTTCTTTTTCATCAACCTCAAATGAACTTTCTGATTTTTATACAGTTATACATAGGTGTGTTTTGATAGTTTTTTATAATCTTCAGAAATTCAGAACCAACTGAAATTAGCATCCTCTCAGTTTCAGCGATATTTCTTGAACATAACAAAATTATCCTCTTCGTAGGAACCTAAAGAGTTCTTTTTTCAAAAGGAGTTGTTATAACCAAGAAGGCATATGCAGTATCATTCAAAATATGCAAATATTCATTAGGAACGATTACCAATAACTTTTGGACGTCAAAAATGCAAATATATGTTGATGGTTCTCACCTGGTTTTGAGGTTTTGTCTGTTGTTGAACCCATTACCGTTTATATTCCACTGTTTATTTAGAAGATGATTATGTTTGGATATTCATGATGGGTCCTTACAACATTCTTCTACGAAACGTATCAATGGGTCGTTGATATGAGAATAACCGAACAACAGAATTGGTAGCTGTACCATTCAATCGATTTTAATCGTCAGGTGATTTCGACACATTATTATCTTAATTGATCTCAGAGAGAACTAGTGATTTCTTGATAAAGAAGTATGAGTCACTTTCGTTATTTGTTCTGATTTTCATCTATATAAAATTCAAGATTTACCATAACACTCGTAGATAAAACGTAGACATGCTCTGAGTTTATTTGATATAACTTCAATGTAAACGCAGGCACCGAGACATAAAAAACTCAGGCTGGATTCAGACAGGTCCGAAATCCGATCGTACGACGATCCGATGGCTTTCTGATTGGTCTAAATTTGAATATAAACCAATCAGAAAGTTATTGGATCGTCGTACGATCAGATTTCGGATCTGTCTGAATCCAACCTGAGCGTTCCCATCAGTCTCATAGAAAATGAGGGACATACAGGCAAATAATACATTTTTGTCCGAAATGAAATCCATTGGGAACCATCCATAATAATCTATACGTACAATCACATCACAGTGGAACAACACAGTGACCACTACACGACTTACTACCACCTTCACACGGGGATGGGCTCAACGATTCCAATGCGTGTTATCACTTTCCTTGGAATATCTTTTGAAATGAACAGAACACCATGATATTATTAATTCTACATAAATATATTTTCCTCTCATTACTGTTATTGAGGATTTTGTTGTTCGTTTTTGTTTCTGTATATGAATGAGGAGGGGGGCAATAGGACACTCTCCTATGCTGTGGAGTGAGATCATGCATATTTGCACGGAAACTTAATGTTTCAAAAAGATACGGAGGAACCTAGTTGATATAATTTGTGTTATCTGCTTACAGATGTGCTTTAGAATGATAGTTGAAGGAGTTTACAAGATATGAGTAAATCTGTTGAAGTAGCAAAAACCAATTGAACTTTCTGTATTTGATAAAAACAGTTGTTTGTTATGAAATTTTAGATTTTTCACTTATTGACTGGTCGATATTTATGTCAGAATACGAAGTATATTTCTGGACAAAATTGTGAGCAGGAGGCGTTAGCCGAGTGCGGTAATTCGCTAGAGCACGTTAGTGGCCTTATTCTCGAGTTGCGTACTGTACTGTTTCTATCCCCACCATGTTTGTGCTGGGATTTCTGGTGGTGCAGCACAAATTTCTTCGTTATCTCTCATTTTCAATAATCGACGAGACACTTAATGACAGCAAGCAGGTGAAACAATTGCTTGTTGATCCATGGACACAACTAGATTCAGTACCAATCCACAAACTGTTGCACAAATAATTTCCTGCAAAAAATTATTAATTTGATTTTTAAAGAATTTGGAACAAAAATTCGCTGATTTTGGTTTTTGTACAATTGAATGTAGTCATAAGATCACATTTATCGGGTTGAATTTTACCTATTCCATTATCTCGAAACCAAAATCAGGATTCATCTCGAATACAATTGTATTCAAAGTGAGCCATTACCCTGACAGCTGTCTAATACTTAACGAACGGTTTGAAAAAGTGGGAATTTTAAATTATCATTTCTCATTTATTCATTCGAACTCGGTCACACTTCGAGTCATTTTTTGTAATCAGTTTTCAAATCTCCCATTCCAAACTCAAATCAAAAGTTTCCTGTTTAGTTTCACAAATTGCTTCAGACAGTACGATTTCTGTTGAGGCCACATTGTCATATTGCAGAAATCATTCAAATTCCGAAATCTACCATTCGAAAAGTTATCTTGTGACAAACAGCAGAAATGTTTCAACTTATAACATATCCAAATTTCGGAATCAAAGATAGCGCAGAAATAGAAAATGATTCGACAAGCTGAATAGGATAACGTAGTATTGAATATTATGTTATTATACTAACTTTTTATATACAGATTTCCACGAAAGGGAAGCCTGTATTGTTCTAAGAATATAGCGTAAATTAGGGGACTAGAAATACGAATTAACATTAACTATAAATTTTTGAAGTTTTTAAGCCTCAGGAAAAACCTTCCTCGTCAAGGAGATGCAAAGTTCAGCTGTTCTATTTGGAAAAGACTCCAAGCAAGAGAAGTTTGACAGGTCTCCAAGCTTTTAACAAAGGGGTGAGAATTCTGCACTCGTCGGGTCATCTGTTTTAAAATTGTCAAGGGTGGAACGATTGACGACTATTCAGAAGAGCACCGACCGTGGAAATATCTTTAGAAGGGAGGCGAAAAATCACAAACAAGACGGATTGCTTTTCTTTGGATAGCATCAAGAAATTTCAATAAATGTTTTGTTGTCGAACGCCACAAATGAAAACTAAACTTCAAGACAGGCCGTATCTGTGCCTTATAGATCAATAGGAGCTGACGAGAGGTGAAGTCTTCAGAGTTTGTAAAAATAATGGTGAGGTTCGAATATGTGGGGACTACCGTAGTTCTTTGAACGAAGCATTTTATGCCCAACCGTATCTGGTCCCTTCGGTACAAGGTATTTTATCAGCCTCAGCTGGGCGTAAATTATTGGCGAAATGAGATATGGCCCAAGCTTATTTGCAGTTGAGTGCAATCGCGAAGCTGCTGAAGCCCAGACTATATTATAACACATAAAGGTGCGTTCAAATGCAATCGTTCACAGTTCGGTGTCTCCGTGGCCCCTCAAATTTTTCAAAACTTCATAGACTCGAGCTTATCAGGAATTTCGGGAGTTTTACCGTATGATGACGACATACTGATGGTGAGACACTCCAAGACTGATTTAGAATAAAGTGCACGCAGTTCAGGCAATAAAAATGCCCAAGCACCAACAAACAGAACAGAATCGCAAGCTGTTCTCGGATTGAAGAATTTTTATCGAAGATAAAGCAACGATTGCTAACTCTTTGCATGAGCTGCTAAAAATGGACACTCCTTGGCAATGGCGTAGTGCCAAACCGAAGTCATTTGATAATATCAAAGATATTTTGAGTAGAGAACCAGTATTGAATCATCATTGTGCGAAAAATTATATCATTCAACCTGCGATGCAAGCCCCCACGGGGTTGGCTGCATACTCAGTCAGCCTGATATGGACGGGAGAGAAATTCCAGTGGCGTACCATAGTTGTACTTTCCCAACTAGTGAAAAAAACTTTGCCCAGATAGACATGAAAGCCTTTTCTATTATCACAGGTATAAAAAATGTCATTATTATGTTTTTAGAAGAGAATTAAAAATGAAAACATACCACAAACCTTTGCGGGCATTTTCAACCCGAAAAAAGGTATCCCAGAGATACTTTCGCCTAGGTGGGCATTGATGTTATCAGTATATGATTACGATTCACAGTGCATGCCTGGATCGAAGATACAAAATGCGGATGCGTTGTCATGCGAATCACATGAACCAGAAGCACATCTATCAGACGATGTTTTGATGCTCGAAAATATCCCAGGAAGATTAGTTAGTGCTGAAGAAATCTCTCAGGAAACAAAAAGAACCAGTGCTTTCCAAAGTCGTTCAATGGGTATGGAAGGGTTGGCCAAACGATAAGAGTAACTTTCCACCAGAATACTCTCCGTATCTGCAGCGAAAAAACGAGATAACTTGCTACCAAGATTGTTTGTTGTGGGGAACTCGCGTTAAAATTCCACCCGGGATCTGTTTCATGAAAGTAGAGCTACAAGAGAAACACAAAATACACGATCCTATATAATTCTTTTTACTCGTTTTTAAACCTGTATCTACATTGTGTTTCTCTTGTAGCTACAAGACTTGTACTTTTATGAAACAGGCCCCAGAGGAAAGGACAAGGGTACTTACTCCAAGTGCTTCACAACGCATATCCTGGAATGGTCAAAAAGAAAGCACCGGCAGGTCATATTATGGTGGCCGAGCATGGATAAAAAAATTGAAGATGTGGTAAACAGATGTCCTAAGTGACAGGAATCACGTAATATGCCTAAAAAAGCCTGAATTCATCTGTGGGAGTGGGCACGAGAGCCATGGGCTCGGCTACATGTGGATTTTGCCGTCCAAGTCCAGCATTGCCCGATTGTGGGCTAACCAATATGCAATCCATTGAAAACGTTTGCATAAGCCTAGGCTCACAACTCACAAAAATACACTATTCATATCAGATGTATATGTAGAATTAGACAGATGCGCCCCCTGAAGATGTCTTGTGGAAATAGGTGGTGTATCAACTTTGTCTATATAGTGTGATTGTTGCCCCAACCTAAAATTTGCCAGAGTTTATTTCACATGATTATATGTCCTTATAAACCTAAATATACTGGTCAACAATACAATTCTTCACTTTGTCAAGATGAGAACTGGAGGTTAAGGAGACTCAGACCTCGGCACCAAGTCGCGAAGAAGTCTTGTGAATGTCTCCAAAGTTAGAGCCGAAACGTTGTCAGAAGAACGATTCCAGACGTGGTTCAACCGGAAGTTTTTCCGGAACTGGTTCGTTTTCCGAGATGTTGAAAAAAAACTATCTCACAATGTATTGCTCTGAAACTGGTCGGAATATGCGAATGAAATTTTTGCGCATTCGTTGACAGGAAAAATAAAAAATTTGATTTGATCATCAGTGGCGTGCATACGGATAATAATCTCAATATTTTTGAACAAAAAAGTGGTCGCCACTGAGTTATTATGCTTGTTCAGTTTGTGACAAACACTCTCTCCTACCTTTTTTCTGATGGGGAGCTGTTTTCTGCAAAAAAAATTAAACATCCTGATAGATACTAATTTATTTATCCTGCTTGAGGATGTTATTGTGTCGCGGATTTGTAAACCCATTGTTAGTAAGGATCTGTGATATTTTTTTGAATTTTGATTTTCATCAGGCACCGCTACTGTATAATGTATTGAATAAATAACAATTACGCGTTAACATTTTTAATTTTTTGGCGTGAAAACGGCGCCCCTTACAAAAAAAGGCAAAAGATATTGTTTGTAACAAATTGAACAAACATTTATATATATAAATATTCATTTTATTTAATTTTTCTGATTATTATTCATTATTTTTCCCTATTATTATTTTTGATTAGTTTTTGAATAGTATTCATTACATGTAAGGACAATTTTGGCGTACTTTACTATTTTCGAATCGCTTCTATATTATATCAGTTGATTTCACTCCATCCCAGGTGCGCCGAGTTGTGCCCACCTACAAGTCACTTTTTTGTAAAAAAACTCTATTCGTGTCCATTGGGCTGAACGAGGAAAGAGAAGGCCAGTGCGCATCTTATATTCATGCTAAGTGCTTATCAACTGTCCCTCATCATCAATTTCTTGTATAATAATTATACTTCGGTTAGTCACATCCAAATAGATCACCTTGTAGTAGTACCACCTCTATGACTGAAATGCGCAAGTTGAAAGAGAGAATGATTCACGTTGCCCCTATCTCACGATTCCTCACTCGAATATCCGTTAATATACTTCTTGCGCTGAATGTGATAAGTTCGAAAGTGTAAATTGATTGCAAATAAGTGAATTGAAGAAAATTTTCCATACCATGGGAAACAAGAGAAAGATGCTCAGTGAAGACAACAAAGAAACTTGGCGAACACTACAGAAACTCATGGAAAAACTCTTTCCTACTTGTCCAGTAAGTAAGATTGTTAGAGAAACCAACGAAATGAGTTGACATATAATTGGAAATAGATGAGACTGACAATGATTTCTGATCATTGATCATCGGCAGGGGCAATCTACCTTGTAGGTCAACATGCGATTGAATTTTATTTATCATCCTAAGCCGTTTTCTGTCCTGCACACTTTATGAGTTGTGACAGCCAACAATTTTTTTTGGTTGGCGCAGGTTCGTCGTCAGATTTGACATCGGAATTTTCCGTCACCAACAGTGAATCTTTCCTTAGTGATAACGCTGTTACTACTATACTGGGAGATGATCCGACTGAAGCAAAGTCTTATGCCAGTGATATCCAGGATTATTTTGCACTGCAGTGGTATACCTATCTAACACAAGGACTAGAGAACGACAACAAAGAACCTAAGGACACTCGAGAACAAACTCCGTCCCTACTCGTCGTAAGTAAGCTTGTTTTTCATATTTTTGTCACGTTTCAGAACGGAGCCAAAGAAGTGAGTGGACATATAATTGGAAACAGCTGAGACTGACAATGATTTCTGATCATTGATCTTCGGCAGGGGCAACCTACTTTGTGGATCATTATACGGCTGACCTTCAATCATCATACGCCATTTTTATGTTCCGCACACTTCATGAGTTGTGCACGCCGAGTGTCTCGCGCATGAAAACAATTTTTTTTTGTTGGCGCAGATTCCAGGCAATTGCACTACCTCATATCCACCCCAGCTGAATTCGGAAGTCAAGACCTTCTTTCTCGGCATCCGAGTTGAGGTTTTCTACTGGACCCTCAAATTTCGTTGGGCAAAGATTTTTCAGCCCTCAGTACAGTGATGAGTGATCGATATGCTGAAGCATTCAAGACGACTTTGTCTGACATAGCCGGTGCTGATAAAGCATTATGCATCGTTCCTCCCTCGATTTCAAACCACAGGAGATTTTTGCTTGCACTAGACTCGAAGGTACAACCTTTCCCTTCAAAACACCTCGAGGGCACTGCTCGACGAAGTCGATAGCAATCTTAGAAGAATCAACTGAGGGGGGACACCTCAAGCAGACAAAACTGGGGATGAACCTATACACTGGTCGCATTAAATATTTGACAGCACGTGGCTATCCATAACCAACAACCCATAACCTCCAATCCATTTTTATACCCTACCTCATCAAAAACCGGCACCTGAGCCGCCGGCAATTCCACCCAGCCAGCTAAACCTCTATTTTGAATGTTTAGCTATATTACAGGAATTTGACGACATTGAAGCAGCCGTCAATGTCAAGAGCAATTTTTTGTTCAGCTATTTTCTGAGGTTTGAGTTTTACTGGTAGCTATAGATTCCTTTTGAATCTGAAACATCTGTATGAATTCATCACAGCCCCTCACTTGGAGCTGTGAAAAATCTGGGGTCTGAAACTTGTTTTTTTTCGTCAGTGGATTCGACAGATGCCGATGAACACAAGAAATCCGATCGGAATAATAGTCAAGATGAGTGAGCCTCTGAAGGAGCTAGCCACTCGCGCTAGAGAAACGTCAGGAAGAAATTCCAAAGAACGACGGCCTTCAAACCCGAAGAAATCCGAATAGAGAGACACCCACCCATCTCAAAAAAAAATCCAATATATTATTTTATTCTGTCATCTCGACCCAAAAAGGCGATTTCATCGCAAGGTATATTGACGGATATTCGAGTGAGGAATCGTGAGATAGGGGCATCGTGAATCATTCTTTCTTTCAATTTGCGCATTTCAGTCATAGAGGTACTACTTACAAGGTGATCTATTAGTGTAGCGGCGACTGAAGATCCTGTATATGGTTCTGATATTAACGACAAGAAAAAACAATTTTTGTTGATTTGAGACAATATCCAATTTTTATGACATTACTTGACATTTGTTCGTAAAAGTTATAATAAAGTATTTTGGAAAGTAAAAACGAGACGATTATATCATTGACGACGATACATTGGTGCCGAAACCCGGGACCTTTAGATTCAGATTACAAAACCCGTCAAGAATGGACAACCGAAGACTCATGCCAAGGCAAAATGCCGGATTCAATGGTAGACTGAATCCCGACTATATTTGGCATGAAAGTTTTGGATTTGGAGCAAGGGTTCGATCCGAATCAGATATACGTTTACAGCATACTGATGGAAGAGAAGAAAGACGTGCAGGTATCTTTTGTCCACCAAATCAATCTGCCAAAAAAGCACCAGTAATTCAAACCGACAATTCGATGGATAGAATCGACATTCTTTCCACTAAATCACAACGATCAAGACAATCAGTTGCCAGTGTTGAAATACGAAAAAAGCGGCTAGCTCTAGAAACCGAAAGGGCAAGACAGAAGATTGAAATGAAACAACGTGAGTTGGAGAATGAAATGAAACTTTTGGAACTTGAAAGCGATGTTCGTGCAGCCGAGATATCGGAAAAAGAAGAAATCTCATCATTGCATTCTTTTAATAAGGAACAAGACATAAACCTATACCCTGATGTTAGAATAGTGAATACATGTGAAAACGCCCCATCGAGGTCAGTTTTAGACTGGGTAAGTCAAACTCGTACATGCTTACCTAATCTTATTCTACAACCTGTTCAAAATGATGTCGACGAAAACTATGAAACTAACTATAATTTTTTTGAGGAAAAACCTAACGATAATGGTGAGAAACTGACGCATATTCAATTGTTATGCAAAACCCTTGGTGATACCATCAAAGCAGTTTCTTCAATAACGAAACCTGACCCCATGATGGCAAGACAAACTGTGGAGAGGGACTTTCCCATATTTAGTGGAGACTCTGCTGATTGGCCGATATTTATTTCTCAATTCAGACGAATTTCCAAAATGTGCGGATATACGGAAGAGGAAAAAATGGTTAAATTGCAAAAATGCTTGCGAGGTGAGGCAAAATTCGCAGTGTCAGGTATGTTGCTTTCTCCTCATAATGTAGAGTTAGCTTTTTTTTTTTTTTATAAAACCTTTATTCGACAATAAATTTATTTACAGTTTAACAATAAAATAAGTTAATATTAGTCTATAGTAAAGCTAAACTATATATACACATACCTTCCATCGTAGTCAGAAGAAAAATATTTTATTAGAGAAATTTGAAATGTATCCATGAGTGATTTTATAGTGTCTGTCTAATCTTAGCATATTTTTAAATTCGTCTAGAGCGCTATGTTTGTCCATGTTGTTGTAAATCAATCCACTGTACAACCAGCACCAGACATTTGAGTCATTGATATTCGCGAATCGAACATTGAAGTTTTCTTTCGGATCTATGTTCAATTTATTGTTGGGAAATTTTTGTTCAATATTTATTTTCGTCCATTCCCATGTGGCTTTCGCATTGTTGCATTCGGTTAGTCGATGTTGTATATCATCTATTTTGTTGCATTTTGTACATATGTCCGAAACATCAATACCATGCGCTTTCAGTTTCTGGGCTATAGGATATACATCATTTATTAGCTTGTAGACACTAGTTTTCCATGTTGTAGATATCTGTGGATTTCCCAACACATTTCTCCAGATTCTATTCCAATTGAAATTCGGATGCTTTTCCTCTATTTTCGGTTTCTTCTCGGTTTCAGCTTTTAGTATATTGTATATTTCTTTCGTTTTTAGGAGTTGATCTTTTACAAATCGTATTTGTCCATTTTTTATTGTTTTCGATAAGTTTTTGAACTGAGTATTCTGTATGTTATCAGAGTTCTCAAAAAGAGTGTTTAGGATTGACTTATATGTGATTTTATTTTCTGTATTTGACCATGATGATAGCTGTGTTTTCAAAAAGAGAGCTTCAGCCTTAATTTCAACATTAATCAAATTCAATCCACCTTTTTTTGGAGATAGGTATAGTTGTTATAGAATTCTGGGAATTCTATAAAGACAGCCGCGCCAGATGTATTTTCCCGTGTGTAAAACTATCTTTTTACTGTGAATCTTGTTGAGAGGTAATATTTGTGCTAGGTACCAAACCTTGGATAGGATATATGTATTGACAAACCACACTTTTTTTATGAGATCTAAATTTCGCACATAGTTCATTGCCAGCATGATTTTGATGCTTCTCAATACACTTTCCCAGTTTTGGGCAACCATATCATTGAATTTCCTGGAGACTGTCATCCCCAAGATTCTGATATTGTCTTTGACAGGATATCCTTGAATGACTGTTCTTGATGGTTGTGCCATTGTACCGAGTGGAAGTAGGTATGTCTTGTTTGAATTTAGTTGAGCGTTCGATGCTCTTTCATAGATCTGAACCACGGTGTTTATATTCTTTAGGTCATTTTCGTTATGAATGTACACAGAGACATCATCCGCATATGCTGAGGCTTTAATCTGTTGATTATTTATTGAAATACCTGATATCGAGAAGTCGGTGAGACGTAAGAAAGGTTCCAGTGAGAGACTAAACAGGATCATGGATAAGGGGCAACCCTGACGCACCGATCTTTTGATGCTGAAGCTGCTTGATAAAAACCCATTAATTAGTAGTTTCGAGTTTGCTATACTATATTTATTTTCCAAGATTCTGATAATGTTTTCATGGAGTCCTATATTTTTCAGGACACACCACAGGTACTTATGGCTGACTCTATCGAATGCCTGACTAAAATCCAAACTAAGGATTGCTCCTGAGTTGTTCCTTTCTTTTTCAAATTGTACGATTATGTCTCTGGTTAGCATTAGATTATTGAATATAGACCTATTCGTCCCGCATGTTTGCTCGGCACCAAATATTTTAGAGCAGACATCTGTCATGCGCGTGGCTAACATTTTCATAAAGATTTTATAATCTGTGTTCAACAGCGTTATGGGTCTGAAATCATTCAGTCGTTCTGCATTTTTTTTCTTTGGGATAAGTGTTATGACTGCCTCTGCAAATTCTTTGGGTGGTTTCCGGGTGCCATTCAAAAAACCGTTAAAAATGTTTAGGATTTCATTACCAATTTCTTCAAAGAATGTTACATAGAACTCATATGATAAGCCATCCAAACCTGGCGTTTTTTTGTTGGCGGCTTGACGAATAACTGTACCAAGCTCGTCTGTATTGATTGGCTCTACGAGGGTTGCATTATCTGTCGCACTCATTTTAGTTTTTGAATGTGCTAGTAAACACTTCATATCTCTTTCATTTATTTCAGTTACATCGAATTTTTTTTGGTATGAGCTGCTAGCATATTGCAAAATATCTTTAGAATTGGTGAGGGTTTGATGTGTTTCAGTTTTCAAGGATGTGATCAAGGATGTTCTATTTTTTCTCTCTCTTATCAGCTCATAAAGACCATATCTGTCACTGACATCGTCTTTATTGGTTGTTTGAAAGCGTTCATCTACTTGTCTTTGTTTTATTTCTAGAATAATATCTTTGATTTCTTTATAGTCCTTGATCACGTCCTCACCTTGATTTAGCCTTCCATTCAATTCTAATAGTGCTGACTGATAAAATTCCATCATGTTTTTATTTTCTCTGGCTCTCATTATTTCTGCCTGTTTGAAAAATGCTTTGGCTCTCTTCTTGAAAACTGTAAACCACCATTTATTTAGGTCTGTATTATAAAGAGGGTTACATTTGAGCATCCGAATTTCTTCCTTGAAATTTAATACAGTTGTCTCATCTAAAATGGTGTTTTTCATTTTCCAGTAGCCCCATCCATTTCTGGTGAGGCGATGGGGATTACCAGGGTCTATTCTTAAATATGTTATTACCGAACTGTGATCAGAAAAAGCAACAGGTTTAATTTCATGTGCTTAAATTCTTTCGATATATATATCCTGTCAATTCTAGATGCAGAGTTTGCTCGGATGAAAGTGTATTCAGTTTTATTGTTGTTACACATTTCCCAACAGTCGACTATTTTAATGTTCTGTACCAAATTCAGTAAAGTATTGCAAATATTTGTTGGGTTCCTTGCCTGTCTTTGATTCACTATGCAGTTGAAGTCGCCCAAGATTAAAAGAGGAAGTCGAAAGTTAACATGTATGGTTAGATCATTCTGAAAGAAATTATTCCTCTGTCTATAGTTTTGTGACCCTGAGGGGGCATATATATTGACGTATCGTATGTTATTTATTGTCGCTGATATTATTCGACCATCCCCAGAGCAGAGTATGTCTTTGATATCATATCCTATTCTATGAAGAAAACCTGTCCCTCTTTCTGATTCTCCTATATTACTAATCAGATTATAACCAGCACCACAGTTAATATGATCTGTATTGAGTTCTTGAATGAATAGTATGTCTATGTCATATTTCCTTATGAAGTCGATAAGAAGTCTTTGTTTAATTCCATTTTTCAAACCAAAACAATTAATCGTGGCGGTGGTAAGTAATTGAGCCATCGATATACAAAAAGAAAAAAGAAAAAACAAGAGTTTTACGTGGTTCTTACTTGGCAATTGAACTAAAAGAAAATATCCTGGTCGGTTTGTTCACCTTCACTTTCTTTCTGTCCAGATACAATTGCTTTCTTCTCTTTCTTCTTGTCTTTTCCGCCTTTACCGCCCTTCTTCGACTCTCCGGTCATCGCGTTTGTCTTGATGATAAGTTTAGGTATTTTCCTATCTTCTTCCGAGCTTGTTCCTTGTTTTTCCCTTCGTCTTTTTTTCTCTTCTTTTCTAATTCTTTCCTCTTCTTGTTCTTGAGTCTCTTCAATTATATCATTTCCATCTTCCGTTATCTTCGTTTCTTCATCTGATTCACCACATATCATGTTCACTTGGGGTTGTTCTATGTCCTGGCTGTCGTCAATGATTTCTTCTGGAGTTCCTATTATGGCTTCTATGGGAGATTCATGAGTTTCTATTACCACTTCCTCATTTCGATCTGTCTCAGTAACTACTGGCGCATCTGGTCTTCGTATTTCCTTCAGGCGATTGGAAGCTTTCTTGGGACAGTCTCTCCTTTCGTGGCCGGCTAGATCACATACCATGCAGGTTCTTACTTGGTCCCGATATGTAACTAAGGACGTTATTCCTTCGATAGTGATATATGAGGGTATGTTGGATTTCATAGCTATCCATACCGTCCTTACACCTGTTTCTACATTGTACAATTCCTCTCCTGCGTACATCTCGTTTTTGATGCTTTTTACCTGACCATAGTGTGACAGTTTTTCCTTAATTTTTGTATTTTCAAGTTGAATAGGGAAATCAAAGACGCGAACCATAATGTCATCCACATCTTCAGTAATGAAGATATCGAAGATAGTTCCCTCTTCATCGTTGTATTTCACAATTCCATCTTCGAATTTCTGAACTGTTGCCTTCACTAGCCATTGACTTATCAGCGTTATGTATACTTTATAACGAATGTGATCGAACTGAATACATCGAATTTGATCCACAGTGAATTTGAAGGTATCCTTTATCCATTTATGCAGATTGGTATTTGTTGGCTTTTTCCGAACAAACTTGAAGTCCAACACAATAGTGTTATCTCTTTTAATAGTCATCACTTCACTGAGTCACTATTACACAAGTATTGCACTCGATACACGTCTGCTTCGTATGATGTCTAATGCAAGACTGGCTTTGAAAACACTTGAAATGAGATTCGGAAGACCCGATCAAATCATTGATACCCTAATATTCAAAGTAAGAACAATACCATCATTCGAAGAAGGTAATATGGAACATCTGATTACTTTTTCTACGCACATACAGAGTCTTGTTGCTACGATCAAGTCATTAGATTGTAGAGGTCATTTAGAAAATCCACAAATTTTGAAAGATTCCATTTATAAATTGCCAGATAATCTAAAACTTCAGTGGGGAGAAATGGTGGAAAGTAAAGGAGGAAAAGTTAATTTAGAAGATTTCGGGGAATGGATAGCAAAAAAAGCCAGAGCGGCATGTTTTGTTAGTACCAATACGAGACCAAAACGCACTTTTGATCAATACAAAAAAGAAAATAGAACTCATAAGCTTCCTCAAGAAACAATTCTGTTGACGACTGATGTAGCAATTAGAAATGAATGTGCTTATTGTAGATCAAAAGAACACAAAATTTTCGTATGTCCCAAAATGAAAGAAGATAATGTTGATAAACGGTGGGAGATTATAACAAAAAATGAATTATGTTTTTCGTGTCTCAGACCAAATCATCAGACCTTCAAATGTAAATTAAAGAAAAAATGTGGTATTCAAGGGTGTCAACGTCCACATAATAAAATTCTACACAAAGAAAATTTAGAAACTGTTTCAGACTCCAGTCAATTTACTGAGAGTCATGGTAATATAGAAAATGTTCTTACAACTAGAAATAATAAGAATAACGTTTTGCTCAGAATGGTAAAAGTTAGACTTTATAAAAATAATAAGTCTTTAGAATGTGTGGCGCTTTTTGACGAAGCATCAACAGTAACTTTAGTTGGTCAAAGTATTGTCGATAAATCTGAAATTGAGGGTTTTTCTCAGCCATTGTGTATACAGTGGACGAATAATTTAGTTTCTCGATGTGAAGATTCGATTCAGTTTGACATCAAGATATCTGGAATAGATGAAGGTTCGAAAATATTCTCCATGAACAACGTCAGATCAATTAGAAATCTTTCCCTACCATTCCAAAGTGTTTCTGCCGAAGACTGGATGAAATACCCACATTTAAAGGGACTTCCTTTACATAACATTGACGAGAGACCTCTTATATTAATCGGTCAGGACAATATATGTCTGTCCGTGTCCAGAAAAATATGTGAAGGCCCTCGTAATCTACCACTGGCAACAAAAACAAGCCTTGGTTGGGTACTTCATGGAAACATCGATGAAACAAAAATATCCAACGAATATATTTTTCACATTTGCAATCAGGAACATTTTGATGACACACTACATCAATTGGTAAAAGAAACTTTCACATTGGAATCTTTTGGAATTGCAGTCAATCAAATCAATCCAAACATAACCGAAAATAGGGCTAATGATATAATGGAGAAAACTGTAAAACGAGTAGATGGTAGGTACGAAATAGGGCTACTCTGGAAATCGGATGATTTGATTTTACCTGAAAGTAAAATCAACGCTTTCAGACGTTTGCAATGCATTGAGAAAAGAATGGCTAAGGATGAGGTATTCAAACATCGATACTGTGAAAAAATTCAAAACTACATAGACAAAGGTTACGCTAGAAAACTATCGACAGAAGAAGCATCAACTGAAGGACGACGATGTTGGTATCTTCCCCATTTCGCCGTGTTCAACCCAAATAAACCGAAAAAACTTCGCATCGTCTTTGACGCAGCAGCCAGATCTCATGGGGTGAGTCTTAACGATAATCTTATTTCCGGACCTGACTTGTTAGCCTCGTTAACAACAATTTTAATGAATTTCCGGTTGTGGAAAATCGCCTTCTGCAGCGACGTGAAGGAAATGTTTCACCAAGTCAGAATTCGGCCTGAAGATAGATCTGCCCAGCGGTTTTTATGGAGAAATGGTATACAAAATGAAAAAGTCGAAATTTATGAAATGGAAGTGATGATATTCGGAGCGACTTGTTCACCGACCTGTGCACAATTTGTGAAAAATTTGAATGCGAAAACAATGACAAATTCTAAACCGATTCCAGATGCAATAACTAGAAAACATTATGTTGACGATTACTTGGATTGCAAGGACACTGAGGAAGAAGCAATATCGACAATTTTGGAAGTCACTAGAATTCAAAAAATGGGCGGATTTGAGTTAGTGAATTGGATTTCTAACTCAGAAGAAGTGATGAGAAGGCTAAATGACAATGTAGATATAATGAAGAATTTGAATTTCGATAACCAATCATCTTTACAGAGGATTCTTGGACTATGGTGGGATGCAAAACAGGATAATTTCCAGTTTAAATTGAAAGACATGGAAGCAGACGAAGTACCAACGAAAAGAAATATTTTAAGAAAAGTAATGTCCGTTTTCGATCCTTTGGGTCTGATAGTTAACTTTACAATACGTGGCAGAATACTTATGCAAGATATTTGGAAATCAGGTACAGGGTGGGACGATCTTGTTAACGAAGAAATTCAGAAAATTTGGAATTCCTGGCTTTACGATTTGAAAAATATTATCACAAAAGTTCGTTTTCCTAGATGCTATTCTTTATTAATTCCACAATCAGATAAAAAAGAACTACATGTCTTTTGTGACGCAAGTAAGAAGGCGTTCGCTTCCGTTGCCTATATACGTATCATTTCTGATAAAAATGTCAATGTTTCCCTATTAATGGCGAAAGCGAGAGTTGCACCTACGAAAACAATATCAATACCTAGACTAGAACTTTTAGCTGCCCTTACTGGTAGTCGATTAGCAAATTACATACTGAATGAGATTGACATTAAATTAGAGAAAATATATTTTTGGACTGACTCAACGACGGTATTGCAGTGGATAAAGGGAGATAGTCGCCGACTTGGACAATTTGAGTCTCACAGAGTAGGCGAAATTCAAGAAAAAACGAACACTTCCGACTGGTTTTGGATTCCCTCAAAATTTAATGTTGCAGACGAAGCATCACGAACTTATACGGGTGCTCATCAAGAACATATTGAATTCGACAGGTGGAAAAGTGGACCTCAGTTTTTGATGAGTCTAGATGAAAGTACATGGCCTACAAGAGAGATAAAAACAAAAACTTCCATTGACCAACTCAAAGAGCACAGCCATTTTGTAGCTCTCACTGTATCTTCACGTTCGAATATCATTGATTATGATAGATTTTCGAAATATTTGAGAATCATAAGAACAATGGCTTGGGTGATACGATTCGGAAGAATTTTAAAGTCGAAAGTTAGGAAAGAGGTTTTGAACCTAACTCCAAGTCTCACTGTGCAGGAAGTGAAAGATGGAGAAATTGAGATGATCAAGCAAAGCCAATATGACAGTTTTGGAGAAGAAATTGAAGCAATACAAAAAAAGAGAGAGATAGATGGACGAAGCAGACTCAAACAACTTTCTCCTGTACTCAATGACGAGGGTGTTATTGTCATGGACGGAAGAACAAATTTTTCGAATGTACTCGAATTTTCAGCGAAAAGGCCATATATTTTACATCCAAAGCATACGTTCACGAAACTCTTACTTCACTATTACCATGTTAAATACGGCCATCAGGGTGTAGAACTCATCTTGAATGAGATAAGACAAAAATTTTGGGTCATAAATGCTAGGACAGCCATCAAGTCAACAATTGCCCACTGTTTATTTTGCAGAAAAAGCCAATGCCATGCGAGCCATGCCAAAAATCTCTATCATGGGTCAATTACCTCCAGAGAGAATAACTCCAAATGTAAGACCATTCACATTCACAGGGATCGACTACTTTGGTCCGATATTGGTCAGTGTAGGAAGACGACAAGAGAAACGGTGGGGTGTGATTTTCACATGTCTCACTATTCGGGCAATACATCTAGAAGTAGCACACAACCTCACTACAGACTCTGCGATTATGGCCATACGAAGAATGCAATCTAGAAGAGGCACCCCCAAGCAAATTATTTCTGACAACGCAAGCAATTTCCATGGTGCTTCAGAAGAACTGAAAAGAGCCATTCAGGAACTCAACAATAACGAAAAGTTGAATGAAGAGATGGTAACGAGAGGTATTGAATGGAAGTTTATACCTCCTGGGGCAAGTCATATGGGAGGAACATGGGAAAGACTCATCAGATCGGTGAAGACGACGTTCAAAATCATACTCAATGGCCAACCTCTGAAGGACGAAATACTTCTTACCTTATTTGCCGAGGTAGAAAACATCGTCAATACACGGCCACTTACCCATGTTTCAATTGATCCGATAGATTTGGAATCTTTAACACCAAATCACTTCCTATTAGGAGCCTCCAGTGGTAATAGTCCTCCAGGTGTATTTGAAGAAAAATACCTTCGACAAGAATGGAAAAAATCCCAAAGACTTACTGATGCGTTTTGGAGACGGTGGACAAAAGAATACTTACCTACATTGACACGTCGTCGAAAATGGACAAAGGATCAACCAGATCTGAAAATTGATGACATAGTTATAATAATTGACGAATGTACGCCACGGAGTTCATGGAAACTTGGAAGGGTGATAGCTGTTTTTCCAGGACCAGACGGACGGGTACGAGTGGCTGATGTTAAGACACGAACAGGAGTTTACCGTAGACCTGTAACGAAGCTCTGCCGATTCCAGACTGAACAAATTGTAGACCAGAGGAAAAGATTGCCAGGGGGAGAATGTAGCGGCGACTGAAGATCCTGTATATGATTCTGATATTAACGACAAGAAAAAACAATTTTTGTTGATTTGAGACAATATCCAATTTTTATGACATTACTTGACATTTGTTTGTAAAAGTTATAATAAAGTATTTTGGAAAGTAAAAACGAGACGATTATATCATTGACGACGATACAATTAGGATGTGACCAACCTCGTATAATTTGGATTGAACTTCCTTCAGGTAAGTCGTTCAATGCTTAATTATTAATTCTCGCATTCTTTTCACTCTCGCATAAACATTTTAGTCCAATTTCGAGCTGGAATATCGAAGTTTTCCTCACATGTTACTAATTTTTTCTTTCATTTGCTTGTCGTAAATAATTTTTTTTCAAGGTCAAACGATACTTTTATTCTCATTCTACGCTAGCTGATAAAATCGGTTTTGTGAAATCTGATAATAGCATAGACGTGCCAGATACAAGTAGTATTCAGAATCAATTTATTAATTTTCTACTCGCAGCGTGAACCTCAAATATTAACGTTCATTAATCTATAACAATGTCATCTCAACTTGATAAATTTAAACAAATAAGGCTTTACAGCAAAGTGCCAATCAAATGGTCGATTTGAGGAAATTTGCTGATGGAGCTGGTTTGGACGAGAAGGCAACCTTACAGTTCAAAATATTGTATTCAGAAATGGATGATGTTGTGTCAGATTCCAGAAAAAAACACCAAAGTGTTGTTTTTATCATGTTCACTTCGGATGACTCGGTGATGGAAGAGGGTGTTCGTATGAGTTTCGAATATAACCGCGCTTATGTTTATGCAATCCATACTTCTTTGTTTGAAAACGAACCCAAAGTTGAACAAACATCTGATTCAACCTCGTCTTCCAAATCCAATGTTAAACTTTCAAAAGTAGAAATTCCAAAATTCTCTGGTGATTTGAAAACTTTTTGATCATATCACGATATGTTCATTTCATCAATACCTGAAAATAAACTCGCTTTCAAAAATTGAAAAAAATATTTGGTAACTTTACCAGAGGGTCAGCCTCGTTCGTTGGTACGACACCTCTGTATCGGCAAATAATTACTATATTGCATTGAAAGC
The DNA here is from genome assembly GCA_032362365.1 of Zygogramma bicolorata. Classification (NCBI taxonomy): domain Eukaryota; kingdom Metazoa; phylum Arthropoda; class Insecta; order Coleoptera; family Chrysomelidae; genus Zygogramma; species Zygogramma bicolorata. The sequence goes on from JAVJAQ010004219.1 coordinate 95,209, forward strand.
TTTGGTAGAAAGATACGATAATCAGAGACTCACCGCTTTCGCTCGTTTTCAGTGTATTGACAACGCACCCTTTATCACTTTGTCTAATAAGAACGTTAAAACAATGAGATTACTTCCAGACATTTCCACAGATAATCTTACAGCTCTTGAAAATTTGGGTTTTGATATAATTGGGATTTTTTATTGTTCTCTATGTTTTCAAAACATTTGGATGAAGATTCCATAAGAAATTTTAAAGTAGAAACATCTCCTAGTAATAGTACCGTTCCTACATTCAAATCTTTGGGAGATTTTGTGGTCAAATATGTAAATGCTCTTGAAACTTCTGAGTTTTTTACAAATGAGAGAAGTACTAATGCACGTTCCTTCGAAAGTAGAGGAAAGATCCAACCTTCCAACAATAAAAGAACGAACGCCCTTTTCGGTAATGTATGTTACAGTAATTGTAGCAATTTGAAGGACAGACTATGACATTTATCGTTGTGCAGATTTTCAACGAAATACTCCATCTGAATGCTTAAAAGTTGTCAAATCCAATTATTGGTGTACTATTTGAGTAACCACCATTCATTCAAAAAATACAAATCTCAATCTCTTGTCTTTATTGCAATATGAAACATCATTCTATGCTTCACTTGCGTCAAATTCTTCCCCAAGTTTCTGATTCTGCTTCCAATAACAATTTCAATACGCACGCCGCTGTCCCTAGTGGCTTATCGGAAATTCACAAAAACACAGATCCCAGTCGGTCGAAAATATTTATTCGCATCCATTTCATTCATTTCCAACGCAATCCAATTTGGCTGTACCTAACAACGGTTTTGGTGATTTAGTTTCATCGAGCACTAACATTTTCACTGTTATAGTATAAATTTTAGATTTCCGTGGATTATTTCAAAAGATATGGGGTTTTGCTTGACAGCGGTTCCCAAACCAGTTATATATCTCTGAATTGTTTCAAGAGGCTAGGTATAAAGCGTTTCGATTTTTCACTTGCAATACAAGGATTGGGTGCTATGAAATAAATTACTTCCCATGAAGGTGTAAGCTGTAAAACTAGACCCAGGGTTTTTTCAAATTCACCTTGGGTGCTATGAAATAAATTACTTCCCATGAAGGTGTAAGCTGTAAAACTAGACCCAGGGTTTTTCAAATTCACCTTGTCTTTCAGTTGACGCTATTATATAAGGAAAATTATGTCCCGATATGCCTAGAGCTCTACTCAGTAACAATTACGATTGGTCATATTTATCACATATCATATGGCCGACCCCCATAGATACGATTTCGGGGGCAGAAGTATTATATTTCACAAAGTGGTAAAATTTTAAGTTCTCATAACAAGCCTTAGCCATCAATACTGTTTTTGGTTGTGTTTTGATGGGAGGTTTTTAATGTTCGCCAATGCACATCTCATTTTGCTTCTGTTGATGAAAATGACCTTTTATCTCTGGATTATTATTCACTAAAGTAATTCTAGGAGAAAGAAGAAATTCAGAAAATGAAAGTTTTATTATCTCATGATGGAATTTGTGAAAAACCATTTTCGGAAACACATTCCAGAGATTCTACGGAACGTTATATTGTTCATTTACCTTTTAGTGAAGACTTTTAAGGATTTGATAAAGAATCGTCTCGCATTCTTGCATTGACGATTTCTTTCATAAGAAAAACGCCTTATAAAAAATCCTTCATATGTATTCTGAAACGAAACAAGAATATTTCGAGAATAATTGTTTAGAATAAGTTCCAGAAAAAAAAAATTAACACCAAATGCATTTGAAAAGGAATTTGCCTAGAGCTTTAAGAACGGAAGCAAATTTAGTTTCCGAAACGTTGACAGATAAGTATTTTCATATCTATCAGTTCTTATTATTTTTTTGATAGGCAAAATTTGAGTTATACGAGAAGTTGCTGACTAATTGGACTTGTTCTGTCTAGAAAGAACTGTTTCTCAATAGACGCAGCAACTTTTTGGGGTAGATTGAAAATCTGCCCTCCTACACTTGTATACATTCCTATATTAATTCTTATTTTTTCAGATTGTGGTAGGTTACAAACCCAAAAAAAAACACGGAACAAATATTGATCCACCACAAAAAAATGACGTTCAAACAATACTTAAAATCATCATATTTTCCATCATTGATATTTTTATTCGTTCCACGAATGTCACAACAATATATTCTCATTACTTTCGATTAAGGATCCATCGAGTACCTACCACCGGAAAATGTGATTGGGAGGGTATATTACATCCTGAGTTTTTACTCTGGGAGACATTATCATTATTTTTCAGATTCAATTGAGAAGGAAAAACCGAAAATATCACAGACATACTGAAACTGGAGTTATTACTTCACTGCACATACACTTGGTATGTTGGTATTTCACCGGGCGATGGTAGTAACCATCTTCCATTCAAGGTTATTCTATCGAATTGTATTAGAGATTTGGGTAATTTTTCGAGAATAACTTGGAGAAAGAAAAAATGGAAAACAGTTCCTAAAAATGCTCAGTTTTTATATGTGACTTAACTCCTCCCTGGAGTTATCCATATTGATCAAATATTTTTAAATTTACTCGTAAAGATTAAGCTGAATTCCAAACGGTATATTTATTTGACTTCATTTATAATCATGGTTACATCACAAATTTGACATGTTTATCGTAAGAATACCGATTTGCTTCTACTATTTTGATTACTCTATTGAATATTTCAACACAGGCTGAGTAGTTGCTTTTTGTTTGTGTTTTCGAATACATAATAACATGTGGATGACCTGCTGACAGGGCCGGATTTTTATAAAATTTCTGAAAATTATCTTACTGCAGGCCTTCACTTCCTGAAATGAAATATATATTTATCTTTGTGTCAGGAATAGATTGAATAAATTATTCCTGCTTGAAAAAGATATTGTATAGCGAAACACGTGTCGCCATGTTGTAAATCAGCTGTCAGTGAAAATCTGATCTATGGACCAGTTCAACACGAAATTCGAATTGATTTTGGATCTCAATGTGAACGTTGCATTTAGTTCATCTGTTCGTTTTGAAGATTCAACATACTTGTGGAGTTACCAAGATCAGATAAAAATCATTTATAACTGTATGTTCTTGATGAACCCCCATTAAATTGTATTTTTATCGTCTCTCGAAATCGGATTTCCCGTGTTTTCGTAAATTCCACCGGCGCCAAATTCGTATGGGCAACGTGATGCCTTGGTCCAATCTACTTCGAATTTTTTTTTAAATTCTTTTACAGAATTGATGAAAGACTTGTTTCCTATTTTATTGGAACTAATCGTCCAACGGGGTTGAAAAGGAGTAGAAAGTCATTTTAGGGGTTATTCAACGCACAGCCTGAACCCCTGATCATAGAGATCTGAAACTTGAAGGGTGTGTTCTTTGTATGACGTAGGCATCCGATAAGAAAGTGTTTTGCGAAATTCCATCCCTAAGGTTGGTGGAAAATAGGGTCAAAGTTTGTATGGAACAACGTGATTCCTAGGTCCAATCTACTTCAAATTTTGCGTAAACATTCTTCAATAGGATAGTCAATATGATGGAAGTTGTGTTTGGTATTTTATTGAAATCAGTCGTCTAACGGGGTTGAAAAGGGATAGAAAGTTGTTTTTGACGCTTATCAACGTACAGCCTGAACCGCTGATCGCAGAGATCTGAAGCTTAAAGGGTGTGTTCTTTGTATGACGTAGGCATCCGATAATAAAGGGTTTTCCGAAATTACACCCCTAGGGGGGTGAGAAAAGGGGTCAAATTTTGCAGAAATATTCTTCAACAGAATGGATGGCAAACGTGTTTCGTATTGAGACGTCCCAACTGTCTCAATAAACGCGACGATTCTCAAAGACTCAATACTGGAAACCACCCTTGGTCCGACATACTTCTATTTACTCCGACTTGGGAACTAATCCGTTCGAAACTCCCGTCGACAAAAATTTGTTTTCTACGTCTGGTTCAACTCAACATGACAGAGTCTAAATTTAACTGGGTGAAGCAAATTGGTGATTACTTCTCTACCCTTGATAGACAGGACTTATCACATGATCTTCTCACAAATGATTTTAAGAAGCTATCTCCCATTATTATAACCTCCTATCAATCCCTCTTATTTCGGGAGGATAAGAATAGACTATCCCACTCCGAATATCCCTGCATGTATAAGCTCCTTACAAGTGAAAATGGACTATTCTATCTCAAACTATCTGTTCCAATCTCGTCCATCCGATTAATTGCACAACTGAGAACATGTAACAAGTACTACCTAAAATTATCAGCTAATGGCTCCACTCACATGATAAAAATGGATCAAACCTGTTCTATCTGCAACCTGGGTGCGAATGAAACAATCCCGCATTTATTCTTCGACTGTCCTATTTATGAAGGACTCCGAGTTCTATTGAAGCCACAGATCACAAGCATGAATGATCTTATGGAGTCCCTCAATACTGGCACTCCGAAGATATTACAGAAGGTAGCACATTTCCTAACAGGTCTACTGAGGCTTCGCTCTTTCGTTTTAAATGAATAACAACTGAGCACCAATTCTACTTTGTAATTATAAGTTTTTTTTTTATTGTCATGAGTTTCGGAACATTTTAACATACTCCTTAATCATTGTAACTCCTCTGGAAACATTGTCAGTACGTTTAGTGATCCTTTAGCATTGATTTTGTGTATATATGTCTGTATATATATGCCTATATATTTTTCTTTTCCGGTTACCTTACTCCTACCAGCCAGGTACACAACACAAAACTCATTGTTATAAGAATTGTAATTCTTTAGGAACAATTAAATATATATCTATCTATCTATCTATCTATCTATCCTGCCATAATTACTAATGAACCCTTGAATCCCACCAACCTCCACTCATCGATCTCCAGTGATGATAGCCAGCTAGTAAGACAACTCAGACCTAGACGCAAGGTCACTCAGTCTTGGATATGGCTCCGAAATGGGAGCCGAAACGTAGACAAGTAAATCATTCCAGACGCGGATCAACCGGATATATATATATATATATATATATATATATATATAAAAAATGGGACAATCAACTTCGCACTAAATATGAGTACACATCTACATCAAATCAGTAGAGAGCATTTGTAGCAGTTTATGTTCGTTCGCCCGTTACCATTGTAGATTCTAGCAACCACGAGGTGATCACCCTGTGATCATTGCTCGAATGCGCTGAATCTAGGATTGGAATATACCATAGATGAAGAAGTGATCCTCGCAAAATCTCACGTGTGAAACATCATCAATACTATGTCAATAAAGTTTTGTGAAATTCAATATCAACATAGGATCTTGCACAGTATAATTTTAACTCTTATTGAAAATTAATCTAATAATCTACCGACATAATTATTCCTATAGAAATTGGAACCTTACAATGAAGCAGTTGGATAACAACGCATGAACTTCATTGGATGTCTGAATAAAAGATGATACAATTGCCTTGTTGTTGTGAACCACCAGACCGAGTTCTGCGTGTGAGGCAGAGTTCTGCGTGTGAGGCAGAGCTGAAAATGATGGAACTTGAGAGAAAATGTTTTCTCCTACACCCAACTGATATCGTTTTCACTAAACGCTCGATTCGCTACCAAGATAAGCATCTTCAGGAGAAGGAAATTGATGATAAATGTATTTACAATTCTAGGTAGTGCAGAAACTTCATGCAAAGTCTTTCGGTCCAATGTGGACTTCATCTGTTACTATTATTCTGATTAATTTCTCAACACTCAGCTGAAAAGCGGGCCTGTGGGTAATAGTGAAGCATTCAGAACGATTGGAGTCGATACAATAACAAGGGAAATTTCGTTTTTTTTAATATCTCGGGTAGCAAAAGAATACACTCGATTCCCAAATATCACTGAATAGGACACTAACATTAGCAACTTTCTTCCAATTTCAACCGATCTATATTACATCGCTTATGGAGTATCCATGCAGAGAAAATACACTGGATACACATATGTCTGCCATACACCATTCGAAGCTCATCGAACGTCTATGAGATAATAACTATGTAACATATTCGATACGAGTATCAATTTTCTCCTCCTGAAGATGCTAACCTTGTTAATGGGCCATATATAACCTTCTTTGAAGAGTGTGCTGCTCCCAGGTTCTTCTAATTCTTTCACGGATGATGAAGGTAAAATCTTAGGGCTCCGAAGCAGCATACTCCCGAAAAACAAACAGCAATTACGTCCCAGCTAAATTGAGATTGCGATTGAGGTTATGTTATGACTGGTTCGCACAACTGTTTTTTTTTTCATTTGAGGTAGTTTCGGGAGAATAAAGATTATTATTCGTTCATTTCATGTCACCTCTCCTTGAACTGAATTTATTATGGCAATTGTGTTCACATATTAAAGATGGTGATTCAAAAACCTGAACTTCTTGTACATTCATTTCATGACCTTGATATACATTTTACTGTTCAAGACCTTCGTCTTAACAGACAGCAACGTTATAAGCCTATCATATGCGGCATTATAAATCTACCTCCATATTGCAATTGGATTATTCGTCGTCTCGTAGTTATCTTGTATGATAAAGGAAAGATTAATAGTCTTATTCGCCCTACTATATGTTATGTTATCATTCAATCAACACTTTGATAATGAAACACCACTAGTGTAGTTCCAATTTTTGTGATTCATCCCAGAATATGATTTGATAGTGAAGAAAGTCTAGCACGTTGTGATCTTATTACAACCCTGTTTCTTTGTTGAATACCATTTTTACAAATCACAATTATTAACTAGAGTAACCAACAGTTCAAGTAAGATGATGAGTATGATAATAATTTTCATTTTGCTCTCAGTGTCCATTTCAGTGCAATCTCGTGAAAATCCATCAGTTTTAATCATTGGGGCCGGAGCTGCTGGAATATCGGCAGCAACCAGACTTTTGCAGAATGGTTTCGAAAACATCACTATTTTGGAAGCTGAACCGAGGATAGGTGGCAGAATTCAATCTGTTTTTTTCGGAGATTCTTTCATCGATCTGGGAGCGAGATGGGTTCATGGAGAAAAAAATAACATTGTTTATGAGACCGTTAAAGAAATGGATTTATTGGGAAGAATAAATGAACGTAACATCTTCTTTCACTCTTCAAATAAACAGATAGATCGGCAATTCGCGAAAGAGCTGAGGGATTTGATGGACGATATCTATGCGGTCGATGCAGCCTATCCATCTAAATATAAATCTTTGGGGGAATATTGTGAGGAGCAGTGAGTATCATTTACTTCCAATTTTCATAGTGCATGGGTGAGCTGTAATACTTATTCTTGAATCAATATGTTTTTAATGAAAATTTTCAAATTCGGGGACACAATACACAAGTTTGAGGGCTCTCGGACTGTGATATTAAAAAGTGCCCAAGATATATAGATATCGATCGAGTTATGACCGAGCAGCATATATATATATATATATATATATATATATATATATATATATATATATATATACATATAAAATTCACTTTGGATACGGAAATTCTCAGCATAAATCATCACATCTGGTAACGTCGTTGTCTATTCATTTCGTGTTTTTTCGATGACGGCCCAAGATATATAGATATCGATCGAGTTATGACCGAGCAGCATATATATATATATATATATATATATCCAGTGATGATAGCCAGCTAGTGAGACAACTCAGACCTAGACGCAAGGTCACTAAGTCTTGAAAATGGCTCCGAAATGGGAGTCGAAACGTAGACAAGTAAATCTTTCCAGACGCGGATCAACCGGAAGTTCCAGCCAGCACATTTCTGACCGCGGAAGCCTAGCCGATCAAATATATATATATATATATATATATATATATATATATATATATATATATATATATATATATATATATATATATATATATATATATATATATATACATATAAAATTCACTTTGGATACGGAAATTCTCAGCATAAATCATCACATCTGGTAACGTCGTTGTCTTTTCATTTCGTGTTTTTTCGATGACGGCAGCAATTTGTTCGTTACCACTCGTCGAGTGGTCAAACTTTTGAAAATGAAAAAGCGTGAAAAACCTGATGACGGGATACTAACGAAATAACTCGACCCCCGTAAGATTATTATAACTACATAAATAAGAATATGTATATGTGGTGGTAATATGAATAGTGACACATGACCTAAACCATTAAGCAAATTATTCAGTCTTATAGTAGTAAATGGCATTTATGGTACATCTCTGGTTTTTCCGGCTTGAGGCTTGCTGGAATTTTGACTTCCGGAGCTTTCGGCTACATCTGCGGCAGCCATCTTCAGCGGCGTGGTCTTAGTTGAACTCCTCTATGTGAGTTTACTACGACTGAATGCAAATCTGGAATTGACTCTTTTTTATCTTTTGGTCCGACAGCGTTATGTTCGTCGTCCGATTCCCTGGTTCTATCTGGCTTCGTTTTAGCTGTTCTTAGAACTGGATACCAAATTTTGTTCAAATTTAGTCCCTCTTCCTTTCTATTGAAGTTTTCCTTGTGTTTATGTATCTCAATTGCTTCCCGGTAACGAGGGGAGTAATGCGTCGTCGTTGACAGAATTGAAGTTTTGTCGAATGGTATATTATGGTTATTCAGAAGGGCGTGCTCAGCTACAGCTGATTTGTCCGTTTGTCCCAACCGACAATTTCGACTGTGCTCACTGATTCGAGTCTTAAAACTGCGTTTGGTGGTCACTATATATACTTTTCCACATGAGCATGGAATTCTGTATACCCCAGCATTGGATAGAGGATCTCTTGGATCTTTAGCTGACCTCAGTTGTTCCTCTATTTTCTTTGTTGGTTTGTATATTGTTTTTATACTGTGCTCATTCAATACCTTTCCAATGCGATCCGTGGTACTTCTTAGATAGGGCAAAAAAGCGGTTCCTGAGGGTGGAGTCACATCCTTCGTTTGCGGGTGTGGATTTATAGTTGGCTTGGGTCGTATTGCTCTGTCTATCTCTCTGTTTTGGTATCCATTAGCTCGCAGAGCGTGTCTAAGGTGGTTGAGATCTTCATCCAGTGATTCAGGTTCGCAAATTCGCTTCGCTCTATCTACTAGAATTTCAATGACTCCAACTCTAGTCGATTGAGCGAAACGAATTTGTCAACCTGAATCACTGGATGAAGAGCTCAACCACCTTAGACACGCTCTGCGAGCTAATGGATACCAAAACAGAGAGATAGACAGAGCAATACGACCCAAGCCAACTACAAATCCACACGGCCCTCAAGCCCGAAAAACCAGAGATGTATTAACACCGGCCGTGAAAGCCTACATTCTGGCATTTATGGTGTTTTTAAACCAAACGCCATTAATTCCTTCAGCAAGAAAGCCTTGTTACTAGCTCATACACACTAACATACGATATAGATAAATTCTCAGAATAAAAATTTCTTGTTCGTTGGGGAATCGAACTCACGTCCTCTCCAACATGAGCGAAATACTCAACCACCTGCGCCAACTCAGTCGCCTTGTCCGATATCAGGCAGTTATTCAGGAAAATCAATTAACCCTAGTTTGTAGGTTCAGTAGTTGGTACTTTGCCAAGGAAAGGCACGTTTTGGTTTTAGTGTTATATCGATATCTGCTGAAAGTTTTTGATGAATTTAACAATATTGTACAGTACAGTATTGTGTGAGTGGGCAAATTGAAAACTTTTGAAGGGGAACTCCTGCGTAGGTTTTACTCAGTCCGATATGTGCTTTCTCTGTTTACTTTTAATTATTGCCATTAGTAGCCTTGTGTCATCCACATTCTCAATTAGTCTCAGACTGCTTTCACTAATTCATCATTGTCCACGCTGGGCGACACTGTTTTTTTTAATATTTCGTATTTTATGTGTGTATGTTTTTTTTGCTGTGGTGCGTTAAATAAAGCTTCTTGATGCATTTGAGAGTCTAGGAATAGCAAAATATAAAAATAGTATGAATGGTGACAAAGGTCCTATTTCTTGCATCCCGCTTTTTGGTATATTGTTGAGAAACTGATAACAATAATTAGTAGTTAACAGACGAAGTCCATATCGATCCAAGAAAAGCCCTTGTAGGTGGTTCTTGCACTACTGTAGATTGTGAAAAATATGAATAACTAACTAGTCTTTATATTGAGTATAAGTATGTTTCTTCTGAAGATGTTAACCTCATTAACGAAACGCGCTTCGAGTGCATATAATATTGTGTCAACAATGAAAAAGTAGTTTGTTTCCAAATATTTTATAATTCTCGAGCCGATTATGTTGAAATTTGGCAATATCATTTGGGGTCATGAGATTACTGGATTGAAATCATTATGTCCAGTGGCGTCCCGGAAGATACCTCAACAAATATTCTTGACAACGAGAATTTACTTTTTTCGTATTAGGCAACTTAAAATTATAATTTTTTTATTTTAGCAGTTTATTGCATCTTCCTTCGTTTTCGAGAAAAAATAGTCAAAATAATTTTATTGCATGTCAATGGGGCAATACGATTAACATTGTTTTTCACAGAATGTTGAATTAATTTCGGATATCCAAATAGAGAACACCAAAGATCAAAATATTTTGAATCTATGGATGAATTTTCATTGTTCCAACGATTCAGAATGTATAGAAAAACTGTTGTGCTTACTCTCATTATTGGAAGAAGACCTAGATTTTCGAAATGTGTAAGTTTTTCAGCGGTATTTTTGATTGCATTTAAGGAATTGTACTGTTAAAATTGTTGTTTTCTCAACATCAATGTTTTTGACATCAGTCAATTATTATTATTTCGTCGGTTTTATGCAACAGGAAATTATCAATAACCAATTGAAGATTTTTTTGGAATCTACAATAAGGTGTTACCAGTACCGTGTATTTATATCTTTCAAACATTACTCGAGATTTTTAAAAATAAAAAACGATATGTAACTAATGCTGATACGCATAGTCATTATACCAGATATGCAGAAAACCTAAGATCAAACAAATACAGGCTAAATGTTAGCCAAAAAAATTCATTGAATATTGACCTGTTCAACAAAGTACCGATAAATGTAAGATGTCTGAAGGATGGCTTGTTTAAAAAAACAGTGAAAAAATACCTCTTGCTACATTGTTTTTACTCTGTTGAAGATTTCCTCAACACACTCTGGAGCGAACACTCACCCCAGCCTCTATGAATGGAATTTAAAATTTTAATGGTTTCTGTGCGAATCATCACATTGTTTGTGTTTTATTGTTTATTTGTTCTAATGTTAGTCTTTATATGTTCTATTGTTTTTGACTTATATTGTTTACTTCAGAGAGTTATTTTGCTACATTGTTTACTTCTACACTCCTCAAATCGTTTATGTAAAAATACTTGAGGGTTTTGCCAATGTTTTAGAGAAATAGGGCAGTTATTTCTTGTGCAAACTGATGTTTCTGTGACCTGCTACAAATGTTAAAAGCATAATGTGGTTAAATAAAGATCTATCTATCTAACCAGGATAATAATAAAGTAAATCCCGGTAAAAAAGCGTTTACCTTACATAACCTAGTTTTAAAATAATTTTTCGGACCAACTCACGGATTTTGAGCCGCCGAACACGAATCCGACGTCAAAATGCAGCCGTTCTCTTCTTTCCGAAGTTATGGTCCTTCAAAGTTGAGAAGAAGGCATATCCCGTCTTCTTTTTACACAAAAAAAAATTAGGCACAGGTTTATTGAACAGGTACACATCATTCCACTTCCTTCATAACTTTTGACTATATAACTCGAGAAAATATTGTGAAATATAATATATTGAAAATTTGTGGCACACGCTTCTATCAACGACTGATTGTGATGTTACCCACAAAATAAAATATCATCTAAGAAGCACTTTTATTATATATATATATATATATATATATATATATATATATATATATATATATATATATATATATATATCAACATGTTCAGTAGTTCAGACAAGTCCTAAAATGATGAAAAATTACTAGTGCCAAGATAAAGGGACCATGCACATGTGAGTAAAAAAAAAACTTGAAGAATATCCCATTCAGTTATTACATGCAATCGAAAAATACGCACAGTGTCTGAACGCTATACCATCGTCCATAGATATTCTAATAAGTCTGGTAACTCCTTTGATGTGGGTAAAATATGCCGCTTTTTTTGCGAGCGGTCATAAATCATGTGGGCTACAAGCAGAAATACGTTATACGAGGGTCAGTCAGCAGCGCGAACAATATGTTTACTCGAAAGTGTGTCTACGAGGGTCAGGTGTCAAGTGTTGATCATATTCATTATATATTATTTATGTTTTTGTATGATCTTTCATTGAGATGATTATATTATAAGTTAAGGGTGGTTTTTCGGAAATTACGTTTTTAAAAACTGATTTAATTCGTTCCAAAAACCGTGTTACAAGTTCAAGATCAAAAGTCAGACTGACTGTACAAAAGGAAATCTAACTAGAATAAAAAATGCAGAGTAAGGAATTCATCGCTCTTTTGCGGTGTCCAATGTCGCTGACCCGTCGTGGATTCAGGCTGTAACTTCTCCATCCCCCGAAGAAGTTTTGTGAGGGACGAATAAAACTTGAGTCCTTGTAGATGGTATGGGTGGAGTCTGAGAGTTAGTCGTATAGTCCGATGGAATTTGAATAGGAACATCCCAATGGCGGCTGCAGCAATGATGAATATTGGGGTAGTCCAGAAGTGGGTAGTATCGTTGATCCCCGAAATGTTGAATGAGGACGTGTTTCAATTCATCCCAGTTGCTGCATCCATAGACAGATACGACTTCTTCGGCCTTTCCGGTTAATTTTCCGATTATACCGAAAAACAGTAGCTTGTTTTCGAAGCAGTTGGTATTTGCTGGTGTGGCATCAAAGTAGTGGTTGAGGATAGTTGCAGAAATTTTCAAAAATTCGTGAAGACTGTTGGGATTTCCGTCGAATTCAGGAATTACGCACAAATTTTTTATGTCAAAAGTTGGCCTCGCTATTGCCATTGTATTATTATTATTATTACTATTGCCGTTCGGTACTTCGAGTGATAAATTCGCAATAAGGTTACTTAAATCTAACTCTGCACTTGGATCAGTAGGTGGACAAGGAACAGAGGAATCTGACATGAATACTCACAGAAGAATGGTGATGACTTGATGCATTCCCAGAAGTTCTGCTTTCTCTTCTTTTTGGTCCTTGGGGAAAGTCGTGATGCTGCCGTCAAGGAACTTTTTGCCGGATCGCGAATAAACGTTTGAAACAGACTCTTTCGCGATCCTACCGATTGCGCCAATTAAGGGTGGTTTTTCGGAAATTACGTTTTTAAAAACTGATTTAATTCGTTCCAAAAACCGTGTTACAAGTTCAAGATCAAAAGTCAGACTGACTGTACAAAAGGAAATCTAACTAGAATAAAAAATGCAAAGTAAGGAATTCATCGCTCTTTTGCGGTGTCCAATGTCGCTGACCCGTCGTGGATTCAGGCTGTAACTTATATGAGATTCTAATAACAATAAATTGAGGAATATTTCGTTGTAATAATTGGCATGAATCACCTGATTTCTTAAATTATGGGCAGGTAAAAAGGTGAGATACTTATAAAGGGACTTCACAATAAAGGAAAAATGAAGATGAATAATCTTTATTTACATATTACCTAATTGAATGGTGATTTGTTGTTTTCTTGAGTATACCCTAATAGAATAATTATAATCTATTCAGTACTTTGGCATATATATTTAGACACATTTCAAATATTTAGCTGGGGGTTGGTTGGAGTTAGGTCGAATAAATGAAACTACTATTATTTATTTGCCGACGTTTCGACTTGTATAAAGTTATCGTCAAGGTACTACAGTAAATCAGATATACATACACACAAGGTGAAAAATTATTGAAATTTGCGACAAGAAACACTTCTGCGAATAAGAGGTCAAGATTGAGTACATTAGTTTGGTACAATTCAATTGACAGTAAAAATGTAAAAATAGACATAAACAAAAATTAAAAACTGTAGGAAACGGTTGAACTCACATAAATTTCTGGTTTTCTTGTCTATTGAAATAAAAATTGAAGGACATTTACCAGTTTTCGATACTGAAATATATATTTTGTTTATATAATATATATATATATATATATATATATATATATATATATATATATATATATATATAAATCAAAACTCTGTTTGAGTGCAGGAAGTAAGTGAGTTCCTAATTTTATTTTCAACGGTCGCTAACACAGTGGACTTTTCGTCTGTCAGAAATATACTTCTGTATATTTCAGTATCAAAAACTGGGAATTTTTATGTAAATGTCCTTTTATTTTTATTCTAATAGACAAGAAACCAGAGATAGGGTTCTACCGTTTCCTACATTTTTGAAATTGTTGTTCATGTCTCTTTTTACATTTTTACTGTCAATTGAATTGTACCAAATTTACTCAATCTTGACCTCTCGTTCGCAGAAGTGATTCTAGTCGCAAACTTTAATAATTTTTCACCTGTATGTGTGTACTTATATCTGATTCTCTGCAACTTTGTAATGCCCTGGGGATGACTTTATAAAAGTCGAAACGTCGGCAACGATATTAGTGGTTTCAATTCAGTTGTTCATTTAAACATTGAGATCTTATTTGCCTGTTTGCAAATTTGATTGTGTAATAGATTCGAACTCTTGTGAACAATGAAAGTAAATAGTCTTTGGGAAAATTGCTACATGGATGGCTGGATTCTACATTGGAATATTCTTTCAGAAATATGTTTCCTACACCATCATGTATGCAGTAATCATCATTAAAATCATCAATCATTAAAATTCGAAACAAAAATATTTTCTAATTGTATTAAATACTTGGGAGGGACTGTTAAGCCACCAAATATATTTTTACTACCTTTGTAAGCTTTGAGATCACAAAATGAAGTAGACTTGTCTCTTTCGGATGATGAACAATATTCCAAACAAATATGACAGGAATGTTTAAAGAGACATCTACGTAAAAAATATCCACCAACATAGACCAGTGCATTTCCCTCCTCTGATATCAAATTCCTATGATCGGTTGATTCTATTTTTATAATTGGAGAAATATTTTCCTGAAAACTTTCAATATTTTTCAATGACTCCGATGTTGTATTAAGCAAAATATCGCTACTGTCTTCCATAAAATTGCTGCCTTCTGTCTCGTGCAAATATCCTATAGCAAAAAGTTTTTTAAATGCTCTGGTAAACTGAATGGCAGTTTGATTTCTAGCGTTTCCACAAGCATTTCTGATTTGACCAAAGTAATTCTCGAGACAATCCTGATTGAGATTACGCGTCAATAAAAATTTATAATTTTCAATTTTCATTATTTTCCATAAATTCAAAACGGAGGAGATAGTAAGCCTCCAACCAAAAATAAATTCCAGAGAATTCGTAACTTTCTTTCCTCATCAAAAAATGTTCAAATAACTACAAGAATAAAAGTTCAAACAGAATGTTCTTTTCGCGCACTCAGTTTAACCGGCCGGAACGATGCGAACTGTTCAATCGGAGACACTCTGTTAAACTGGCTCCCCCGTCAGACGGGCACTGACGACCGACCGGCCAGGCAAGGGACGCGCGAGGACGGACGGTGATGATTTGGGTCGCTGCTGAGAGTGAGCGGACTTATTAGAATATCTATGGACGATGGCTATACCACAATCTCCAAATATTGATAAAAAGACAGTTGTGAAGAAATAAATATTATTTGTAAATACACACCGAACAAAAAATCTCAAGTAGAAATAAAAAACTCGGACGAATAAATAGTACGGGCGATTCTTCACCATTAAGCATACATTAAACGATGGCTGGTAATAAAGAATTGTTGGAAGAGTTGAGAAAATTAATAATCATAGAAAACAAAAAGCAAACCGATGAAATAACCCTTCAAATCAATAGAGAGGTCACTGAAAAAACTGCTGAAATCTCTTGCTGAAAGAGTCTGAAAAAGTAAAAATCTTCAGGTAGAAATTGAGGAACTAAAGCAAAAAAACCGAAGCCTAGAAAGATTAACAAAGAAGAACAACGTTATAATTTTCAACTCGCAATATACCCAAGAAGACCCACTAGAATTCACAAAAGAATTATTTCAAACCCACCTGCAATTACCCATTACAAATAGTGATATAGATAACATCCACTTGATCCCTCTACACGAAGAAAAGTCAAAAGCTATTGTCGTAAGATTCGTCTCATTTTTAACGAAAAAGCTCGTATTGAAAAACTGCTATCTGTTTAAAAATACATCCATAGTGATAGCGGAAGATTTAGGATTAGAAGACAGACAAGAAAGAAAATTACTAATACAGCGAATGAAAAAAGAAAAGGAGAACAATCAAAAAGCACATATAAAGGGCGGAAAACTATTCATAAATAGCGTAGGCTATACCTACAAAGACTTGCTGATAGAGGAAAAAACAAATTCAGAGATAGGGAACTGTCCTGAAAACCAGCATCCCGAAGATAGCAACAACATAGGAAAAATAAAAACAGCTCTTCAAGAAAAATCTGAAAACGAGAAAAGTAAGAAGAATCCAGAAAAACCACGGCAACTGCGAACAAGAACAAACTCAATAATACAGTGATAATATTGTTATTGTTAATGCAATAGATGTAACAATCATAGTTTTTTACTCTTAATTTATGCGCATGTACTAATAAAATGGATCCATATATACGAGATTTCTCTGTAACCAAAATAGATACGTTTTCATTGAGTAGCAATTCAGAGGTTAAATTCAGGGCTTAGTAACTTTAAAATCATTCACAATAATATACGCAGTATATCAAATAATCTCGATGAATTTTTAATTCTGCTCAATGGATTAGATTTATCGTTCGACTGTATAGTTTTCACCGAAACTCGTATAATCCCAGACATCTCAATCTATAATATACCAGGCTACACAACATTATATAATTTTGGGAAACTAAATCAAAACGATGGCGTAATAATGTTTGTCAAATCGGATATATACGACTCGCACGCAACTATCGAACTAAACAAAAGCTTTTTACTCAAAGTCAAAATGAACGTGCATAATACAGTTTATAGATCACCAGCGACAGAAATTGAACCTTTTGTTGATGAGCTGAACTTAATTTTGAATCGAGATAATGAAAGAACTGATTTCAATATCATAACTGGTGACATGAACATTGATATTTTGGTTAATTCACGCGAAAGCGAGCACTACTTAGACACCATGAGTGAACATGGGTATATTTCCGTAATAAATACACCGACAAGGGTCCAAATTCCCACACATGTTTAGATCATATCTTCATCAAAACAAAAAACCTAAATTATGAGACAATCCTACCAATTACTTTTGAAACATGCGTTACAGACCATTTTTCAACCTTAACACAAATAGTTATACCTGATGAAAATATCGCTGGAAATATAAATATTAATAAAAATCACTATAAAAAACTAGACGAGAAAATATTCAAAGAGAAGCTAGAGGGTGTTGACTGGAGTGATATATTTAAATGCAACGGTCTTGATCGTGGAGTAAACAAGTTTATTGAAATCATAAAAACAAATTTAGAGAAATGTTCAAAATACATCAAAATTAATAATAAACAAAAAAAAACGGAAAAAGTGGATAACTAGAAGCTTGATTAATTCTGTGAAAAAAAAAATCATATGTATCGTGAGCTACGAAAAAATCCAAACAATATAGATCTACAAAATGAGTATCGAAATTACAAAAAAATTCTGGAAAAAACAATAAAAGACGCCAAAACGAAATACTACCGGGATCGAATTGAGAGAGCAGGAAATAACTCCAAAACACTTTGGCAAACTGTCAATGAAATAATAACCGAACCAATACCTATAAATTTGATAAAAACAAAAAACGATGAAACAATCCAAGATCCAATCGAGATAGCAGATAATTTCAACAATTATTTCATTACCATAGGTGAAAAATTGGCAAATAATATAAACAGAAATATAAACTACTCCGAAATAAAACGTAAATGTAACTACTCCATAATCCTAAAAACAGCAACTGAAGAGGAAATAAAGAATATTATATCCCAACTTAAAAACAAAAAAGCGCCTGGTTATGACGGAATCAGAGCAGAAACTCTGAAACTAGTGTCTGGTAGTATTTCGAAACCACTTACACATTTAGTCAACATGTCCTTAGAAAAAGGGTATTTCCCCACAGCCTTCAAAACTGCAATAATAACACCTATATATAAAAGTGGACAAAAAAGTGATGTAGCAAACTATAGACCGATATCCCTCATAACAAGTCTTGCTAAAATATTAGAAAAGGTCATTCAAAAGAGATTGAACACGTTTCTGGAAAAACACCGGCTGATGTCAGAATCACAGTACGGTTTTAGAGAGAATATGTCAGCACAAGATCCCATAAAAATACTAACACAGCAAATTTATAAATGTTTGGATAAATCAAAACCTTCGATTGCTGTTTTCATAGACCTAAGGAAAGCCTTTGACACCGTTGACCACAATATATTGTTGAATCTCTTAGAAGATCTTGGAATAAGAGGCATAAGTAATGAACTCTTCAAGAGTTATTCACTGAATAGGAAGCAAAGTGTAAGAATAGGAGATCATGAAAGTGGAGAGAAAACTATTCTATGTGGTGTTCCTCAAGGGACGGTGTTAGGGCCAATCCTATTTAACATTTATTTGAACAATATTTTTTTACTGAATACCAACTCCAACATTATGAGTTTTGCTGATGACACCGTACTGTTTTGCGAAGACGACAACTGGTTTGACCTGAAACGGAAACTAGAACACGATCTAGATGAAATTACTTTGTGGTTTGACTACAGGCTCTTATCAATTAATTTTGATAAAACACATCATTTAGCACTGAGCAGTTATGAGATAGCCCTTCCAAAATATGAATTAGAAATTTCCGATAGAGCAACTATCAAACCCACAAAAAAAATTAAGTATCTCGGCATAATTCTGGATAGCAATCTTAGATGGAACCACCACATGGATTACTTAGTTAAAAAACTTCGTTGTGTACTCTACAAATTCAAAAGAATCTCAAACATGCTTGATCATAAACAGAAAATAATTCTTTATAAAAGTTTAGTGGAGTCCCACCTAAGCTATGGCATAATTGGCTGGGGTGGAGTATCCAGAACATATCTACAACCTCTCGAGGTTGTCCAAAAAAGATTCCTACGATGCATCCTGCAGAAAAAATATGACTACCCTAGCGACCTTCTCTACTCAGAATCTGGAATATTTGATCTCAGACAGCTATACTATATGAATATTATTATTGTACAATATAAAAATAAAAACGAACTTATCACGACAAAATGGTTAAGGCTTTCGCGGCCGAGGTTATTAGTATAACTACTTCTCTTCGGGCTTGAAGGCCGTCGTTCTTTGGAATTTCTTCCTGACGTTTCGCTAGCGCGAGTGGCCAGCTTCTTCAGAGGCTTATTCATCTCCGATGATGTCTTGAGTTCGGAGATCGAAACTCAAGACATCACCTAGAAGATGGCAAATGAGACTTACGCCGAAATCGTTGTGAGAATTATGCACTAATTATTTTTATTATTATTTTATATATATATAGAAATTTGATGATGACATATGGCATCACTGGGCTGAAAAGGGTTGAGTAGGTGAGTATAAACGAACCACTACCCTTTCCCCAATTTTAAATTTTTTTGACCTTATTCTTTTTCACAATCTACTGCTGCTTCTTCTGCCATTTCTTCAAACTTCGTTTAATACCAAACGACACAAACCGATTGAGTAATCAAAATGAAACGGCAGACTGTCAAACAGACAGCAAGAACTGTGCTGAACGAAACTGAAACACCCTAGTTTTGGCATGAAACCCTGAATTTCACAACGTTGCCACGTGAATTCACGAGTTAGTTGATCTCTTATGTTAGATACACGGTGCACACGAATATATTTGATTCCGAGAATATAATTTAATCTGAGATTACTTACGGATTAGCTGATTCGTTGGTACAAACGGCAATAAAGTACCATATTCCCTCGAACGAAATTCACTGCCTGTATTTTGATTTGAATTTCAAGAATTATTGACAGGCGAGTATTATACTTGATGATACCTCCTGGATCGATGCATGCTACTCTGAGGTAATATCGTTTTGGAAAAGCAGCTGGTAGGGTAGGAAACTTCAAATTCCTATTTCTTGCTTTTCTTGCTATAGTGACAAGGGTTTAGGTAACTTTTGTTTGGGTTTGAAGGCAGTCGTTTATTGGAATTTGGAATATCTTGAGTTTGAATCCGATATGAGCCTCTGAAGAAGATAGCCACTCGCGCCAGCGAAACGTCAGAAAGAAATTTCAAAGAACGGCGGCCTCCAAACCTTCCTCGTTTGGTCGTTTTTATTATTTAATTGGTTAATTTGAAACATAAACTCAAATCGGTATGAAATATAATATCCATGAAGAATAAGGTCATTCGAAACTTCATTACTTCATAGTAATGGTCTGATATCACATTTGCTGTTATTATTTATATATGTTATTTATATTTCCCGTTGTTTTTCTAGTCAAATCCGAAACTACTAAAGGCATTTCGCGGGAAAAATAAATCTTCGTTCTTTGTTCTACATTGCCTCTTTCGTCGGATGGGAAAGAAATATGTGATAATTTTATATATGAAATAAAAATTTCGTATACTGAAGTGGAGAATGAACTCTCCTGAAAGGATATCCAGTTAAAAACTCATGAGTATTTTTATACTTTATCTTGAAATAACTTTTCCAACTCAATTAGTTTGAATATGGGCAGATGGTGTGAGACCTCTAACAGCTTCTTTACTTGATGGAGTAGGGGTTTTGAGACTCTGGTCATCCAGCAGATGGCGTTTTGGGTTAGTGGATCACACCATCAGCACCAGATTCAGACTCGTTTTGTTAGAAACAGACCGTCTGAATTGTTTCCTGTTCGAAAGTCCAGCCGAGTGTCACTGAGGAGACCTATGGCGGTCGAAACAGCTGTCTGGTACTGGATTTGTGAACATTAAAATTGTGATCTCAATTGGTTGTTGAAAAGTTTCAAATAGAAAACAAAACAACACGATATTTGACCCCCTACTCAAACAACTACTTTGATCCCACAGTCTGAACTGGCAGACTGTTGATTCCGTAAACATAGTGATGGATATTTTTCTAGGAGTTATTGAAGAGCTATTGAGCAAAACTGAAAAATGAAAAGATTTTCGAACTCAGAAACGTTATAAGTTATCAGAAAAGTCAAAAACATATAAGTATGTCATTTTCATTTTTATATCACCTACATCTTGAAAAATAGCAGCAAACACATCAAAATAAATGTAGTATTCTCAGTTGCCACCAAATAATGAATTTTCAACATTCTACAAATAATAGTGATATATATCAATTTATTTTCTTGGGCCCTTGACAGACTCTTCTCAACTGAATATTCTGTTACTTCAGCAGCGGCTACAAGAATCCAACTTGAAATACATGCATTAAATGAAGATTTCAGTTTGTTTCGGCATTCACTAGGGTAGTGAAAGTTTGGAAATTGTTTGTATTTGCTGAATAGTCTAAGAGCCAGTGACAGTTTTGCGTGATTATTTAGTTAAGGCCTATATTTTGAGAAAGTATTGTGGAGGGCCGAACTGAGTGCTATCCGTGAGGACAGAGGCCCTTAGCGCGGTTCCAAGAGGGTGGCGGAAAGCTAAGCTTCATTTTTTAGTATTTTATTGTGCTGACATTTTTGAGTGTGTATGACAATTGGCGGAATAAAATGGCGGTTTTAAATACCAAGAACGACTTGAATGTTCCGTATGCGCGCCCTCATTTCATCACTTCTGTCGCTCAATAATGTATATTATACTAGAAAATGGGAAAAAAAATTATTCACGAATAATTTTGCAAATTTGAGGAAAACGTAAAAGTACCCTAGTGTTTTCTGTAGCAAATTGAATTCTCTACAAAAGAGGTTCAGTAACATTTTTTCATATCTCGCTTAGTTTATGGGATGTAGTGGAATACAAAAGTGTAATAATAAAATTTTACGTTTAAACACTTATATCTTTTGAACTATGACAAATACAAGATATATGAATCAGAGACTGTTTGTAGAAAACTCGATTTCACAAAAAAAACATTTTTCATTTTTTTACGCATCTCACATAGTTTCGGTGATATAGAGTGAAAACTCGGTGAAAACAAAAAAATTTAATAATCAGTATACTTTTATTATAACAGCATCATGATTCATTGAAAACGCAATATATAAACGAGTAAAATATCTTTCAAGTAATATCAAAATGAATTATTTTAATGGAAAATAAATGTTTTTGAAAATATCGTGTTGTAGGTAAACTGAAAGAATAATGCGAATAGATTTTTTAAAGGAAAATAATTTTCTGAAATTCTGGACCTTAGAATTGAAAGGGCGGGTGTCCATCTTTGGCCAATAATGGGTTAGGCAACTAAATGTACATAAAATCGTTAGATCTAAACAGTAATGATGAAATGGCGGCTGTCCCACGTACCAATACAGTTTTTGTAGTCGGTTGTCTATATTTTGATCAGTTTTGAAAGGTCGTATGTGGGACAACAGGCTTTTTAGTCCTTACGATTGATTCAAAAAAGGCGGCTGTCCTAACAATGAGGACATCTGCCTTTTAAAATTCTCACAGAATAGGAGGACATGCGCGTTTTTAAAGATAAGGTTAGGTTAGTAATATCAAAAATATTGTGTTTATTAGTGTGTTAACAGTTCATTACATTGTTTTGAGAATGTAGTCCAACACAAGAACTAATCGAATATTGCAACAAGCGTTATCACAAAATAACGGTAAGTCAAATAATCATAATCGAGTTAGTTTTCTCAATACCTAATTTATTATAGATCAAAACACCAAAGAGATTACCAAAAATGAGGTTATGTGCTGTGCCGATAAAGCTAATCAAGAGGTTTTAAATGTTTCTGATCATGACGATGAGCCTAGACAAGGCAGAAGCAGTTATAACGTCTTCGAAGACAAAGAGAACATGAGATCCTTTATTGAATTGAGGCCAGTGGTGGATATTATTGTTGGTGAGAAAGAACAGCGGGAAAATATTACCACAGCGATGGTGGAAAGTGACGATGCCTCTCGGCATTCTGATAAAGATCCAATTACCGGATTTTCTGATGATTCTCTAGAGGACAGGAACTATGAACCTGAAACGGGTTCAAATGATTCCAATCGAGATAATATAGAAGATTTCGATGGAGACAACGTTGACACAAATTTTGTAGCAGGACAACGAATTAATAAACAAGAGAAAGAGCAAAGGAAATCGAGAAAGAGAACAAGGCAGCCTTGTACCTGGAAAATTAACGTGGCTAAGCAAAAGAGGTTGATGGGAGAGGAATATGAAGGGCATAGGAAGAAAATTAAAACGAAGAAAGAAATAGGTCCAATATGTAATAATTGCAAATTAAATTTTGCTACAAACATCTCAGACGAAGTGAGAAAAAATATTCATGAGAGTTTCTGGAAAACTGAAACAGACTGGAAGCAAAGAAGAGAGAACTTTGAAGGAGCATATTGAGGAATCAAACAGAAGATATAAACTAAAAAAGGAGGATAAAGATAATTTGAAAGTAGCTCAAGGAGAGGTAGTAGCGATGATGGATTTACAAAAATGTCTACCAACCCCATTCTTATCAAACTCCAAGACATTTTACTTAAGACAGCTTTGGACGTTTAACTTAACAATATACTGCGACACCCTCAAGAAGAGCTATTGTTTCTTATGGGATGAAACTATAGCTAAGAGAGGTGGCAATGAAATTGCTTCATGCATATTAAAATTCATAAAATTATTGCCACTGAGCATAAGAGAGGTTACCATTTGGTCAGACAATTGCTCTGGCCAAAATAGAAATCTTCAGTTATTTTGTATGCTTCTGTGGGCTGTTCAAAATACACATGTTACTGTCATCCAGCAAAAGTATTTGTTAAAAGGGCATACTCATAATGAAGCTGACACTGTACATGCAAGGATAGAAAAGAAGAAAAAACAACTTCTTACCATGTCAATATCAGTTCCCCATGAATGGGCTCAATTTATTAGAACAATCCCTTCACTCACTGACTCAGTGTATGAGATGAAACAACATAAGTTTTTTAACTTCAAAGCATTGGGTGTAGGACCTGGATGCTCATTTGTTAAGCGAAAGAAGAACTGTGAAAAGGAACCGTTTTTGTCGTCCAAAATAGTCCATTTGATGGTAAAGAAAGAAGCGCCCGGTATTTTGTATTACAAAACTCGGTTTGAAGAGACGAACTTCAAATCTGTTAATTTCAACAGAAACGCAAGATCTGTAAAATCCAAAACATGTCTCAAAGTAATAACTGGTCAGCTTTTGGCTGTAGATAAGAAGAAACATGATAATTTACAGGAGTTACTTCAGTGGGTGCCCACAATTTATCATGATTTTTATAAAAACATAAAAGTGAAAAATAATGACAACAGCGATCCAGATGATAGTGATGACGACCAGTAGTAGTGTTTTTTTATTTCTGTTTCTGCTGTTCTCTCTGTTAATATTTAATTTTTTATCATGTATTATCGAAAGTGCATGTTTTAGTTTTGACTTCAGAATTTATTTCAGAGATTTTCTGCATATTAGCACTATTCTATTTCTATGGTATGTGAAACCGTATAAATTTTTTTGAGAGTGTTTTTATTTTTTAATAAAATACACAATTGAAAAGACTTGTGTCCGTTTTTAATGTCTAACGAATGAAAATTTTTAAAAGTCGGTTGTCCATAATTATTCAATTACTATTACAAAATTATTATTTTTTTAAAATTTTGTCAATAATGCTTCTTGATGACTATGATATCTGACACATTACAAAATATTTTTCAGATTAGGCAAAAATTGAGAAAGATAGACCATATTATTAGGTTGAGTATCGAAATGAGTACCACTTTATTTGGCCCTCCTTTAAAATTAGCAGAATGTGACAACCACCCTTTCAATTCTAAGGTCCAGAATTATTATTTGGCAACCATATATTACATAAAAGAAGATGTGAAAAAATGTTACATCACTGCTCTTCGAGCTCATCTGAATTTTGTTGCTCTTTATCGGCTGAATCCATATCAATAGATGCTCTAGAGTCCAAGTCTACAAATCAATATAATGTAATATTATTCTTATATATGTTGTTGAATCTACATACCTGATTCATAATCAGCGTTTTCATCTGCGCTGGCTGCAAATAATAATTTCAGAAAATTATTTTCCAAAAAAAAATCAATTCGAATTTTTCTTTCAGTTTACCTACAACACGACATTTTCAAAAACAATTATTTTCCATTAAGATAATTCATTTCAATATTTCTTGAAATATACTTTACTCGTTTATATATATTGCGTATTTCACTTTATATCACCGAAACTACGTGGGGTACGTGAAAAATAAAGAAAGTTTTTTTTGTGAAATTGAATTATCCACAAACAGTCTCTGATTCGTATATCTTGTATTTGTCATGGTTCAAAAGGTATAAGCGTTCAAACGTAAAATTTCATTATTATACTTTTTTATTGCACTACATCCCATAAATTAAGCGAGATATAAAAAAATGTTACTGAACTTTTTTGGTACAATTTGCTACAAAAAACACTCAGGGTACTTTTACGTATTTTTATATTTGTAAAATTATTCGCGAATGTTTTTTTTTCCAATTTTCAAGTATAATCTCTAGAGGTAAATTAATGGCTGTGTTCATTACGAACATCCTTGATGAATAAATGAAATCATTATTCATATTGTGCGACAGAAGTGATGAAATGAAGGCGCGCATACAGAACATTCAAGTCATTCGGCCAGGTATTTAGAACCGCCATTTTGTTCCGCCAATTGTCATACACACTTAAAAATGTCAGCACGATAACATACTAAAAAATATAGCTTGTTATATAGGGGCGTTCCGCCACCCATTCGGAACCGTCCAATCGATCCGCCAATGTTATCTCGATTGTTGTTGGCTACCAGAGGACTTCTGAGAAAAATATGAGCCTTAACTAAATAATAAAAAGATGCGCGATTTTTTGCAAGATGGGGGCGTTCCGCCACCCCCTTGAAACCGCGCTCAGGGCTTGTCCTCACGGATGGCACTCAGTTCGGCCTTCCACAATACTTTCTCAAAATATAGGCCTTAACTCAATACTCACGCAAAACTGTCACTTGCTCTTAGACTATAAGAGAAGAATCCTCGAATTAGTAAGATTGAGAATTACGAATGTTTCTAGCAAAGCACTATGTGTTTCAATCTGCTTGAGATTTCTCTTGGAACAAATACAAAAATAAAAAAAAATACCAAACAAAAAATCAATATTCTTGTTTTGCCCAGATATCACCAGCACAATAAGCAAATATGTATGTACTTGCATTAACCGCTTTGTGGGGAATGTTACAATTTTTACCATAATCTTCTCATTCATTCATTCAGAAGGTTTACTGGTTCACAGATGGAGCTGAAATATTAATTTCAAAATCACAATTTCAGTGGTTTATCGCATGACAATTATTTCTTCATTGCAATTCTTGAGGTGATCGAGAAAAACTATTTACCCACCCAAGTTTCATCTGCGAACGAATTCAAGTGAACTTATGAAAGCTGTTGAAATCATTTGATTTTACCTACGAGAAGAATCCTCGAAAAAAATCGGTTTGGGCTATACGAATGTTTCCAGCAGAACAGCTCCATCTAGTTTAAGGAATATCAAAATACTTTTTATAATATTCACCATGAACTTCAATTCCAAATCCTAACATACTTCATTCAATTCTTAAGATGGTTTACTGGTTCACATATGGAGCTAAAATATTGATTTCAAGATCACATTTTCGATCGTCTTTCACCGAACAATCTCTCTTCCGGAATCATATTCGAAATTAATTGAAAAGACTGGCGGTAAATCAAATCATCTTTTGAACAATTCGTTCAGGCCAGTCTCAAAATACCTATACAGTAAGTTTCTGGCAGGAAACTGTCAAAAAAACAACTACTTCCCTGGGTAATACCACAAAGGGAGCTGCATTTCCTCCGACTGGTGCCAGAAGAAAATCCTGCATTTTCTTTTGGCGACACAAATGCCGGAAATGATTTTTGATTATTGGGACGGGCACACTTCTAGACCGTTTTCGGGCTATTTGGCCGAGGCTGATGCGAATAACAAGAAGTCATTGACTTTGTGTTGATGATGGCAATATTTTGTACTGAAGAGAGGCCAAATAGACCGAAACCGGTCTGCAAGTGTGCCCGTCCCAGTAACTGAAAATCAATTCCGGCATTTGTATCGCCAAAAGCAAATGCAGTTTTATCTTCTGTGAAAAAAACCTGCTCTGGCACGGGTCGAATATAATGCAACGCCCTTCGTGAGATTAGCTAGGGGAATAGTTGTTTCCTGACGGGTGCCAACCAGAAATCTACTGTATAGGTGGTTTGAGACTGGCCTGAACGAATTGTTGGATAGATGATTTAATATTTGAATATTGATTCCGTATATATATAGTGATGAATATTTTTATAGGAGTTATTGAAGATCTACTGAGCAAAACTGAAAAATGAAAAGATTTCCGTACTCAGACTTGTGGTGTGAAAATTTGTGTTAGGAAATGGTCGACACCCCTGGTACAAGCTACTGGATGGCAGAAGGAACCTTATTTAAAATATTTCCAATGATTTGAGAATTTAAAAAATCAATAGTAGTGCATCATTTGAGCAAAACAAAAGAAGCCACTGGCTGATGCGGAAAATTTTGAATCAATATTTAAAAAAAATCTGAATGAAAAACATTTTTATTCATTGATTCCTGAAAACGGTACATTACCATTTTGTTCACAGATTATTTACGAATCCACGAGGAATGCACAATTATGTTCGTTAACATCTTGTATGACCAAATGACTGAATGAAGATAGAAGGGATGGTAACCTATTAGGATTTTTACATGCTTGTAAATAACTGAAATTGTGAGATAGAAACAACTGGAAAATCATTACCCGAATTGAATTACATAGGCTATGTGGTGCTTGTTCTGCTCAGGGGTCAATCTCAAGAAGCAGAAGCACGTCCATTGGATGTACAAAGAATACACATTATTATCCGAACTGATATACACCGGACATCCATTTGTTATCCAATGGATATCCTATGGACTACTATCTGATACACTTTTGGACGTCAAGTGGATATCCGTTCCAGACATCCGATTACCCTCAGAATTGTCCGAATTAATCCATCGGATGTGAATGAATTTCTGATGGATAATTCTTGATTTGAACATAAATATTCACTGGTCTTCCAGAAACGTGCAAATGGTTTCCACGATATTTTCTGAAATGTTATAAGTCATCAGAAAAGTCAAAAACATATAAATATGTCATTTTTCATTTTTATATCACCTACATCTTGAAAAATAGCAGCAAACACATCAAAATAAAATGTAGTATTCTCAGTTGCCACCAAATGAAAAATTCTCAACATTCTACAAATTATAATGATACAAGAAGAAGAAGAACAACAACAAGAAGTCATTGACTTTGTGTTGATGATGGCAATATTTTGTACTGAAGAGAGGCCAAATAGACCGAAACCGGTCTGCAAGTGTGCCCGTCCCAATAAATGAGAATTAATTCCGGCATTTGTATCGCCAAAAGTAAATGGAGTATTATCTTCTGTGAAAAAACCTGCTCTGGCATGGGTCGAATATAATGCCACGCCCTTCGTGGGATTAGCTAGGGGAATAGTTGTTTCCTGACGGGTGCCAGCCACAAATCTACTGTATAGGTGGTTTGAGACTGGACTGAACGAATTGTTGGAAAGATGATTTGATATTCAAAATACTTCAGGTGATCGAGAAAAACTACTTAGTAATTCCATTCAGGAACAATCCTGAGTAATAAACGATGAGATTGGAACCTTTAGAGTGAATGTTCAAAGTATTTTTGTAGAGACCAATCATCCTATCACCAAACTGATATTATTTGTACGCGACGCGCGGTTTGCTAACAAGGATAACATTTTTCCAGGTAAAGAAAATTGATACCGTGTTAGTGCAGAAAAAAAATTTAACCTCAAGCTATACAAGAACTAAACAGCGAACTGGAAATCTCAAACAAAGATCTAACCTAAATACCTAAACAAAATATTTTTTCAGGTAATTTGGAAGAAGCCTTTCGGAAATTTCCCTTTCATTGCGATATTCCATAACTATTAACTCAAAGTATTGAAGCGGAAATGTTGATTGAATACAAAAATGATATGAAAATCATCTCAACATTTTTTTATTATCCTATTACATATTATCTTTGACAAAAGGTCAACTAATGGATATTCAGTGGATAGCAGAAATATGTCCTGTATGGATTTTAATAAGGTGTAAATTCAGAATATATAATAACGATAAGATTGGAATCTTTGATGTAAAAGTTCTGAAGATGCTAACCTTGTTAACGAAACGCGCGCCGAGTGCGAATAATATCTGGTTTGTGTGATCTCTACAAAAAGTTTCATCCAGAACATGTCCACTTGCGGATGTCAAATGAATATCCATTTTATGTCCATGGATATATGAATGGAGAACATATAATGGATATCCATAGGATATGCAGTGCAACCTGAGAAGGCTATTCACGCAGAATCGACACCCAAATAAATAAACATTCAGAGGCTAGTAAAATGCCCATCTCTATTGCTGATCAATAAGGTCAAATTCTTCTGTTATCATGACAGATAACACTAATTAGAAAGGTTTAACCTTTCCTATAACCACCGCAACAAAATTATATTAAATCAGTCTATTCCTTTCGATTAGAATCCACTAGATAATTTGGTCTCTTGAATTTTTTCTCATATTTAAACTTTTTGTGATTCTTTCATTACTAAATTAAAAGTATATAATTGTATGAATAGTATAAAAAAAGTGTGAAACAGCGACCAAATGATTCATATGCGAACTATTGGAATATGTTGCTGATACATCAAATTACTGATAAAAATTAATTTATCTTTCCTACTTACGAAAAGAACAATAGTAATATAGTATTCATTTTTCCTTGGCAAGTAAGCAAAATTTTGGAAACGTTCCCGTTTTCTTTTAATGAAATCAAGTATTACCTATTCTTTACTCTCGAGCGTATAGCAGAATGCCGGACATCTCACGAGGGTGGGGGAGTGACACATTCTTCATTAACAGTCTTCATGATCTGTGCAGTTGAATTCCACTGTACCGGGTAACAAGTACCTACCCAACAAGTTACATACATGGAAATATGATGGATTTAGCTGCAGATAAAGATCAGAGTCCGAGGTTTTTGAGTACCATGGATTCATTTGAAAAAAGTCTTTCGTTTCTGGATGAAGACGTCAGAAAAAAGGTTTATAGTCAAATGTCTTTGTTACAAACCGATGACGCGATGGTCGGAACCCACGAATCAGGAGACAGCAGTCGTCAGGAGAGAAAAATAGCGAAAGCCACTAAGAAAAGATCCAGAATCCCTAGACCAGTGAACAAAGTTAAAGTGCCTACAGAGGAAAAAAATGTCTCAAGAACTGCAGCGAAAAGACAACACTGCATCTCGAGCTTAGCAGAGGCTAGCGGGGGGACAAGTGCAAAGATGAGGCGAATCAATGAACCCTCGAAAGAGCCTGCCATTGCCACCCCACTGGAAGTTAAAAGTATTCTGAGACTTCATTCTTCGGGGAAGATGGCACCAGGAACAGTAAGGGCTGTATCTTTTCAAGAACCTATCAGCACGAGCACCCCTATTATGCACATAAGAAACCAACAATCAAAACATGGGATGCGGGTTAGTTCAGTACCTATTCCTATCATTACGCAACCTACATTGAAAAGGATCACAGGAAGTTTTAAAGAAAACATTGAGCCAAACGTATTCGACAGGTTGTACTCGTTCAGGAAAAAATATACACCTGAAGAGAGTGTACAGCATTCCAAGGTTTCTTATATTTTCACTTCCACCAATAGCTCGCTTGAGGGTCGTTGTGGCCAACCCGATGCCCCCAGGCTGCCAAAGAAACGGCATGATCGGATCAATTATTTCAGTAAAAATAAAGGCTCCTCTAGGTTGAAAAGAAATCCTCTCAGATCAACAACTCCTATCGATGATGTTGGGAAAGCTTTGAGTGGACTGAAATTGAGTAATGGTGGCTAAATTCACCTTATTTTAATGTCTCGGATACGAATAATCATTTGCAAGTTTTTATTGAAGTATTTAACAGAGTAACGTATATATGATGAACAGTTTTATATATAAGTCTATATTAGATGGTTTTTTGTGACTAATTCATAATAAAAGGACCTACCACACTTCCTTGTTTTTTTCATACTGAATCCTCACTCTTTTTGTTCGAGTGTGAATTGTCAGTTTTCATTCGAATATAGCATTTGTAATCGTGGTTGTATATTCAGTTGAGATAGCAGATATAGCAATCAAATTCAACAAAAACATAAAATTGAAATTTCACTCACTCTCATTTCACATTTGTAACAAATTCGAAACAAATTTGTTTCGAACAACAGGGTAGAACACTAACACTAAACATCACTCTTGAATCCACGATTTTTTCGAAATAGTGAAAATGTAATATATGTAACAGGTCAACTAACTCTCTTGAAGAAATATCAATTTATCATTGTTTTCATTTGTAACTGCTCCAAAGCGATTCAAGTCACTTCGTCCCGGACATATTCAATGCTTTTTTTGTGAAATAGAATACTTTTTATGAAAGAAAGAAATGAGAACTCTCGGATAGACTCCATGTGTTATTAATTCGGATGATAAACATGAACGCCTATCTATAGAGCGTGTGTGTTTGTCAATATTCACAGTATTTTTCCCTTAAATAAGAACGACATACGAGGCGATAATTGATGGTTTTTGAAACGAAAAGAGTAACACGTCCTCGAATTGTTGAATTTAGTTTTTATACAGTGAGATTTTCCTTTGAGATCAGATGTAATTGAAATTTGACCCTGCATTCGATATTTGCTGGAAAAACGATCTCCAATTTACTGAAAACTCGCTATTCTGAACCTCTCAAATAAAACAATTTCTGTATTTTCTTCAGCTTAAGAAATTTCTCTATCGGATAAATAGATTTTTATTATGACATATTTTCAGGGGAAATTTTTGTAAATGTATTCATCCCTTACAAAAATAATAATGTTGGATGAAATTTATTGGGGTCTGGTTACAAACTTATTGATGGCAAGAGAGCAACGACACTTCAGTGAAAACTACAACAAATATGAACCACTTTGGAATTTTTTCTAGAGATCAATTACCACAACCTCACTCGATGCGCATTTCGCCAACAAGGTCAGCATCTTCAGGAGAAAAAAATTGATACTGAATCAAAAGACTAGGGTTATCTGTGTTTTTGAACCGATATGGACTTTCTTTGTTACTGCTGATTGTTTCTGATTTCTCGATTATAAACTAGTGCAGCCACTACCTGCGAAGTAATTTGGTCCGATGAGGACTTCGTCTGTTATAACTGTCAGTTGTCAAGATTGCAACAACAAATATATCTGCCATAGCCGAAGAGCAATTGGAACCCGTTTCAAGGAGTATTTTGGATACATGAAATACGAAAGGGTAGAAAAATCCAATGTCGCCAAAAACGCTCTGGAAAATGACCACAAATTTGGTGAAAGCAATTTGAAACTGATTATGCATGTGCATAACACAAGGCTGCATGTGAGAGTCTGGAAATAGCAAAATGTAAAAACAGCATGAATGGTGACAAGGAACCTATTCATATCAGAAAACTTTTTAATCTGTTGTTGAGAAATTAATCAGAATAATCAGTAATAACAGACGAAGTCCATATCGGAACAAAAAACTTTGCAGGTAGTGGTTGCATTAGTTCATTGTCGAGAAATTAATTAGAATAATCAGCAGTAACGAAATCGATATCGGACCAAAGAAACTTCAGGTATATAAACAGCTAAACCTAGTATTATGTATTCAAATTTTATTCTCCTGAAGATGCTTACCTTGTTAGTGAAACTCACGCCTAATGCAAAAATATCAGTTTAGTGTTAGGGTAATTGATCTACAGGTTGGATAAGGAATTGAGAGACCCCAAATGAGGTATCACTCGATTTTTATTACCATTTGAAGTTTTTGACACGGGAGTTGCTACGGGGAGGGCGTGACTAATGGCAAATTTGAAGTGTTTCCCGATTTTAATATATTTATGATTTCAACTGATTTATTCAGGGTATCTCGTTTCAACGGGAAGAAGTAGATTGGGGTAAAATTGGTGGAAATTCACATTTCCTTCATTTCAAATTATTTTCATATGTTAGAAAGATATAGGGACTATTGCTTTATGGAGACATCGAAATCGCTGTCGCAATCATAGAAATTCCGAAGGTACTTCGATTGGGAAGATAACTATCGATTGTGAAAAATTTAGAAATTTCTGTGATATTTTTGCTATAAGTGTGGATAGTTCTTCAGAATTCTCTATATAAGTACATATTTTAGATAGAGATATAAATATCGGTTAGAGTCTGATGCCTGGTTCACTTCCACTTCAAGAAAGTTCTCAGTTATGCTAATCAATGGAGGCGTAGATATACAAAAATATACAGTGAAAGTGTCGTGTATGAACGCTTCAATTGATTAGTATTATGAAAAATTCCAGGAAAATAATAGATGAAAAATAGGTAAAACTGTGGTCTTTGAATCATGCATAAGACAATCGCTTTCGCTTCGTTTTTGTGCTTACAAAGTTACGCTGCAGGGGTACAACTTGAACTTAGTTCTATAATACTCTTGAAATTCATAATTTTCTCTGCAAATGCCTTTCAATTTTGTTGAATACTCCTATATTATTCTGACCCGATGAAATCAAAAGCTAGCCCGTGCTATTTTCGAAGGGCATATTAATACAAAGTGAACGAATATTTTGACTTGAAAAATTGGAGATATGGCTGGCCATAATATTCGAGTTTGAAAGGAATAAATGTTTTTTGACGAAGATTGAGAGATTGCTTTCGTGTACAAGCATATTCATTCAAACAAGTTGAAAGGATGTCTCGCTACAGTAAATAAAATGAAACATAATTTTCTCTTTCTTCATCACTCAATATACGATACTTCTATCTTCATCCATTCATCTCGGACCTTCATAGGAAAGAAATCAGGAAAAGTCAACAAAAGATGAAGGATCTTGATTAGACAACTTCAGTACCAAAATCGCCAACACGGCTCTGGCAAGTTATTTCTGATTCCCAATCAACAGAGTATTTGTTGATATTTCCACGTTTCTTCTTCCACGAGATTTTTACTTCGTAGCAGAAAAAACACAAACAGGTAATTATCTTATTTCTAAATAGTTCAAGAAATCGGTTAATGATACAAACTGATCATTAGTAGAATATGAATCGTCGGATATCTCATTCAGGTAGGGTAAAGATATACCCTATATAATCAGATTTCTTTTCCTGTCCACTTCAATTATAGTATTTTACTGTATCGATTACCAATACCTATCAAGTTAGAACTTTCGTTACCAATATGTCTGGAGTTATGATGGAAATTTCTGGAGATGAAAATCAGAGTTCAGATTTTCCAAGCACCATAAATTCATTTGAACAAATTCTTTCATTCCTGGATGAAGACGTAAAAAAAATTATTCATTTTCAAATATCACTGTTGCAAACCGAAGACGCGATGGACGCGATGGTCGAAACTCACAAATTGGGAGAGACTCGTCATCCAGAGAGAAAAATTGCGAAATCCAGTAAGAACAGATCCAGAATCCCTAGGCCAACGGTCAGCGAATTGTCTCCAGAGGAAGGCAAGTTCTCAAGAACAGCGGTTAAAAGACAGCACTGCATCTCGAATTCTTCAGACCTTACAGAAGAAGAATTTGCGAAGAAAAGGCGAACCAATGAGCCTGTGGAAGAGCCCTCCGTTGCCAACCCTCCGGAAGTCAAAAGTGTTTTCGAAAGACTTTATGCTTTGAGAAAGATGGCACCGCGAACCGTAAGAAGTCAGGCCACGTCTTCTGTCCGACCTGCCATCACGAGTACTGTTGTGCGTCCAAAAATCCACCATTCCAAAGAGTCTAAGGAAAAGGTTGAACGCAACGTGTTTCAGAGGTTATACTCGTTGAGGAAGCCGTATGTACCCAAGGATTGTGTTCAGGGTTCAAATAAAGTAACCAACAAATTCACTGCTCCTAATCGTCCTCTTGGGGCCCCTGTTTCACGTGCGAATGACCACAGGCTGCCCAAGAAACAGAGTGTTTCTGACCGAAAGAATGAAGGCTTCTCTCAGTTACGTGGAAAAACATTGAGACCAACAACTTCGACCAATGAAGTGGAGAAGGCTCTGACCGGACTGAAGTTGAGTAGTGATTGATAATTTCACTTCACTCGTGGTTGGTCATTAATCTCGATCTGAAATACTAATGATTGATTGTAACAGCCTCCTGAATTGCAAATGCAATGCAAATCCGTTGTTTCGCTGTTATATTAAGTGATGATGTAATATAATGGAATTGTGTATTTTACTTTTTTGTTTTTATCTTGATCACTTAACTGATTGTATGAGTCACAACGTATCACAGAAACGTAATCGATTACTACATATGGCAACTCACAGACGTGCAAACCATTTGCAATGGTAGTATATTATATTCATATTGAAGTTTTGAACATTGAATAATTGCTGTACGCTATGAAAAATTTCAATCTGAGATGTTCGCCGGCACAAAATGCTAGACTTCTTGATTACTCGTTCATCGGAAATGAATAAGCCTCTGAAGAAGCTGGCCACTCACGCTAGTGAAACGTTAGGAAGAAATTCCAAAGAACGACGGCCTTCAAGCCCGAAGAAAAGTAGTTATACTGTTTAAATATTTCCAATTCCGTAATTATCTTAATGGACTGTTAATCAGGTCGTAAAGTACCCGCCCTAAACTTAGTTAAAATCGAGAAATCGAATCAAAATAAATTGGATATAATGTACTTGAAGCTGAAACATAATTCGGTAGGTCGTAGGTACTAGTCATCATACCAATCTCCCCAACAACCAAGGACATAGATCAGACAAAATAAATAAAGTTGTTGGGCGTTGCGTAAGTGGATATGTAATTAGCATTTATAATAAATAGCATAGCGGCTGAACGTTTTATTTTTTGTTTGATCTATGCCCTAGATTGATGAGGAGAGTGGTGTCATGACTGGTACCTAGAACCTACCGAATAATTTTTCAGATTTCAGTACATTATTAACTCGATTTTCATCTAATTATTCAAATTCGAAATTGTGTTCAAGATGCTTGTCACTATCTATATGAGATGGTTGAACAATTCTGGGACATGAACTACTCTCGAGTTGATGGTGGCAAATACATTGCACTGACTATAGACCAGTAACCCCAAAACCGGTTCACAAATGCGCCCAATCCAATAATTGATAATAAATTCAGGCACGTGTATCATCCAAAACTTTATGCGGGCCTTCGCCATCAACTGTATTTGCTCGGGGAGGGGGGGTCTTTCCTGATATGAAATGACCTGTTATGTAGAAAGCCCAGACTGACTAGGGTAAATTTCAAAATTTTCAATTTCTTGAATAATGTGATTTTTAAAATTTTCATTCGTATGGATTATGCGAATTTTTCACCGATAACAGTTGAATATCTAAATGAAAGTGAGCTTGTTCAGTTAGTTCCTTTCAATTTGAATATTGTGAATTAAGTTTATTACCGTGAAAATTTTATTTTTTTTTCAGATTTAACATATCAATCTATGAAAAATATGGATCTGATAGAGAAAAACTAGAAGTTGCAAAATCTGCATTGGATTATTTCCAACTTGAGGTCGTTACTAATGAAGGTGGTTACACTTGGTTCGAAACTGGAACGCAAAACGGATACATAGAATGCGAGGGCTTCCTGACTCTCAATTGGAAAGGTAGAGGGTATAAAACATTTCTAGACATTCTGATGAAGAAATATCCAGATTCCCGAAATCAATTACCAATTGATGACAAAATATTTCTCAAAAAAGAAGTAACCAAAATTTCATGGAATACGACTGGAAGTAACAATACAGTTATGGTGGTATGCGCGGATGATTCCAAATATTCCGCCAATCACCTTATATTTACTCCTTCACTTGGGGTTCTCAAAGAGCAAAGTGATTCGTTATTCTTTCCAAAATTGCCCTATAAAAAACAAAGAGTTATCGAAGAGTTGGGATATGGTCCGGTTATGAAAGTGGTGTTACATTATCAACGAAAGTGGTGGGAGGGCTCTTCCGACAGTTTCAGTTTCATTTGGAGTGAAGAAGACAAGATAAATGTAGCTGCAGATTTTCAGGAACCTAACTACGTAAGTGAGCTGTTGTTCTTCTATCATCTAAACTACTTCCATTTACCTTATACTGAAGATATGCAATTACATCATTATTTTCAGCCAATATATTTCCATAAACTCTGACAGTGTCTAGTTCTCAGACCTCGAACATTTTGATAGAACACATAAAGGGGATCCTCGGTTGAGATAGTCGAAATGCCCTTAATCACGAAACTTCGATTTAACCTGCGAATGATATTACCCAGGTCTGAAAACATTCGTCACAATTTTTTTTCTTTCTTCCCCTCTACTTCATTTTTCATTATTTGTAAGAAATTCACAAAAAATTTCGTTTTGACAAGTGCCACCACTGATATTATAATAAACGTTTCTAATTGTTATAGTGTATACTAGCTTCGTTAGTATCAGCCTCATTGAGATGATGAAATAACATCACCCGGGACATCTGGGTTTTCTGCTATATTTTCGAATTTTCAATTTCGGAGGTCTTCATGGGGGACCCGGGAACCCAAAAAAATTTGTCTTTACGACCATACTGTCTTCTATATATGTAATTTTTTCAATATATTTCGAGACCTATATTTCAAGAGAATAAAATGAAACGCGAAAATAGGTAATTTTTCACCCTCAGAGGAAAAAAGAGAGGGGAAAAAGGGTAACAAAAATATCGGGAATGTTTTTCAAATCTGAGATACATCATTCGCAGGTCAAATCGAAATTCCGTGATTAAAGACATTTCGACGATCTTAACCGAGGATACCCTTTGATTTGGAATCATGCCTAATCTGTATAGGAACAACTGCCTGTCCAGTGAATGTTAAACTCAGCTTCAATATTCATTTGCGAAACTGAAATTCAACAAGTGGGAGAGGAATATGGACAAATAAAAAGTCCATGAGTGAAAAAACTCCACTTTGGTGGAGTTCAATGGCACTAAAACCCCATGGAAAAATAAGACGTTTTCATACATTCAACATTACTTGGGTTGCCATATAATTATGGAAGAACCATACATGTGAATCCCATTGATAAAAGTCACAAACAAAAACTTGATTCCTCATTTCGGGGCAGAAACTCCTTTTCTGAAGACATGTTTTACTGATTTCTCTTTCAATTACTCTCACAAGCGTGTTGAGTGATTTGAAATGAAAATTTTCAATAATTGAGAATCCTAATAGGAGAAGTGATATCAAACAAAAACTAATGAGGGTGGAAAATGTTGAAACGGAGTTACAAGTTGAATGTAACCACGTTATTTCAATTGCTGATATCCGAATTCGTATTCACTTGACCTTTCAATCAACATTATTGTCCAAGCTTTCTGAACGGCTGTGCTTCAATTTTTCACTGAACTCATTTACATTTGTGTGAGCAACGCCGAGCGCTGTTAGTACTTGCATGAGTGACCATGCAGGAAAATACCGTGTCGAAAGCCCATACAGCTGCAGCAGAATAGCATATCATAGCTCGCAGTCAATATATTAATGAGCACAAGATATATTGAGAATATGCCGTCCTTTCGGAGGGGACGTAAAGCCGTCGGTCCTGAGTCCATGGATGTTGGGCTCGTTAAACATCCCTACCTCTGGTTGGAATACGAGAAGGTTTCGGCAAAATTTCCGGTTGAGGAAAGTGTGCTCACCGGCGTCGGTGTTTGGCCTTGGTAGCGGAAATAGGCCGACGTTGAATAAAGAAATAAAAAAAAGTAATACATTTGTGTAATTGGGAATTGCCTGTCTAGGATTTGTTTGCTCTATTTGGAAACGATCTGAGTTCTTCCATTTGTAGTTAAAATATTCTTGCAGTTTTACATGATATGCAAACCTTGGTGTATGTTTAACTCGGCAGTTCATGGAGTCCAGATCAATCTTTCACATAACTTGCCCATGATAAAGTTGAGAGAACATTGCGATGCCGTTCTGTGGAAAATATCACGTTCAAATGGAAAAAATGTCTAGGTAGTTGACACCAGTGGTTGTGCGCCCGGCTCAGGGCCGAGAGATATTGGGGTCGATTCTTTAATTGGGAAGAGATTTGCCTTTCCAGAAGTTCTTTTAGTTGTATTGAAGAAGAAATCTGAAATGAATAAGTAATGAGTACTAATATCTGAAATACTACAGCCGAAGTTGAAAGCATTTTGTATTAACAGATGATATTTACTACTAATACTACTAATATATTGAAACAATTTCTTCTGGTGCGCTTTCTGACTTTTTATGAAATTTTGAACTATGAAACGAATTCAAGATTCAGTGCCGCTTTATTCACACAAGAAGATTGATAAAAACCATTTCAAATATTCCTCCTTCCCCCCTCCAAGTATATGAGAATTCAGATATGCATTTCCTTCATGTTCATATCGATATAAAGAATGAGTCTAGTCTCGCTTGAACCGGTTTATCAGCTGATATCTGATTATATGACAACTTCATTACGTTAGTTTTATATTGATATCTATCCAATGAGAGGCAAAGAGGGGTTGGGCTCCGAATCATCTTTTGAAATGGAAGGTGTGCGATACCAATTCAATTTTTTTTCAATTCACCAATGAACTTTTCGTGGAGTAATTTTGGAATGTGTAATTTATTCGGATGTAGTCATGAACTTCAATACAAATTATTATTTTTCATATGTTTTCAGAATGGACGTTCTTGGGTGACTTATATGCCTTATGTCTTGCCTGTAGAAAAGAATCCAAACGTTTTGGTAGCGTGGTTTGTTGGACCTCTCATTCCAAAAATAGAATTGATACCTGAGGAAACCTTATCCATAGGATTGACTCACACTTTCAGAAGATTCATGAGCCATTCCTATAATATCACTGAGCCTGACAAAATCTTGAAGTGAGTATAAACGATGAGATTGAAACCATTGCGCAAAGGTTGGAACTTTATGTTAAGATCAGTTAACCTAACACCAAACTGATATTATACTTTGTTCAACCATCCTTTGCCGTTACGTCATACGTTGTCCAACTTTATCTCTCATTCATGAACTAGATGAGACGGAATTTTGACGTCATTAACGTATATCTCATTTAATGTCGATGTGAATTTTATTTGTCATTTTTGACAGTTCAGTTGTCATAGTTTGATTTGTTCAGTATTTTTGGTCATTTTTGCCTTTTTCAGTTAATGTTTCATTGTCAAAATGCCTTTCCGGTGTAATGAGAAAAAGCAAAACTTATTGTATAACTACTTTTCTTCGGGTTTGAAGGCCGTCGTTCTTTGGAATTTCTTTTTTCAGGAAGGAATTCCAAAGAACGGCGGCCTTCAAACCCGAAGAGAAGTAGTTATACTGAGAACCTCGGCCGCGAAAGCCTTAACCATTTTGTCAAGCAAAACTTAATTCCGAAGTTGATTGACTACTTTTCGAAAGAAAGAGATGCTGGAGTGCCGCTGTTACCGTTAAATGCAGTCTACAACGTATGTATCTACCTATGTTATGTTTTTATTGATTTGATTTTATTGAATGCTATAGCGTGTTGCTGATGCTCTAAAAATATATATTAGAACTGTTCAAAAACTAGCTACTAGTGGAATGGAAACAGATAAAGACTACAAAATAAGTTCATGTCGGACATGTTTCTGCTCGAGGATCATCGATTTATATCATACATCAACATGCAATAAGAACACGAGTGTATGCGATGTATTCTGCATGTAGGTACATACTAATAATAATTTTGAGGTTGAGTGTAAAATAACACTCAACAAATATAAGACAAACGTATAACAGCAGAATACGTCACCGATTATGACGTAACGGCAAAGGATGGTTGAACAAAGTATATTTGCACTCGACTCGTGTTTTCCCCAAAAGGTCAGCATCTTCAGGAGAAGACAAATGATTCTAAATGAAGACTATGGTTAGATATTTACATATTTTACAATTTGAGGTAGGGCAAGAACTACCCGCAGAGGTTATTCTTTGTCCGATATGGACTTCGTCTGTTAACACCAATAAATGATCTCTCAACAACAAACTAAAAAGCCGGCTGATAGCGATAGGCCCTCTGTCACATTCATTCCATTTTTACATTTTGCTATTTCTAGACTCATCCATCGAGTATCCATGTATGAGATTGAGGATGTGCATAACACAGGATTTATGCTGACAAAGGACTTATCCCTTACTGTTCGCTTTATGATTATTTATTGACTACTAACTATACTCAATTGATTACTTATTGTAATTGATTAGTACTCAACAAACGAAGTCCATATCGGACCAAGAAAATATTTCCCAGGTAGTTCTTGCACTACCTTAGATTGTAAAAATATTCAACTGAAAATGTAAATTAATTGAATGTAATGATGAACATGTA
The DNA here is from genome assembly GCA_032362365.1 of Zygogramma bicolorata. Taxonomy (NCBI): domain Eukaryota; kingdom Metazoa; phylum Arthropoda; class Insecta; order Coleoptera; family Chrysomelidae; genus Zygogramma; species Zygogramma bicolorata. Next base: position 136,996 of record JAVJAQ010004219.1, read on the forward strand.
TGGAAATGTTTTATAGAACAGTTTTGTTTCAATCACACAGCTCATTATTGAAAGAAAGGAACTTTCCGAAATCCGGCATTCGAGCTTAGATAATATATATTTTTTTAATGTATTATTTGCTGCTCATTTGGAATATACCTGTTATGTACATGATCCTAACAAGAAAGGGCAACTGGCAAGAGGCTGGGTAAGTTCATCTGTTAGAGATAATTGATTATTGTTTGCAGTCCTTCTTACCGTTACGTAATTTTACATATGCTGTAACATTCCCCAGGATAGTTACAAACATATTTTCTGTTCCACTTTTATATTTTCAAAATTTGTTTTAGCGTTATTGGAATAATGTTTAACATTTGTGGATGTGAAGGCTATAATTCATTTTTTCCAACATTCAATGTGAGTTTAATTTCAGGACAAGATCTGGTATCAAGGATCATGTGGGTGACTTGAAATTGAACAATCATTGAGAGTGAATGGAATTAGTGAAATTATGTTGACGAGAAGTGTTTATCAGATGTAAGAAAAAATATCATTAATAGAAAACAAATATTACCTATTTTTTTATACGTAATATTTTGTTACAAATTCGACAATCATTAACGATTCTCCGAAACAATGCAACTCTTTCTCTACGCCCATGATTTCTCTTACGCCTATTATAGACCGCGGGCATGTGACGTCACACGCATCAGCCTGCTGGACAAACAAATCGTATTTCCATAAATAACAATGGTAATTTAATGTGATTATAATTTCAATTCTGAGATACAAAATTCAGGGATATACCATTGCCCATTTCAACTTACCAGTACTTAAATCTGCTCTTCTAGTTGCTCGAATCCACAGTTCACGTCTGTTAACAGCAAAAGGATTAATATTCTTTCTATTGTCGAAAATAGAAAGGAATCGATGGATTGAAACTTCACAATCACTCAAAATTGAGTTATTACCGAGAGAAAATATATTGAAAAATAACACAAATGCACAAAAGCCTCTTTAGATCCGTTTGTTTGTCCAGCAGGCTGGATTTACAACTGTCAGATTAACTGTCGTCTGGCAGATATGCTCGCGGTCTATACTTTATTCAAGGAAGACCACGCTTATCAAGTGTCAACACGCTTCATCGAAAATGTTCGAGAGAGATACCAACTGCATCTGTTTCCACGCGGAGAGAACTATCGCAAAAGTTCCAGAAAATCAATACCCGTTCGAATACGGAAAATTACAGAATCATGGACCATACATAGCGGACGGGGAGCAGTACAGAGTTGATTACAGACAGAGCAATCAAGTGGAATAATAGGCGGAACAGTTTTAGTTATTTGGGTGATTATTTGAGTTGTAAATTAGCTGTTCAGTGATTTGTTACGTTTATTGAAATAAAGTCGTTCGATTTTGTAGATCTAATTGTCACTTAAATTCAAACTCAGAGTAAAAACGTAACAATTGGTGTCAGATAAGCGGGATAAGTGACTGGAGAGGCCCAGACATTTCATAGTAAATACGAGAACGACCTGGAGGGATTCACGAGAATGCTAGAGGAAATGGAGTTGCGGCTAGAACAACGAAGCCGGAGAGAAAGAGAGGTTGAAAAGCAACGTTGCGTAGAAGAGAAGGAAGCTGAAGAACAGCAGAGACAAGAAAATAGAGACATAATCTTGAGGATATTCCACGAATCGACTGAAACCAAAGTGAGTAGAGAAGAACTTAAGGAAACCAAAGGAGAGCTTCAGAAACAAGTCAAGGAAACGAAAGGAAAGCTTCAGGAAGTAAAGGAAACTAAAGGAGATCTTCCAGGAAAAAGTTCAGGAAACGGAAGGAGAGCTGCAGAAACAAGTTAAGGAAGCTAAAGAAGAAATAAGACAATCACTCCAGGGGTGGATCGATGAAATGAAGGAAAACCTTCCACGCCAAATCAACCAAGTTATTCTCTGTCTCGAGAAGCAGAAGGCTGGGAAAACCTATACTGTTTCGCCGAATATGGCTCTTTCTAACCAAGGCGGAATCAAACTTCCCAATTTCGATGGCGAAACTCTTTGGAACATCTACAAGAGGCAATTTGATGCGACTGCAGATAGCAATGGACGGAATGGAGACGAGAAAGCGACCACATTCATGCTGACCTTGAGGGGAAAAGCATACGAAGTACTGCAAGTCTTTCCTGTTGAAAAGAAGAGGGATTATGAAGCAGTCGTGTCGGCTCTGGAGGTCAGGTATGGCAGTCAGTACCTGAAGCAAGTATTCCAGAGCCAGCTCAAGTCAAGACTGTTCAAACTTGCCCACCCAGAAACACCAGAATAATTCGGCTCCATCACGGGGTCACGGACATCGAAATGCAGCAGGCATTGAGGCTGGGACGTCACCGCATCCTGAAAGTGATTCTTTTCTATGCTCTTGAGTTCGAAGCTGCCAACAATGCCTCCCGACAGTTGCAAAAAGTTTATCAGGTCAGGACCATAACTGAAGGAGACGAAGAGAGCCTGAGTGAAGTCCTAGCTGCACTGTTTAAAAAGCTGGATAATTTGAAGAAAAGCTCGGCAACCGCTTTGGAGAAATGCTCGCCAACCGGAAGGGGCGGCCGAAATGCTTCAACTGTGACAAAGAGGTGCATCTGAGACGTGACTGCCGGGCTCGACCAAAGTACGAGGAAGAAATGAATTGATGACGAACAGAGAGGTTCGGAAAACTGTGCTCAGTCAATGTAAGGGGGCGTACAATGGGTCATCCATCCCAAGCCCCGAGGTTTTCAATTCCCACAATAAAAAACATTGAATTCTGAACGACCATCCGTGCTGTTTTACTGTCGATAGGGGAGTCAAAAGATCGGTGATGAATGCCAACAATTCATCACAAAAAATTATGACTACTCCGCGGACACCCATTTTGGAAAGAGAATCGAGTCAGTATTGGAATTACAGGCCGCATGAATCTCGTTAAACACCGAATCAACACCGGCGATGCTGTTCCCATCCAACAGCTCCCAAGGCGACTGTCGTTCAGTAAACAAGAGGAAGTCACGGCCATCACGAAGGAAATGTTACAAGAAGAGGTAATTGCGGAATCCAGTAGTCCTTAGTCTTCACCCGTAGTAATGGTAAATAAGAAGGATGGATCTATAAGATTCTATGTGGACTACAGAAAAGTCAACGATGTCACAAAAAAGGCAGCTACAAGGCAGCTACCCCTTACCACGAATGGATGACACACTCAATTTACTTGCCAACTGTACATGGTTCTCGACGCTCTACCTGAAGAGTGGCGGTCCACTCCGGCGATAAAGAGAAAACGGCGTCTTCCACCGGGAATTGGCTCTACCAGTTTCGAGTAATGCCATTTGGATCCGGAAATCCTCCTGCCACCTTTGGAAATTTTATGTAACTAGTACTAAGGGGGCTCACATGGAAGACATGGCTGGTCTACTTCGACGACATTATTGTGATGGGAAAAACTTTTGATGAACATCTGTCAAATTAGACAGACGTCTTCAGCAGACTGAGGAATGCCAACTT